>CM076569.1:960560409-961047475 GCA_034641835.2 Pinus albicaulis
TCTCTATAAAATTTTGGTGCTTTTTATGGTAAAATAATCTTATCCTATTAAATTTTGGCAAATCACTTTTCGAAAAAATAGAAATTAGTGAATACTTTTTGGAAAAGCATGGAAAATTAGCCCATATACGAGCATTTTCCCTTAAAAATTTCATCTGAATTTCATACCAAGATACAGTTTTAGGTTTTCTTGCAAATATTGCCTTAGAATTTTTTCTTATTGTTCAAAATTTTAAAATATTGGAAATTCCTTAGGTAGATGCTTAAAATCTAATCTTGAATGGATAATGTTGTGTATGTTTCATATATATCTTAATAATTATTGAGTTTTATATTTACAATGGGTTACCAAAAACTAATATTATAGGAGGAAAGTTTAATAAAGATTCAATTTCTTGGTTATGGAGATATAGATTTTTTTTTTGTCTTGCTAATAAAAAATATATTTAATATTATTGTCCTAAACTCATTGAAAGTTGAAAAAAGAGAAAAGAGAACTAAACCAATTCACTCACAATCATGTGAATACCTATACTAAAATTCCAAGGAATATAATATTATATAAAATCATCTAATTATGGGATCAATGAGGGATAGCATTATCTCTCTATAAGTGTAGTTTCAAAACTTTATGATATAGATCTTTGAGACTAAGATCCATATTGGGGTTGGGTTACTAGTTCAATTCACCACAAAAATACGAAGAAATAGAGAGATATTTGGATAATAATTATTCCATTAAGAAGAACCATTATATGCAATGATGCCAATTTGAGACCTTTCATTGTTTACCTTCTCTCTTCATATTTCCTTCTTATAAGGTGCCTTGTTGACATAGTCAAATTTGATTATTTTTTTTTATTTCATCAATTACATATCTATATGTTAAATTATGACTTCATGACTTATACATATGAACTTAAATTATACTCTTCGCCAGTAGCTTGATCAATCCTCCCCCGTTAGAAAATGATGGTCCCCATCATTTCATCGATGATAAATGAAGAGGAGCCCCAAAATGTTCATTATACTACCATTATTATGACATGTCAAGAGGAAATAAAGATGTGTTTTTTTTTTGTATTGAAACCATAATTTTGTGTTTTTGGATGACTTTTAACCACCATGACTACAATGTGGCAAGTTCTAATGAATAAAATGGTTTTTTGTTCTTAACCCATTATTGTTGGTTTGTATATTTTGTTACAACTAATGAAAACAGTTATATTGAAGATCCATTTGAGGTATGAAATACATATTTCCATTGATATAAGTTATTTTCTCTATTGTATCATGTGTATTTATAAAATAATTCCTAAAACTGAAGGTGAATGGGGACATACTACTTTATTGATATATGCGATTTCAATTTATGATATCTCCTAAAGTGGGAATCAAAACCATTTGATACAACAAAAAATGATTTAAAATGAGTTATCTTATACCCTTTAGAACATTTTTTATAGATCATGGCACTTGTAAAAAAAATTGTTGATGATTTTTATACTTCATTCTATCCATTACTATGTTTTAATGGTGGCCATACATCTATTAGAAAGCTAGGAAAGGATTGAAATGAGGTCATCCATGTTTCCAAATTCCCATGTAAATGTTGCATGAGGTTTCCATGGAGTCATAACATGATTAGATACCAATGTTATAGATCATTGGGGATAATATATAGAAGGTTTGAATGTTGATAGGAACAGATAAACCTAAAATTATACTATGAAACTAATTAAATTAAAATTTATGGAAATGAATGAATTAAATACACCAAAAAATATGAAAAAGGAGAGTGTTGGAGAAGAAGGATTCCATTAAGTAAAAACATTATGTGTAGTGAGGCCAATTTTGGTACCTCTCCATATCGACCTTCATTTTGTTTCTATTTCATTTTTATAAGGTGTTTTCTTGATGAAATCAACATTGATTAGGTTTGAATTTATCAATTACATATTCATCAAGTTTCCTTTTACCTAAAAATATGAATTTATTACTTGTAGATTTGAACTTATATTATAAGCCCCAATGATTTAGATAACTATAAAAGAAGATAAGAATTATACACCTTCCATTTTGAATAAATTATTGTAATTTAAGATCCACAATGAGGAATAAAGAGACTTAATATATCTGAAAACTCTAATTCTAATAAGCAATGAATTCTCCATGTACACGCTAAAATACGAAATTCAAAATTATAGTTAGTGTGGACTCTTTCCTAAAATAGTGGCATGAAGTTAAAAGGAAGAAATAAAAATGACAATGTTAAGGATTAATTTTTATTAGGATATAAGTAAAATTATCCTAAAATATACAATGCATACTTACTATAAAATGTAATTTTCATTAATTTATAATAAAAAAATATACTTGTTCTTCGAAAAAAAAAATATTATGTTATTTCACGTAAACTCATTTCTTCCAAATTTTGTTTTGTTAAAATTTCTCTTGGATTTTAAAAATAAATTTGTCAGCCATTATTTAAATAAGATTTTAAGGATCTTGTGTTGGATAAAACGTGTCACATGAACCATTTCAATTAAGCTATGAATCTCATTTATGTGGTAACTAAAACTAGTTGTAAGAGTAAACTAACCACTAGTAATAACACTTTTTCATGATTTTCAACATATATAAGTTTAAAAATGAAAACTTCATAAATATAAAAATTGGATAAGAAAATCCCATTCATCTCATGTCTGGTCTTGTCAATTACTCCTATTTTTTAGTGTGAGGTTTCATACCTATGGTTAGAAAAAATTTAAAAATAGATATGCTGTAAGGATTGGAATTTCCAATCTCTAAGAACTAAAGAAGGATTCACTTGTGATACTAATGGGATTTGCAAGAAAACATTAATTAGGATCTACTTACATTCATGAAAATAGTATATGTTATAAGAATTCATATTAAAGTAGACACATTGAAGAACTCACACAGAAGAATTCATCAACATAGAAAAAAAAATTTAGAAAGAAATAAGCATCTAATATTTCATTATCTCTTTAATGAGTCAAATTTGTACATTGTAAACATCAAGGTAGATGCCTTTATTGGAGAGAAATGTAGAAATATCAAGAAAGACTAGGGAATTTTTCTCAAAAAGTTCGATTTCAATATTTTCTTTTATATTATTTAATATTGTATTACAATTATAGCAACAACCATAACCACCAATGTAATCTAAAATCATGTAGATCCATTTGAACTCTGGATCTATCATTCATAGGAGGGATCAAAACCTTTCCTTAAATTTTGATCCATTTGAGCATATGATAAACATAAGTTAGTATGGATCTAAATATATTCTTAATATGCCATATGTAAACTATTCGTTAATCATAGAATTTATCCCAAGTATCCCTCATACTAACCAACACACCATTGAAATATTCTAACCACCATCCACTGATGGTAATAAGAACCATAAGAGTGCAAAGGATTCCTCAATTTTTTTATCAATATCGATGTATGATAAATATAAAATTAAGGTGGATCTCATTCTCAATATATCACATGTCAACATCATATTGAGGAAAAAATGTATAACACCCTCCTCCCACATTTAGCCAAGTTACCGGCCTGTCATGGTAAAAATGTGACAAAAAGTTACTATGATATTATTCAACATCCTATATTACCTTAAGGAAGTGGGATCGAGAATAAAAAAACTTAATGACTTCCCTCAAGTGCTACAAGACCCCCAAGGGCTAAACCACCCATCTAGGTACCCAAGCCCTGAGATAAAACTTTGCTTTAGTGCCCTGATATCCCAGACACTAGAACAACACTATTGTAATTAAATTGCAACCCTTGAGTCACATGCATGATGCATAAAATGGAGCAACTATAGTAATTTTCACCCAATGTTTTTCCGATGACCTTGGGATTTAATCCAATTTTTCAGGCTAGGATTCATACCTCTTTCTAGAACTTAATAATACTTTACAAAACCATTAGAGAACTTATGAGGTCTAAAATATGCCTCCTAAGAAATTTTACAACCAAAATAAACTTTATAAGAACCAATACGATTCAAGATGTTCATGTCAACCGTAGAGGAAAATTCGCCACTTTTAGGGAAAAAAAAGTAAAAAGATTAAACATTTATAAAATAATAAAACTACTATTTCAAATTATCTTCGTAAGGTTTTCCTCGAATTTTGAGCAGGAGTGCTCACTGGATACAAAATTTAATTCCTCATCCAGGGAGTACCCATGTTGCATAATTTTGATGGACCCTACTACATGAAAATGAGAAATACATGAAAAAATTTGATTGCAATCATCTTTTTCATGTATTTCTCATTTTTCATGCAGCATGGTCCATCGAAAGAATGCAACATGGGTACTTCTTGGATGATGAGTACAATTCTTCATCCAACAAGTGTTCCCACTCGAAATTTTAGTAAACCCATAGGGAGATAAGTAGAAAATATGAGTTGAAAAACTAATTTTTTCTTCTTTTCCCTCTAAAATTTGATGATGTAATCTAATATTATTTTATTATTTCTACTATTATTTTATAATTTTCTTAGGAGACCCATTTTAGACCTCAAAATTCCCTTAATGCATTAATGACAGAAGGAAAAATCCACCCATACAAATATTAGACAAGAAATTGACCTATCTAGACCTAACCATGATAGAAATTTTTCCAAACACATCATGAACATGAAATCTACAGGTCTTAATTAAACATATGGGCCATAACTCGAGTCTATAATAAACCATGCTTATAACTAGCGTATCACCAGTGAAATATTAATTATATAACAATCATTAAAGTCACATGATAACAAGTACATATGCAGAATGCAACCAATTTAGGGACTTCCACGTACCACCTGACCATAGATTGGGTGGAATAAAATCTCTTTTTCCGGAAATCAAACCTATTCCATCTAAGCATGAATGTGGGATATCATCGAATAAGCCAAACCAGGGCTTCCAGAGGTAAAACGGCCTCAACCGTAAATCACTGGTCCACCTCATGATCGGATATCACTAACCATCATTTGATCTATCTCTGCCAAATATTTGCAGGGCTCTAGAGCACTTGTTCCAATCCAATTCCAAGTCTGGTAACTCAACTGACATTTTTCACTAGGCTCTAAAGTCTTTGTCCAACAAAGGCTTCCCTGGCTAGTAACTCAACCTATCGAGGGCTTCAGAGCATTTTTTATAACCAAGGATTCTAGGAATACCAAATCAACCCAAGATATTATAGGGCTTCTATAGTATATGTCCAACCAAGGCTCGAGGAACTAGTAACTCAACCCACAATTATATGGAAGATGATCACCAATTAGAAAAAAATGGGAAAACCCATAACACCATGACTATCCAATAAATGGAAATGCTAGGAAATACCAGTCAATCAAGGCAATCCTCCATGTAAATGGTAGATCATAACCAAACAAACACATTCATATTCCATGCATGCAAAAAATAGAAAGGAAATCGTACATGCAACTCAGTACCTGCAAAGTAAACCCATTGTAGTTGTTGATCCCATTTTGCCTTTGCACTTTATTGCCTTTTTTTTACCTTCTTACTCCAAATCAAAAGTATTCCCAAAATCCTCTAATATTTCTCTAACAAACTCTAAGTGTGTAAGAGTATGAGAGAGAGAGAGAACAAAGGAGAGCTCCAAGATAAAATAGAAAAAAAGTTTTGAACTAGTCCTCATAAGAATTTTTGTCATTATGCCTCTATTTTATTTGTTTTCAATTATTTTCCTTCAATTTCCTCCTCACGTGTAATATGTGACCTTTCACGCCCCTGTTCTCCTATTTTCCATTATTTTCATAAATAAAATGTCAATTAATGCCCCTTTTCCTTCGAAATCCTTTACCATTGCCTTTGCCAATATTCCTAGCCATTAATTAATCACCAGTGATCCCCATCACTATGTTTTTGGAAAAAATTCATCTTGGAATACGCGTCCCATGACCTTCGTCTTATTTTCCATTTTTTAACTTTATTACATGGATTTTTTACCATGGCTATTACAAAATTCTCCCCCTTGGGGTGAAATTGTCCTTGGTGTTCAATGACACTTATAACGCCAGAAAACACATGTTGTCAATGGAGCTTTATAACATAGCTAGATGCAACATTTACATCATATCCACTACTGGAAACAAAATAATTATATCATGAATACCATACCATTTATTGGTGCTTTATAACACATCTCGATATAGTTTTTACATCACACATATGCATATACATATCCAACCAAAACACAACACCAAAACATTAAAAAAAAAAAAACATCTGCTCAACCAGTGAATAAATAAGGATACACATCCTACATCTGATCAGTCATATCCCATGTAGCTTCATGAGGCCCAAAGTGCTTCCATTTCACTTTAACTAACTCAACTCCTTGATTCAGGAGATGAGCATCTTTCACTGCAAAATGCACTGAGGTTCCGACTGGAATTATTCTTCAGGTTCCATCCGCAATAAAAACGTATAAATGACATGATTAGCATCTTTCACACACTTTTTAAGAAATGAAACATGGAAAAATCCACGGGCTTTCATTAACTGAGGTAGTGCAATTTGTTAGGTTACTGGTCCAATCCTCTCAAGAATATTTAAAGGCCCACATATCCAGGTTCCCACTTAGAAAATGACCCAATCCTCAAGGAGCTCTTCCTGGGTTGATGCACAAGTACACCTATTCCAAAACCTAAAACTCCTTAAACAACCTATTCTAATATGCATAGCTCTTCTTCTTGTCATTTTCTACCTTTATATTCATCTTTATTACCTACATATTATGTTCCATTTATGCCAACATATCTAGTCGAACCAATACCTTGGTCACTGGATAAATCCAACTGGTGGGAGTATTGCAACTTAACTCATAGAGTGCCTCAAATAGACTCATCCTTAAAGATTCATGATTCTCATTTTTGTAAGAAAACTCCACCAGTTGAAGGTACTCTTCCAACCTCCTTTTTTTATGCGTAACATACATTCTCAACATATCCTCCAAAATATTGTTGACTCTCTTTGTTGGTCTATCTTTATGTGGATGATATGCTATGTTGAAATACAACTGTTTCCCCAAACTTGCAAACAATTATTTTCAAAACCGGGAAGTTAACTTAGCATCTTTGTCTTAAATAATCTTCTTAGGAATACAATGCAACCTCATTATATCTCTTATGAATACCTTTTCTACCTCACTGCTAGGTCACTATAATACTAGTGTATCCCCTTATTGTTATTGTTAGTGTATCCCCCTTATTTTTATTTTTGTGCCCATGTATTCCCTATATTTTTATTATTGTTCCCCATAGAAGCCCACTATTGTTATTTTTGTTCCCTATTGTAGTATTACAACAATCCCCCATTTTCTAGATAAATATTATAGAAAGAACAATGGGGACCCTTTTAAAATAATTATTAAGGTTAAATCAATTTTAGAACTTGGAAATTTAAACCTATTAGATTAAGTTTTGTTTTTTCATTAAAAACATAAGAAAATCATGAAAAATACTAAAAGGAACCCATAAAGGACTAATATTACAGGGAGCAGGAAAGAAATCACCGAAGTACGAATTGCCAAAATAGAAAACAACGATAAGCGAAAATATGTCATATAACGTATAGAGATATCACAAACTGTCATATGACATATGTTGATATCGCATTCCTTCATTTAATAGAAAAAAACATCGCAATATCACATATTCACATATTGCGCATTGCTACGAAACGTTAAAAATTCGCTAATCATTAAAAGGCTGATTTTTGAATCCCAATAAGATAACAACTATCAAACTCACATGAAGCCCATACTATCAATTTAATGTTAATTCAAGTTTTTTATGATTTCGAGGTTTGTAAACAATTTAATAATTATTCCAGATTGAATATCAAGGATTCCCATTATGCATGAGTTAAGGTGATATGAGAGTTAATAGCATTTGACGTGATTTCAGCTTATGCTCTCTAGTTTTTCTTTGAACAGGGTAATTACGGAAACTTAGGAATAAAAGGATTTCGAGGCTATGTAAAGTGTGAAGGAAGTCCACCACCCCACCTTAGTTAGTAGTCCAACAAGAAGAAGATCATGAGATGGCTCCTCTAGTGTTAGACACAACATGTGACCCAGAAATTGGTTCTTCAAGCTAGGAAGGGATTTATAAGTTGTTTGAGAATGAGAATCCACAAGTAATTTCGAATAGGAAGGTTGCAGCTGATGATTCTGCATCCTCAGATTCAGACTCATGGTCCGACGCAGCCAACTCTTTTCTACACAGAATTGTTGCCATATACTAAATTAGTAATATGGGTGTTAGATCATGTGGAAATCTAAGATAGATAGATTGTTACCAAAAGCAGAATATTCATTGGTTCACTCAGGCCTGCAAATTTGAAGGAAATGTACAAATTACCTCAACCCCAAAAAATATATGAAAATTATTTTGTCCACGAATTTATGCAAGAGAATGAACACCCTGAAAATGTGATTAAGGATTGGAGAAATGATCCTAATTGACATAAATGTGATGATAAGGGTGTGTACTCAGTAGTTTCTCTTAAAATCCCATTCTCGCAAATTTTTGCTATGATGTGTCATCTTTTTGGGTATTTGAATACAACCAAGTTTAAAGAAGATTGGAAAAACCTAATAGAAGCAGCCTCTGATGGCTATATTCTAGATTGGGCTAATATTTTGTCTGATCATTTGATTAGATGTATCACCTTCTATAGAGAATATCATAATCTTGCCTCCAATATAGTCACTCATTTTTATATGAGTTCACTTATCCTAGATGTTGTTTGTTTTTCTACTGAATTTATGTCATTAGGAAAGAAATGGATTAGAGAAGTTAAAACCCCCATTTTTGTACAGTTAGAATTCCTATGGGAATCAAAATATCACTCCCATATGTTTAAAATATGCAATGATGTAATGCTCCCAGTTTTTCAAATCATTTTCGAAAGGAAAATATGTAGTCACCCATGAAACCAATAAAAATCTCAAGTCTATAGGAAGATGGTTTGGTGAGGAATTTTTCATGTACATTCAAGTTTTTGGAAGTCATTCTTGCCCTCATGTCCTACCCTTTTATATACCAGATAAATTATTGGCTAGGGAGATTTCTTATCAGACCATAGGTAATGTATTGACTAAATTTCTAAAAGAATCCAAAAGTAAAATTTGGTCAAATTTTCCTATCACATGTGGGTCATATACTCTCAACAATTTCAAGCATGCATGTCTTGAAATTGATCGATTAAAACCCTTCAATTTCCCAATTCTACCCAACAGAAGTTATGATGCATACAGTGTTTCCAAAGAAATAAAAAATCAAGTTACGATGCTAGCATTTGCAAGCGAGCCTGATAAATATCACGATGTGTTTGAATCAATTCCAGAATTCTCAAGGGTTCTACAAATACAAACCGTGAGATTTAGTCAAGAAGAACTAATACAATTCAAACAATATCGTGAATAGAGGAATTCTCATTTTCTAGATTACATGTTCCACAGGCCAATTCCAAAACAAATTCCAATTCATCATGTTCAGATTCAATTGCCAGAAGTAGAACAAATTCAAATTCAAGTTCCTCAAGTTTAGATTCAAGTGCCAGAAGTAGAACACATTCTGATACCAATTCCTCCTGTTTAGGTACAAGTACCAATGGTAGAACCGTAAATCGTAAATGTTCCACAAGATGAGAGATTTAATCATGACGGGAAAGTTTTGAAAAAACATTGTCTCACACTGATACTTTTACTGATTAGAATAATATTTTGTTAGAAACTCTTCCCATTGAAGATTCTCTAAGAACAATAATTCATGTAGGTGAATTAAGCGTTCAACAAGTATCCTAAAAAAAAAGGTTTTGAAGATCAAAGAGAAATTCTAGAAATCTCATTCACTGTAGAGGTTTCCGAAATTTCTATTCAGTAAAATCAAACACCAAGGATCAATGGTACAGAGGAGAGACAAGAAGAAACAACAATAGAAGACATGGACACTATCCCTGCTTTTGCAACCACATAAATAATTATGAAGATTGAATAAATACCTCCTTTGGATGTATTTTACAGTCCAAAGCATAAATTTGTTGTATACAGGTTAAAGAAGAAGCGAATGATTGAATATTGTCTAGAAATACCTATGGACACAACATCAACGCAATTTCTCTAGAAAGGAACATAGTCAACTCTAGGAAAATAACTTAGTTGATTATCTCAGTTTGTAGGTGCTTATGCATATGAAACTATTCGTAAGGTAGCATAGATTGAGTCATTAATCATGGAGAAGGATCATAACATGACTCAAATGGAGAAAATTTTCTTCGATGAAAAACAAAGGATAGAGCAAGAGTTGCAATCAAATATTAATAATATAAAAATTGAGTTTGATGGTCTCAAACTCAAACTCAAGAATGAAATTAAAGAAAATGATATATATTCCAGCAACTACATTAGAACATTCAAAATCTCCAGGAAAATTCAGAACTTAATGAGGTAAAGAAATAAGCTATCAAACTAGAAACATTGTTGGTAAACCAACAGACAATTTTCTATCGAGGATACCAACATATTCAAGAGCAGATTAAAATAAGTGATCATTTAGTCACTCAAATTTTTGATTTGAGGATTTATTATGAAGCAATTGATGATAAATTATTTACGTATATAGATTGGAAAGATAGAATGGAAGGGAGAGCGGTCAATCTTCCTCACCTTGAAGAATCAATAAAGGATATAATATTTGGATATTGGGACATCCAAATGAAAAGTGCGGAATTAGCTACCATTAGAGCTAATGGCATGTTTTTAGCTCCAATGATATCTAATTCCGCAAATGACATGTATATTAAAGATTCCCTTCTACAAGCTAATCTTATTCAGGAAATTCCAAAAGACACTATGCCTCAATTCAGCCCTTTGAAACAATATTGGCAAGAAACATCGAGCAGAAAACCTCTTGACATATAAAACCTGAGAAAGATAAACATGTAAGTTTACTAGTATCTCTTGATCAAGCCACATAGTCAATTGGGAGTGTTGATGTGTCTTTCCAACGCAAAAATTCAACTTCTTACAGCACTCAATGATGCAATTTTCATGAGGCAGATGAGAATGTAGCCAATGTAGCCCCCTCGTCTCGAATATATGATCAAAGCTTGCCAGCTAAAAGAACAGTTGTAGAGTGGATCTGAGAAACAATCTTGAGACTGTTACAACTACTGCATTTAAATTTCCTAGATTTTATTTTATAGTATATATTATATTAAGAAGATTTCTTTCACAAGTCTTTATTTTTGTAATATTAATTAGTATTGAAACCCCTTTCATGCATTTAAAAAAGAGGTCCAAATTTTAGAGAAGGTGCCTTTTGGAACTTACACTATCATTTGAACAGAAGTATCTAATTGAAAGTCTATGTCCAGAGGCTATCTTTTCAAAACTAAGCTATGATGCAACGAATAGTATTATCTATGTATTAATCATTTTATGTTTTTAAGATTATAGAAAACTTGTTTCTATCTATTTATCTCTTTCTGATAAGCAATGAAATGATATATATTCTTATTAGTATTGATAAAATGTATTGAATGATATGTTGTTAGACAAGTGACTTTGAAAGTTGTTATATTATTAATGTTCTTCAACAACGAAATCAATTACATTGATTTAGTTTCTTTAATGTGCTTATATTCATTTTAGTATGAAAATGATCTATATTGTTTCATACTTATGAAATCTTACTCTGTAATCATATAAATCAACCCATCCCGGGAAGTAGTTAGAATTAGTTTTATTTCTGTTATGTGTAGAATAGATCACTCCATTCGTGTTTATTTTATCCCAATGTTTTACAAACTCATTTTTATATGAGAAACTGGTCCTTAAATCCCCATTCAGACCCACCATTTCAATGGAAAAGGAGTAGCAAGGAGTTGCACTAACCTTTCAACTGGGTGGAATCCCTAATTTTGAGGAAGCAACTCTGCAGCCTTCAACATTTTTTGCACTAGAAGGAGAGCATCCAACTAGGTATGGCATATAAATTTGAATCTCAATTGAAAAGCCAATGTAAGAGTCAAACTCCCTCCAAAGTTTCTACGTCTTCTATATCCCATTCTTTATCTCCAAGTACTAAACCTAAAGTTGTATAACCATTTATTATATCTCTTGAAGCATTACCTCATATATATTATTTATAACGTACTCCCGAATTACAACCTTTAATTAAAATATTAGAACAAATATCTATATCTCAAGATAAGACAATTAAACCATAATTTTTTGAAGAAATTATTACATTTAAATTTCAAATTACTTGTGTGTTAACTCGATCACAAAGTGAAAAACTTGGGATAACTACTTTCAAGTTTCCTATTTTATCTCATCATAAGAAAGAAACCACATTAGCATCTCAATCAGGTGCCAGTGATATCACCCCATCTTCATTGTCATTTACTTCCACCATCTTTTCTAATCAACCCATTTATACTCAAACAATCAGTGCTACTATAAGTAGTACTATTCCAATAGTAATTTCTTCTCCATCCACATCTACTTCTCGACCCACTAGCTCATCTTCACAAGAACCAACTCAAGCAATGGTTTATCTACCATGTGTTAATCTGGGAGTTGTGCAAATGAAAAACTTACATCCTCTCCCTGATCTTCTAGAAAAATGGTTACCAAAATATAATCCTGATGATGGTCTTCCTGATGAAGAAGATCTCAAGAATTTTATGTTGGCTATGAGTCTCCACGGTATGCAACATGAAGATGTCATAGTAAGATTGTTTCCTTATAATTTTCAAGGATCTGCAGGATCCTGGTATTTTTCGCTCCCTTTCGGTTCAATAGGAGATTGGAATATGTTTCAATATTTATTTCTTGCTAAATATGGTGATGATAGGAAAATTACATCCTTAATTAATGACATTTCTAATTTAAAGGTTGTTTTAAATGAAAAGATCAAAGATTTCAATTCCAGGTTTAACAAGTTATTGAATAAAATTCCAACTGCCTCTCGACCAGGATTTTATGTCCAAATAGAGTGGTACATATCTTCTCTTCCTTCTAATATAGAAATTATTGTAGATAGAGCTAATAAGCCTACCCTTGTAGAAAATATGAAGGAATCCTTATCTGTAGAAAGAAGAATCGTAGCTTTGGAAAAAAAAATCCGAGTTAGAAGACAAAAAATCTAAAAAGTAACATTCAAAGATGATCAAAAGAAAAAAATTTCCAAATATCCTTTCGATATTAAAGGATTACAAAAGTTCCTGAAGACCATGTCAGATGAAATGGTTTAAATCAAAAAACAACTTGCTGAGAATTCTATTAAAAAACCCTTTAGATCATTTAGAAAAAACGAGTCTTTTGTGTCACAACCTCCCAATATCATTTCTAATGTTGAATCTGAGGAAGAAGAAGAAGAAGAAGAAACTACAACTTATCCCGATGAATCTAAAGATGAAGAAGTTGTTGAATTACATGGATTATGGGACTTTGTATTGCATTCCTATGATGAAGAGATAGAGTCTGAAGCAATATGTGTTGGCACTAGAAGTAATGCTTCCACCGAACCAAATCAATCCTTTCAGAAGAAGAAGGTACCAACTTCTATTGCTAAATAAAAATCTGTTAATAAAAAACCACCGGTCAAACCATCTTATTAGGTTATTACTGAATCTTAGCCCATTAAATCTATACCCAATACTCAATTTTAAACTTTGGTAGTTTTTGATACTATTGAATACAATGTTGTTGAGGATATGAAAAATATTAAGGCCAATATTTCTCTCCACGAATTTAGCAAATTAAAGCAACAACAACATATTTTATTGAAATATTTGAATGTAGTTAGTACATCTCCTCCTCCAATTGTTATTGCTAAAGCTTCTAATGGGATAGGGAAACCTCCAATTGACAATTCAAACAAAGTAAATGCTTCAGATGTTATTTTGATTGGTGATAGATCCAATTCTCGTACACCTCCTTTCCTCTTAACTTATGAAATATACAATAGAAATGTTGATAATTGTTTGATTGATTCTAGAGCGTCATCCAATATTACACCATATTAAATTTGCAAGAAGTTAAATATTTCACCCCAGAAATCATCATTTAGCATGTTAAATTTGATAGAATAAAATTTAAGGACTTAGGAGAGATCAACATAGTAATATTCAATTTTCATGAAATCCAAAAGTTGCTCAAATTATCAATATACTGATTGTCGATATCCCTGAATTATACGCTTTAGTTCTTAGCATAGACTTGTCTAAAATGTTACATGGATATTTTGCAATAGACTGGTCTCACATGTGGCTTCCATACAATGGAAAACCAAACCGAATCCTAGTTGATCGTGAAAAACATATGAAATACTCAGTTACAGATCTTGGAGAAGAAAATGAGCCCATAACATTCAATAATAATATTTTGGGTAATTATTATTCAGATTAATTTTTGGGTAATTTTAATGCCAAAAGTTCACATTTCTTGATCGATTATATTAATTCACTAGTAGAAATATTTTCCAGAAATAATTTGACCAGATGCTTAGATTTCAAAGAAGAAACAATAATCCAATCTCTATTTTGGAAACTTTTCTTTGATGGATCAAGATCCAATGATGGTGCAGGAGAAAGATGCATACTTATAAATCCAAAAGGTGAAAAAACTATGTTATCTTGTAGACCTGAGTTTTAATGCACTAACAATATTGTTGAATATGAAGCTTTAGTTAAAGGTCTTCGTAAAGAAATAAGCCTTGATATAAAATATATTCAAGTATTTGGAGATTCAAAAAAATTTCTCTCAATTCACTTGAAACATTATCAGTCTTTGGTTCAAGACCTCACATCTCATTTTTTAGCATTCAATATCTATCCTATTCCTAGATCACAAAATGTTAATCCTGATCTTTTGGCTAACGTTGCATCCAAGATAATTCCACCTGAATATTTTAGTCCTAACAAATTCTCCATGAAATTGATTTTTTGTCCATCTGTGCCAGATAATGTTACTAATTGGTGAGCCTTCAATGATGATGGCGACATTTTAAGTTTTCTTACTTTTGAAAAAATTTATGATGATCAAATTCTAAATGAAGATGAACATGATAATCAAATCAAGCAAAAAGCTGATAAGAATATTTTACCAAAGTCTGTGATAAAACTTGAGGTTCTATATGATTTAAAAGACAAATTAAAAAAACAACAATTGTGAACAACAAAGTTCTACTTTGAAGTAGGAATTAGTTAATTTAGTATCTGATAAATAACATCAAGATATAAATCTAGGGCTTAACCTTTCATTTGAAGAAAGAAATGCGTTCATTTCCTTATTGAGAAAGTACAAAGATATTTTGCATGGAATTATGAAGATCTTAAAAGATACAAACTATATATCATTAAACATATTATTCCTATGGTACCTGATGTCCAACCCATCCAGTAGAGGCTTAGAAAGATACATCCAAATTTGGAGACTCAAATAAAAAATGAGTTAAACAAACTTTTGAAAGCTAAGATTATTTTTCCTGTTAGACTTTCAAAATGGGTTTCTAATTTAGTACCTGTAAGAAAAAAGAATGGTGATATTCTAATTTGGAATGAACATAGAACTATAAACAAAGCATGTCAAAGGAATAATTTTCCTTTACCAACAATGGAAATTTTTTTACAGTCAGTAGCAGGTTCAATATTAATGTCCCTTTTAGATGGATTTTCAGGATACAACCAAATTTTGGTTCATACAGATGATCGTTTAAAAACTACATTTAGAGAAAAGTGGGGAACTTATGCATACCAAAAGATTCCATTGGATTAATGAATGCAAGAGAAAATTTTCATATGACAATGGATATAGTTTTTAAGGAATTGCTAAATGAAACAATGGTCATATATCTTGATGATATAACCATTTTACAAAGAAGAGAAATAATCATTTGCATGGCCTAAAGCATATTTTTGAAAGATTGAAAAGATTTGGGATTTCACTTAGTCCAAAGAAGCCAATTTTTTCTTCAAGTGAAGGTAACTTCTTGGTTTTATTGTCTCAAAAAATGGAATTTGTATTGATCCTGACAGGGTTAAAACAATTTCAGAAATTCCACTACCACATAACAAAAAATCAATGCAATAATTTTTAGGACAGATAAAGTTTGTAAAAATATTCATTCCAGATTTTTCACATATTGTGTTTCCATTGCAAAAGATGATAAAGAAAGATGCATTTTTTCAATGGGGAGAACGGGAAAATGAAGCATTTCAAATTATTAAACAAGAAATCACCGATGTTCCCTCTCTCTCAACTCTAAATATTACCAATGATTTCATTATGTATACTTTCACTTCTAATCTATCATATGTCACGGTGTTAACTCAGTGAGATGATAAAAAGATGGAAACGCCAATTTCCTTTTTTAGTTCTAATTTTCAAGGAGCTGAATTGAATTATACAGGAGTCGAAAAATGAGCATTTGAAGTTTATAAAGACGTAAAATATTTTCACCCTTTTCTTCTGAAAGCTCATGTCCAAGTAATCGTTCTTTTCTCATTGGTGAGGCAAGTACTTATACAAAAGGAACTAAGAGAAAGGAGAGCCAATTTGGTAACTTCCATGCAAGAATACGACTTAGAAATTAAACCTGATAAAATTGTCATAAGACAGGGGTTCTGCATATTAATTATAGTACTGAATGATGCATCCACTACAAGGAAAAGACCCTCTAGCGGTGGTTATAAATGAGGTTTTTAGTGTTATAAAATCAGCCAAAATTGTCAAAAAAACATATGCTACCACATTTGTTTCTGGTTACCGAGGTTTTTGGGGAGATTTTAATAGAAATTAAATACAACTAAAAAAAATGGGTAGACGGAGGTTATTATGGATGTTTTTTTCCTTTGTGTGTTATTCAGGATTTAACGCACCGATGCGTACCCGTAGACAGCGCCCTGGGGCGGTCGAAGAAGAATGCACCAGTCCTTTAAGGTATAAAACAGCACTAGGAATAGTGTTGGTGATACAACGCACGAGGCCATTATAATTGGTATTGGGATTTGAGCAATGCCCATAGGTCGTATCAACACGCCAGTGCATAGACTTATAGAAACGCATTGGTGTGCCCTTTCACACAAATGTACCGAGCTTTATAATTGGTATTGGTATTCGTCCAGTGAAAATATGTCATACAAATACACCTGTGTGTATAGACACTTAAATGCCCTGGTGCACAGTATCACACAAATGCACTGAGATTTATAATTGGTATCGATATTCATGCAGTGCCCATAGGTTTTCTAAATGCACAGGTGCGTATATACAAAAAAATGCCCTAGTGCATAGTATCACACAAATGCACCGAGATTTATAATTGGTATCTGTATTCGTGCGGTGATAATAGGTCGTAAAAGGGCACCGGTGCGTATATAGACATAAACGCACCAAAGAGTCATACCGCAAAAATGCCTCAATATTTTTAACCTATTTTGGTATTTGTGTGGTGCCCATAGGTCGTAAAAACGCACCGATGTGCTTAAGAATACAAGTGCACGGGTATAAGAATACACACACCGGTTTTCATTTTACATTTTTTAGAAACATCGACCTATGAAAGTGCAATTATTGTGATTGTTTTAACTTCATTATTCATCAAAAGTCGACACATCTTATAACAATATTCATATTAATTAAATTTTTATTAATGCATTTGAATGTGATGTTTGGATTAATTTTTTATATCATATCATAATTATTGTGGTTTTTTAAAATTCATTATTCATAAAAGGTCGACACATATATATCTTATAACAATATTCATATGAATTAAATTTTTATTAGTGCATTTGAGAACGACAATGGAGAACACAATAGCGACAATAGAGAACGTAATAGAATAAATTAAAACATTTTTTTATTATTATATATATATATATATATTTATAAGACATTCTTTGTCATAGAAAATGGGATAGTTATTGGTATCCCTTTGTCATTCAATTGGGACACTATGTCCATTACATTAAAGAAAATGTCTGATTTCACAGACATTTTTCAAAAAATACAATGCCTTTCTTTGATATCCAAACATAGTGATCATCATTCTTCGCTTGAACTGTTGTCACTGCTAGAGCTAATTCCATGACTTGGGTTATTTTCATGAATGTTTTGTTCACGGTGTTGATTTTTTTCTTCTTCTTCACCTTCCATCTACAAACATAAAAATAAATTGTAATGAGTGTATATACATTGGTGAGAATAATGAAAATTGAAATATTAAATAATATAGATCAATTTAAATCGAAAAGAAATGACATACCAATGCAACAATTGACTCATAAACTATACACATTCTTTCAAAACCATGTAACATCCCATATTTCCAGATGTGATCTGTTGACGTAGTGCCATACTTTGTTTCCTGCAAGTTTTATACCCCATAACAAATCATATATTTAATATAAAAGTTTTATTTTTTCTATTAATTATAGAGAGAGCTAAGTAAAACAATATCGATAGATGCTTACAAATTCCACAATTAAGTTCTGATACGCCAACATATAGGCACAACCCATATTTAACCCAATTTAAATCAATTCCTCTGATGGTTCTTCATTATATGTTAGCACCTGTTTGAAGACATTCAATAATGATTTTTTTTTAAAAACTTAAAAAATAAAAAAATGAAATCTAGTTAAGTTTTTATAAGGAAGTAACAATTCCTCGCAAACTTAGATATCAATCCTTTTTCTCTTTGTTGTCCTGTTTTATGTGCTGAATGGGTTCCATTTTATTTTCTTTTTTGCATGAAAATACTTGAAAATTAATATTTAATGTTAAATTGTTTATTTATTGTACCTAATGATCGAAAAATTCAATGAATACATATTACATTTGAAGCACATTGTTGTTGAGATGGCTCCTCCCACAGTGCAATTTTCTCCATTTTGTTCGAGTGCATCTGTATCAGTTTTGCTGAGTTGTGACCGCCTGGGTGCCTTGTGCACATTCGGGTGGCCCGTTTGGTGTTTTCTCCCTTGTGGCATATTCGTTCGGTCAGGCGCGTCGTGTCGCATCGTGTGAAGTTTCTCGACCGGGAGCATTCGGTTCAGGTAGTTTTGTTCGAGGGCACCCATATCAGTTTTGCTAGGTTTTGACAACCAGGGTGCCTTGTGCATGTTCAGGTAGCTCGTTTTCCATTTTTCTCCCTTGTGGAATCATTCAGTCGGGTGCGCCCTGTCGCGCCGTGTGAGGTCGCTCAACCGGGCGCGTTCGGTTTAGGTTGTTTCGTTCGAGGGCGCCTGTATCAGTTTTGCTAATTTCATGTGACTGCCTGAGTTCTGTGTGCACATTCAGATGGCCCATTTTCCATTTTAAGCTCCCTTGTGGCATCATTCGGTCGGGCGCGTGGTGTCGCACCATGTGAGGTCACCCGACCAGGCGCGTTTGGTTCGAGCCATTTTGTTCGAGGGCGCCCGTATCATTTTTTCTATGTTTTGACCGCATGGGTGCCTTGTGAACATTCAGACCACATGTTTACTCTTTGCTCCCTTGTGGCATATTCGTTCAGTCCGGCGCATCATGTTGCGCTGTGCGAGGTCGCCCGGTCGGGTGTGTTCGGGTTGGGTCATTTCGTTCGAGGGCACACGTATCAGTTTTGCTAAGTTGTGACCACCAGGGTGCCTTGTAGACGTTCGGGTGGCCTGTTTTCCATTTTATCCATTGTGGCATCATTCGGTCGGGTGTGGGATGTCGCGCCATGTGAGGCCGCCTGACCGGGTGCATTCGGTTCGGGCAGTTTCATTCGAGGGTGCTCGTATCAGTTTTTCTAGGTTGTGACTGCAAGGGCACCTTGTGCATGTTCAGGCGGCCCATTTTAAAATTTTCTCCCGTTTGGAATCATTCGGTCGGGCGTGCCCTGTTGCGCCATGTAAGGTCGCTCGATCAGTCGCGTTCGGGTCGGGACATTTCGTTCGAGGGCGACCGTATCAGTTTTGCTAAGTTCATGTGATTACCCGAGTGCTGTGTGCACATTCAGGTAGCCCGTTTTCCATTTGCAGCTCCCTTGTGGCATTGTTCAGTCGGGCGCGCCTTGTCGCGCCATGTGAGGTCGCCCGACTGGGCGCGTTCGGTTCAAGAAATTTTATTTGAGGGTGCCCATATTAGTTTTTCTAAGTTGTGACCGCCCGGGTGCCTTGTGAACATTCGGACGACCCGTTTTATTTTTTATCCCTTGTGTCATATTCGTTCGGTTAGGCGCGCCGTGTCATGCCGTGTGAGGTTGCCTGACCGAGCACGTTCGGGTCGGGTCGTTTCGTTCAAGGGAAGCCATATCATTTTTTCTAAGTTGTGACCACCCGGGTGCCTTGTGCATGTTCAGGTGGCTCATTTTACATTTTCTCCCTTGTGGCATCGTTCGATCGGGTGCACTATGTCACATTGTACGAGGTCACCTGACAGGGCGCGTTCAGTTCGGGTCGTTTTGTTCAAGGGTGCCCATATTAGTTTTGCTAATTTGTGACCACCTAGGTGCCTTGTGCACATTTGAATGACCCATTTTTTATTTTCTCCCTTGTTTCATATTCGTTCGGTGAGGCGCGTCGTGTCGCGCCATTTGAGGTCGCACAACCGAGCACGTTAGGGTCGGGCCGTTTCGTTCGAGGGCACCCATATCAGTTTTGCTAAGTTGTGACCACCTAGGTCCCTTGTGGACGTTCAAGCGACCCATTTTCCATTTTCTCCCTTGTGGCATCGTTCAGTGAGGCGCGCGGTGTCGGGCTGTGTGAGGTCGCCCGACCGGGCACATTTGGTTCGGGAAGTTTCGTTCGAGGGTGCCCGTATCAGTTTTGCTAGGTTGTGACCACCAGTGTGCCTTGTGCACATTTAAGCGGCCCATTTTCCATTTTTCTCCCTTTTGGAATCGTTCGATGAGGCGTTCCTTATCGTGCCATGTGAGGTCACTTGACCAGGCGCGTTCGGTTCAGGCCGTTTCATTCGAGGGCGCTCGTATGAGTTTTTATAAGTTCATGTGACCGCCCAAGTACCGTGTGCACGTTCAGGCGGCCTGTTTTCCATTTTCGTCTCCCTTGTGGCATCATTCGGTCGGGCACGCGGTGTCACGCCATGTGAGGTCGCCTGACCGGGCACGTTCGGTTCAGGCCGTTTTGTTCGAGGGTACCCGTATCATTTTTGCTAAGTTGTGACTGCTCAGGTGCCTCGTGCATGTTTGGACGGCCTGTTTTCTATTTTCTCCCTTGTGTCATAGTCGTTCGGTCAGGCGCGTCATGTCGCGCTATGTGAGGTTGCCCGACCGAGCGTGTTCGGGTTGGGTCGTTTCGTTCGAGGGCACCTGTATCAGTTTTGCTAAGTTGTGACCACCCAAGTGCCTTGTGTACATTTGGGAAGCTAGTTTATTTTTTTCTCCCTTATGGCATCATTCAGTCTGGCACGTATGTCGCGTCGTGCGAGGTTTCCTGACTGGGCACATTCGGGTCGGGTCGTTTTGTACGAGGGCACCTGTATCAGTTTTGCTAAGCTTTGACTGCCTGGGTGCCTTGTGCATGTTCAAGCAACCCGTTTTATGTTTTCTCCCTTGTGGCATATTTGTTCGGTCAGGCACGTCGTGTCGCACTGTGTGAGGTCACCCTACTGGGCACGTTCAGGTCAGGTCATTTTGTTCGAGGGCGCCTGTATCAGTTTGATCCCTTGTGGCATCGTTCAGGCAGGCGCACCGCGTCACACCATCCAAGGTCGCCCGATGGGGCGCGTTCGGTTTGGGCTGTTTTGTTCGAGGGCACCCATATCAGTTTTGCTAAGTTGTGACTGCCCAGGTGCCTTGTACACGTTTGGGCAGCCCATTTTCGGTTTTTTCCCTTGTGGCATGTTCGTTCGGTTGGGCATGCCATGTCTCGCCATGTGAGGGCACCCAATCAGGTGCATTTGGGTCGCGTTGTTTCGTTCGAGGGAGCCCATATCAGTTTTTCCAACTAATTTTGACCACCCGGGTGCCTTATGCACGTAATTCGGGCAGCCCGTTTGCCGTTTTCTCCATTGTGGCATCGTTTGATCGGGAGCCTAACCCATTTAACCCCATAAACCATAAACCTCTAAACCCCTAACCCATTTAACCCCTAAACCCTAAACCTCTAAACCCTTAACCACTAACCCTTAAACCCTTAACCCCTAACCCATTTAACCCCCTAAAACCCTAAAACCCTAACCCATTTAACCCCCTAAACCATAGCCCCATTAGCCTATAAGGACCCCTAACCCCTAAAATCATTAACTGCTAAATCCACTAACCCCTTAAACCTCTAAAACCCTAACCCATTTAACCCCCTAAACCCTAGCCCCATTAACCAGTAATGACCCCTAACCTCTAAAATCCTTAACTGCGAAATCCACTAACTCCCTAAACCTCTAAAACCCTAACCCATTTAACCCCTAAACCCCAATAACCAATACTCTTGAATAACCAATAAAGGGTCAAGGAAACTGACCAATATGTTGTCAAGTTTTATCTTATCCAACTTTGGGGTAAGCTGCTTTTCGGTTAACTCCACTGCTTTTCATGATATCAATTTTGCCAATTTCTTCCTTCTCTCATACATTTGGTTTGATTGCAATAGAAATTTTCATCAATAAATGTAAATTAATGGCTAAAAAATAATATAAATTAATAAATAAAGAAGACATGGCAACAAGCAACAATACTTACAAAATTGTTACATTAAGCCTTTTGGTTGTAAGCATGGTTGTGGTATGTTGATGTTAAGACGAAAACTACAACTTGTAGCCCTTGATCTACTAGGGGCCAGTTACCTTGATATTAATGGTGGTGTATTCATACTCCTTCTGAGCAACCAATAAAGGGTCAAGGAAATTCACCAATATTTTGTCAAGTTTTATCTTATCCATCTCTGGGGCAAGCTGCTTTTCGGCTAACTCCACTGCTTTTGATCTCAATTTTTCCAATTGCTTCCTTATACATATGATACCTAAGCCTTTTCCTATCTCTTCCCTTCTAATTCCGTAATAGTCTCATAGTGATGCCAACCAACTTCTTTGGAAAGTCTTCCTAGCACAGTGAAATACTAGGTTATGAGGGTATCTCAATTTTTCCAATTTCTTCCTTCTCTCATATGATACCTGAGTCTTTTCCTCTCTCTTCCCTTATAATTCCATAATAGTGTCATGCATTTGGATGTTAAATAATTTCTGTTTATAATGACATAGTTCCATCTGACCATATGTGGAACCCTTTTTCACTTATTCAGTGTTTATGCTGATTTCTTCATGTGCGAGGCCATTTCGAGGGTGCTTGTACCAGTTTTGCTAAGTTGTGACCACCCGGGTGCCTTCTCCAGGTTTGGGTGGCCCGTTTTCCATTTTCTCCCTTGTGGCATCATTCAGTCGGGCACGCCATGTCACGCTGTGTGAGATCACTGTTTGAAGGCGCCCGCCCAAACCCGTTCATGTCGGGTCATTTCGTTTGAGGGCGACCGTATCAAATTTACTAAGTTCTGAACACATGGGTGCCTTATGCATGTTCGTGTGGCATGTTTTCCATTTCATTTGAGGGCACCCACTCAAACTAGTTTTGGTCAAGTCTTTTCAGTTGAGGGCGCCTGCCCAAACGCATTCGGGTCGGGTCGTTTCAGTTGAGGGTGGCCGTATCAAATTTGCTAAGTTGTGACTGCATTGGTGCCTTGTGCACGTTCGTGCAGCCATTTTTTTGCGTCGTTTGATGGTGGACACCCAAAACCATTCTATTTAGGTTGTTTCTGTTGAGGGTTCTTTCCCAAATGCGTTTGGGTCGGGTCGTTTCGGTTGAGGATGCCCACCTAAACGCATTTGGGTCAGGTCGTTTTGGTTGAGGGTGGCCGTATCAAATTTTCTAAGTTGTGACCACATCGGTGCCTTGTGCACATTCATGTGGCCTGTTTGTTGTTTCATTTGAGGGCCCCTACCCAAACCCATTCGGGTCAGGTCGTTTTGGTTGCCACACAGAGTCTTGACTCTTGCTAAGTCACAAGTTATTGATAAATTTAACACATGGGCTATTTGATATACTCTTGTTGTTATAGTGGAAACCACTAGGTTAGATCATAGGTCTTGCCCAAATTACTCCAAAAAGTTAATGATTAACCATGGTTTTAAAAAATTATAAACTTTTCTGGTTCACATGATTTGATGACATGATCCAAAAATAAGGCTTGCACTATCCCCCTTCTGATAAGGTTTATAGGTAGGTGCCCCCCATGAGTGGGACCCACTTGTAGGTGTATCTTTGTATTTTTTTGCCCTTGCTAAGTCACAATTTAGTTGTTATGTTGTGCATTGTTGGTATTAGCTTAGGGGTTATATTGGAAACCAACGAGATACTACTGAGATAATCACAACTAGTTACAAATTCTTATAGATTTTTTTGTCTTTTTTGAACATCTAATATTTGTTAAGTCAAGGAACAATAGCTCGAATCACTAGAAGAAGGCTTTGACACTTTCACTACCTAGATTCAAATCCCAACAAAACATTTAGCTCATTATAACATGGCTAAAAAATAGACATTACTTGTAATTGTGTTTGTAGATGTCTCAACCTTTACTATATCATACATTTTTTTAGATTAAATATTAATTTTCAAATTATTAGCATTAGCTTAAAGGTTATAATGAACATCCACATAATCCACCTTAAAAAAAACTTTCAATATCCACTATTCCATCATTAAATCTTACTTAGATAATCCTTACTCATATTTTTAAATTTAATTTAAAAAATATATATATAACATTCCTATCTAATTTTAACTTAAAAATATCAATTTTACTTTTTATTATTTTAAATAATTGGAAAAAGACAAATTTCATAATACATTTAAATTATTACATAAATACGTGATTTTTTTCTACATAACCAAAACAATGATCATATACATAAGGACACCTAATTATGATTATCATATGTGGGCTCCTTCGATTGGGTTAACGATACCTAATATCATATGTTGGCTCTCGATTGGGTTGAGTTTGAAGCCCCTAGGAAATCAAATAAATCATTTCCCTGTCACTTTGACTTTGTACACAGCCTTATATATGTCGTGGTTAAAATTGGAGATTATATAATTCAAATTTGGAAAATTTGGAGCTCGTTTTTTACTCCCCCGTCTAATTTTTAAATTCAATATCAAAATTCCTTCCTTCTTGACTTACCCCTCCCTCTGGTTTTAATTTTAAAAATCAGGATTCAAATTCAGTTTCCTCTTTGCCCCTCATTCGTTACTGTTCACAACCATCCATTTCGAATACCATTTGACGAGGGAAAGATAGACAGAATGAAGAAAATGTCTCTAGTTCGCACGAAGAAGGAGTGGGGCAGCGGCAGTCGGAAAACAATGGTTGATCGTCCTGCACCTTCTTCTCCAATAGCATTACCACTCCGCCATGCAAAACCTATCACAAGTCATCGCAAATCCATGGAACTCAGCGGAGGCACATCCTAGCAGAAGGAAAACAGTCTCTTATTTTATCTCTAAAACCTGGAAAACCTTATTTCCTCCTAATCCATAATACCTGGAAAGCCCTAAGCCCTAGTCCTTCTTAGTGTTTCCCTACTCCTTGCAACTTAGAATATGAGGGTTTATGTATAGTAGATCCGCTGGCAGGGATGGTTTTTTTCCATTCATACTTCCTTCTGTTCTGCTAGAGAAGACCATGGATGATTTACTGGGTTTTCAAAGGGATTAAGATTCAGCGGGTGAGTTTTCAAAAATGGGGTATTTGCTTAATTATCTCAATCATTCTTTTAACAATGTTTGTTTTTCTTTCTTCTGTTGTATGTTGTATGGCGAGCTAAGTGTATTAACTTTGTGTGAAGGGTTATGTTCCAAACGTATCTTAGCTCCCATTCTATTCCTGTAATAATTGAATGTGGATGAGTTGAATACATATTTGTGCTGTGTGGCTGGTTTAATAAAAGATCGATGAGCTTAGCCTTTTTATGAAGGGCGTAGGTCGTGTCCACTCTATTTATTGAGCCTGTTTAAGTCTTTCATTGAAACACTTTTCTTGAATTTAAATTGGTTGAAGTTACAACATTAACATGGAGTCGAAGACATGGTTTCTTAAGTGGAATCGTGAGTTAAGTACGCCGAGGTGTGCTCGAATAAGGAAAAATCCAAGTAGGTGAAGATGCGACAGCAAGGCAATGACATTCCTGAGTTTAAACGTAGTCTAATACCAGAATTTCCAATGGCGGTTTTGTGGAACGAAACTACCAGTTCACACCCCTTTTTGGATAGAAGTGGTTTTCGAAAAAAAAATGCGATCAAATGGCATTGAGCCACATCAGAAGCTCAATACCGCCAATTTCGCAATTTTTGGGAGCGTTAAAGTTAAGTGGGAAAAAAATTGTGATTGCCATCCGATCATGTTGGTAAGAGATCCAAGGGTTTTTGGATCAGAAGTTGTGGGGGCATTAAAACCTTTCAGTGGACCCGATAATTTATAAATTGTGCTTGTGGTTGTTGAGTTCCGGTTTTGAATACATGTAAGGGTTTGACCGGTGTTGCTGGTGAAAGGTTTTTTTTTTTTTAATGCCACTGTTTTGTTTTATTTACCTTCAATATACTCTAGTGATAAGGTGGGCCACATGTGTTGGTTAAAAATTTATGGAATTTCTTCCGACATAAAGATATATTTATATGAAGGCACAAGGAAGCGCGTCGGAAGCATAATGGGCCAATAACCCATAGGCCCAGGATCGAGTTTCGGATCTATGAATTTGCAGCCTTATTGTACAGTTTTGAGGCTACAGGTTCATATTTTGATTAATGAAAGGTGAACCTGCTTACAGTGGGTTTTGTTACCCATCAGATCCACTAGAAGGGATGGTTTGTTTCCATTCATACTTCCTTATGTTCTGCTAGAGAAGACCATGGATTATTTACTGGGTTTTCAAAGGGATTAAGATTTAGCAGGTGAGTTTTCAAAAATGGGGTATTTGCTTAATTATCTCAGTCATTATTTTAACAATGTTTGTTTTTATTTCTTCTGTTGTATGTTGTATATATTCGATACTTTACAATATTTTATTTTTTTGTTTTGGATACAACTTCTATATTCTGGTGGGGGTTTAAAATCTGGTGATATTGGTGGTTTGGGAGGCTCCCTTGCTTCAAGGTTGGGAGGCAATGGAGGTTATGGAGGATTTTTAGGCTCGTCTCTTCCTGACTCTGTTTTAATGGTAAGTTTCTTTTGATAAAAGTTATCAGATCTGAACTAAATTAAGGTTCCATTTTTTAAGTTGTTTCTATATGTTTATCTTTAATACTTCAGATATTTCTGTGCATGTGATACAGTGTTACCCTTCTTGGATAAGAAAAAATTTTTCCTCTACCCTATTGGCTTTATTATTATTTTCTTTCCATACTGTAAGTGATTCAAAGAGCCTGCAAATGTATATTTCTTTCAGTATTTTCAAATTTGGTTTTGAACTTTCAAGTTTTTTGTTCTACTAACAATACAATGTTTGTTATGTGTTATTTTTTCGATCTAACATGAACATTATATCTTTGTGCATTTTATGTTTAGTGGTACTTGCTAGCTTCAATCCTACATGATATGTTCTGAGTTTCTACTATGGCTAGAAGCGTTCAAAGGGAACCATTTTTATAAATCACCACTACCTAGGATGGAATTGTAACTGATATGAGAATGACCAATGGGTGGTATGAAAATTTAGGCACATGTAGCTCTTTGTAAAGGTGCTAATTTGCATCTCAATCACCTGCAGTAGTTAGCAGAATTGTGTATAAACTAAATGGATACTTGGTAGTTTTCTGAGTTTAGTTTTTCATTTTGATGGAGTCCATTCTTGTAAATTAATATATTATTTTTTCCATCTTCAATGGCAAGCTCTCTCTTTCTCTGACCTGCCATTTTCTTCCTTTTTCATTGCTGAATTTCATGTACAAATTCTCAATTTGATTGAATAGAAATGGATGTGGATTCGCTAGTGAAATCAACAATTGGAAGACATTTAACTTTCTGTCGAGATCTTATTATTAATTTCATTGGAAGAGATTAATGTTTTAACTTTCTATTGAGATCTTGCTACTAATTTCATATTGGTGGTTCCCTACATGGTGCCATTAAAAAGAGTTATCTGCCTATGTGCTACCACATTAAAATTGTATGGAACCAAGATTTATGTGTTTGATGTACATTGCAACTCATTTTTCTCATTGTTTGTTGCACTCTATGGTAATACCCATAAAAACCAATTATCTTTTAAATAATTCCACATGTTCATTTGCATCTTCCTCTAGTAGAACTATGTTTCCAATTTGTGCAAACTTTATTTTATGCAGTGATTCAATATTTTGTCTGACCTCTGTTGGTTTCACAAGGATTCATTCCTGTTTTACTATCAAATTTTCTCTTTATGGTAGCCTTCTCTTACTACCATTACCTGAACTTTATAGGCTATGACGGTAAATTTCTTTTTGCGACTCATGCGGTAGATTTCAATAATTGTGCCTTTATGGTACAGATCAACACAAGCACGCAAACCCCAATCAAATATGTTAGCAGCAAGGACACCTTCAATAAGAGCTAGCAATCTCTTCTCCTCATCCATGTTATCGAGTTCCATCAAAATATTTAGTAAAACTGCAAGTGATGCTTCATTTTCCCTTTGTTTAATTGTTTTATATGTATATAAGAAGTGAAATTGTCTCAATCATTCCTCCCTAAGCTCCAATAGGTTGGCCAAGCCCAACTTTCCATAAGTTGCAGGTTCCTCCATTAACCTAGCAAGGTGAGCACAAAATGCACGAGAAAAAGCATCTCCCCTCCTTTTAGCATCATCAGTGCCACCTTCACTAGCTATAGCCTTATCAACTAGATAAGGCGAATGGTCAGACAATATGGTGAATGAGTACTGAAGTTCATTGGGATCCCCAAGGTCAACTGTATTTGGCTCATATCGTTTCGGATCTGCTAACAATGGAAATGGCTCCAATGATGGAGCAAGATGGAGCACCCCCACATTGAGAGTAGCACTAGAATTAGGACGCAATAAACCTTCCTGAGAAAATGGTCGATCAAAGCCTCCAAGACCTGTTGTACCTGGAGGAGCCATGGGGACAGGAGCTGTGATTTCTATGCCCTTTTGTACAAATTTTTCCATCCATGAGATCTTTTCATTTAGATCCCTAATAGGTGGACCATGAATTTTTCCTCCTGCATATGGTCCTCCCATTGGAAACCACTCAAAAAACTGATTATCAGTCCAGTGTGCAAGCCCATGCTTATCATAGCTCATAAATGCTCCCAAGGCACCCAAAAACCCTTCATGGTGCAAAAACATTTCTTGTGCCACTCCTTTTGACCAGAATTTTACTGCAAATGAGATGGTGTCCATAGTGTATGCATGGCCACGTATGAAAAATCCTCCAAAAAATATTCGCTTGAGCCCATAACGAAGTGCATTCAAATATGCAATTTTTCCAATATTGTAGGAAATCATTCGCAGTAAGGAAAGAGAAAGATCTTCTTGTCTATAGTCTGAAAAGTCTTTATTTTCAGTTACAACTTTCGCAAAGATTGAAGCAATAGTTGACGCTGAAAGAACAATATTTGAATAATCTAGACCACCATAGATATCTCCAACAAGCATGTCCACATCACAGTTGTCTCCTCCTTGGCTAAGTTCGAGTATCTCATCAAGACTCTTACTCTTTGTCAAAAGCCGGGCCAAACCCCAAAATGTATCACCTCCAACATTTGTTCCAATTACCCTCTGGAATGTCCCATCTCCATCCACCTTGATCATGCTGACACCAGAACCAAAATTGCAAAGAAGATATGGAAATAAATCAATCTGGTCAATCTAAACAAATTCTTTGTGACCTCCCATGTGGGTAAATGCTTCATGTCAGATTGCCTTCAACAAAAAATTCGCTCCTGCAACAAGACAGTCCATCTCATCTTCCTTATCCAGAGTAACTCCCAACTTCTCTTTGAATACTTCTGTGTATTTAAATGCTCCACCCCCTGTGGCCTTAATTATGGTATTTCTCGTGTTGGACTCCTCACAAGCCCCTTCATTCAAATTTTTCCCAAGATGGAATTTTTTGGAATGGATGAATTCCAAGAAATCATTCAACTTGACGGTCTCAAATTTCACAAAGTCAAGATGGCCGCCCAAAATGGGAGACTTGTGATTTCGTTCAATCATTTCCTTTCTACAGCAAACACCACTCCCCCCGTGCCCCACTGGTAGCTCCCCGTGCCTCGAGAAATATGCTACTTTTAATAGCGATCCTCCCAAGTCAACTACAACTCATTGTTCCCACTGTAACCATTATATTGCTGATCAAACATCCATACTATAGCTAATTTGTATTTTTTATGATATTGTACGAATTATTTTGCACTTACCAAACAATAGTCATAAACCACAAAAAAATATTAAACCAGATATAGCCGTCAGTAAAAAAATCGACATGGAAATTTTCATTTAAAAAAAAAAAAATTAACTAGCTCTCAGTATACCGATGATTTATAAGCGTCGGTCTTGCGATGCCTTGCAACAAAGCGTTGGTCTTGCGACCCCTTGTGACAAAAATTTCGTTCTTGCGAAACTTTGAAAGCGTCAGTATTGTGACACCTGAAAAGTGTGGTTAGAAAAATGTTGGTCTTGTGACGCTTTGAAAGCATCGGTATTGCGACACCTTAAAAGCATTGTTAGCGAAAGTGTCAGTCTTGCGACGCTTTGAAAGTCGGTATTGCGACACCTTAAAAGCATGGTTAGCCATAGAGTATTGCGATGCTTCTTGATCTGAAAATGGAAGGTACTTGAAAAGGGTGCAAGATATCCATTTTCATATATGTAAATGAGTGCAAATACTTCAAATTTTAAATCTGAAAATGTGAGAACTTCATATTTCTAATACAGAGATAGACTGTAGGGGCATTTACCGGATATGTCACCTTTCAAAGAAAGGATGAATCCAGAGGCTACCTGGCCCTCTTACAGACTCTACCTAAAGAAATAATAGAAGTAAACACTCAGACTTAATTAAAATGACCTTACTCAAACTTGACATTATGCAGAATTTTTGCTTGGAAGAGGTGTATGTCTTTTCTTCTGTTTATGTGTTTTAAGTTTATTTTTTTTTGCTGAAACTTATCATGTATATCAGCAACATAATTCAGCCATAGAATAACAAAACACAACAGCAATATAATATAGGAGTTCACCCCAACTCTTGGGCTACATCTCCTTTGAGCTTCGTCAACATGACTAGACTCTTTGGGATTAAGGTAATAAAATTCTTTTACAAGCTCCAAAATTAACCACAATGAATACAAGAATGATTCAAAGGGCCGAGAATACCATCTTAAATCCCTTTAATGGTTGTCCAATTCCTGCAAACAGCTTTAGGCTTCCATGGACACACATCCTTCTGTCGGTGCACTAAGCTTCTCTGAGCTTCTAAATGGCACAAACTCCCTCAGATTTCTATTTCTGCTCCTGAAACCACTACTGCTACATCCAATAATGATCAGACATCAAATACCAACTGATAAATTGCTTACATTAAGCACAACATCCCCAAAAATGGCTCTCCTCCACGGTTTTCCCAGGGCTGCCCACGACTTCATATCAACTTCTCGAGCTGTAGAAGTACTCAAAATTATCTAAAACCACTTCCATTTGTTCCAGAATGACTGAAATAGTCAATATAGAGTTTTTTTTTCATCAAAAACGGCCTCCGACTGCTCCGGTTTCGCCTATAAACTCTATTTGGAAAATGGCCTCTAGAACTTAAATGAAGCTTTTCGGCTTTCTAAAGTTCTTAATAGGCTCTGAAAACCATCAAAACAGACTCAAAAGGCATGAAATAGCTAATAATGACTATTCATTTACCTTAAACAGAGAAATACAATAAAAAACACAACCTTCTCCTTCTAGGCCCTGATGGCTCAAAAAGCTTCTCCGAAGCTAAAAAGGATGAAACTGAGCTCCAATGGCTCTGAAACCTGTGCCATTGAGTCCAAAAGGCTGAGAACATACAAAATAAAAAAAAATTCGTTCCAAAAGGTTGAGTAATGAGAAAGTTATGACCAAAACAACTTTGCCCCAATTTCCTCCACTAAATGTGGGGCAACTGCCAGTGAACTCCACTAAAAGTGGAAGTCCGCCTAAATTTGGGAGCGCCTCCAGAATCTCTGCCATATTAAAATCCACTTAACTGAAGTTTAATTAAATATTAAAATTTAGATTAGGCTCCTTAAGCACTCTTAACATTAAGCTCCCACACTGGTCATATGATGAGGTTCCATGGGAGGAGGGTTGGCCCCTCCGTGCTTCGTCGAACCCACTCCACTAAAAGTGCAATAACTTCTTCATACGGTGTCCGTTTTTAGAACCGTTTGCGGCACCAGAATCAGGAAGATGAGACCTATGAAACCATCTTGGTTTCAACCAATTTTGAGCACTTTCATTTTTTAGCCTTTTTCCATGGCTTGGACTTGAGCTCCTGATCACACCTCCAAAATGAGAGGCTTTTGGACCCCAAAATCTCACTGAAATTCTGAAACTGAAATATAGTACAGAAAATGATAGAATAACAACATCCTCTTTTCTTCAGCCTTCAAAAATTTTCCTGAATTGCCAACTGTTCACATGGTGAATTTTGCTGAATGAGCCATGTACTTGTGCCAAATCCTGACCAAGTTTTCTCGCCATACCAATTTGCCAGAATGAAACCAGAAATGACACTTGCTGAACTTTGTGCCCTCTTTTCTTGCATGCCTTTCCAACTCATGGAATCTTACACTGCTTTGCACTGACACTTCGTTCTTTACACCAAACGACACCAAAAGCATCTTGTGCAACATACGACATCAACAACAAGTTGACAATGAAATGTGCTATACAATTGACACACAAAATCTATAACAAGTGTGCACACAACCGACAAAAGTCGATAAACATGTATGAAAAAATCAACACAAGTCGATAAACAACAAGATACATCTTGACAAACACATGTGTATGTATCATGTACAATGAACTATATACAATTCGCTAATTACACAAACAACCTCTATGTACATGTGCAACTTCAACTCTTCTTTTTCAAATACCAACAAGTACATCATCCCAAAAACATGTGGGTGATCAAGAGCTGAACCAAAAGACATTGCTACAACATAAGTGAGTATCATACTCATCTTTTACACCTCCATGGCGAAATTTTGCAACAACAAAGAAATTCCTTCAACTGAAACTGCTTTTACATGCAATCTTGCATCAACTTTTCAACTGAAATACATGCATACCAATCTGAAATTTGCATGTACAAAATGAGTAATGACTTACTGCAATAAGAATTCCATCCACTTCTCACCAAGCCACTTCCATGGCGACTTTTGCTGCTGCAAATTTTCCTCATGTGAAACTTCCCTTTCCACATCAATAATGGAATCCATGATTCCACATTCGCCAATATTTTTGTCTTCTTGCTGCATGTGCATGGGACGACGAGTTGGATGAAAATTCCAACAATGAGAGACAACATGTCCCTTATTTTGGCAAAAAGTGAAAATCATATGCACATTCTTTGAAGGTATTCTTTGCTTCATCTGCTTCTTGTGTGCCTTCTTCCTCATCCAGCATCTCGAAACATGATGGTTAAAACGACCACAAAATGTACAAGAAATCCTCTTATGTTGTTTTGCATGCTTGCCATAAGCTGCATGTCTACCATCTTCTTGCTGCAACAAAGGCTTCAAACAATGGTAAGGAAGATTGCCATCATGACATTGATGTAATTGAGAACTTGGAAGAAATGTTCTCTTCAAATTTGCATCACATTCTTGAATGCATGTGCTCAAAGCTTCGCCATTAAGCTGCTCATAGCCAAGACCAATATTCTTGGGACGCTCCACAACACAAATAGGCTCAACAATACCTTGTGCATGCTTTCCCAAACCTTTGCCTTCTTGATAGCCCATTTTCAACATCAATTTGGACCCAATACCTCTTGTATGTCTTTCAAAAGAACCAACACACTTTTCAATGGAGGAAATTGAAGACAAGTTGGAACGATTAACCTCTTCCTCATGCTTGTTCTTGGACAAAGCTTCTTGAGCTTGAAGGAGTTGTTTCTCCATGTCATGCAACCTTTGGAGAATTTCTTCCTTCTCATCCTTCATAGCCAACAATTGTGCATGAAGCTTAACGCTTTCTCTTTGATCCTCAATGAGAATCTGCACCATGTCCTTCACCTTAAAGAACTCATTCTTCATGTCATCATTGAAGAATCTCGTGAAGGAGGAAACTTCACTTGTAGAATAAGTTGACATTATGTAAATGGTCAAAACAACCAAAAGGAACTTCCAAAGAAAATTCCTCAAAGCTTTCAAACAAACGACAAGCTTTTAACCAAATGTCAGAAAAGACCCCTTCTCATTCAAGCAGCCATTTTGCAACCAATAAAACAGTAAATCTCTTACATTGTTTTAAAACCTTTTGCACCATAAGGAATGCTCAGCCTGAGCTCTGATACCATCTGATCTGAAAATGGAAGGTACTTGAAAAGGGTGCAAGGTATCCATTTTCATTTACATAAATGAGTGCAAATATTCCTCTAAGTTTAAATCTGAAAATGTGAGAACTTCATATTTCTAATACAGAGATAGACTGTAGGGGAATTTACTAGATATGTCACCTTTAAAAGAAAGGATGAATACAGAGGCTACCTAGCCCTCTTACAGACTTTGCCTAAAGAAATAATAGAAGTAAACACTCAGACTTAATAAAAATGACCTTACTCAAACTTGACATTATGCAGAATTTTTGCTTGGAAGAAGTGTATGTCTTTTCTTCTGTTTATGTGTTTTAAGTTTATTTGTTTTTACTGAAACTTATCATGTAAATCAGCAACATAATTCAGCCATATAATAACAAAGCACAACAGCAATATAATATAGGATTTCACCCCAACTCTTGGGCTACATCTCCTTTGAGCTTCGTCAACATGACTAGACTCTTTGGGATTAAGGTAATCAAATTATTTTACAACCTCCAAACTTAACCACAATGAATACAAGAATGATTCAAAGGGTTGAGAATACCATTTTAAATCCCTTTAATGGCTATCTAATTCCTGCAAACAGCTTTAGGCTTCCATGGGCACACATCCTTCTATCGGTGCACTAAGCTTCTCTAAGCTTCTAAATGGCACAAACTCCCTCATATTTCTATTTCTTCTCCTGAAACCACTACTGCTACATCCATTAATGATCATACATCAAATACAAATTGATAAATTTCTTACATTAAGCACAACATCCCCAAAAATGGCTCTCCTCCACGGTTTGCCCAGGACTGCCCACGACTTCATATCAACTTCTCGAGCTGTAGAAGTACTCAAAATTATCCAAAACCACTTCCATTGGTTCTATAATGACTGAAATAGTCAATATAGAGTTTTGTTTCATAAAAAACGGCCTCTGGCTGCTCCGGTTTCGCCTATACACTCTATTTGGAAAATGGCCTCTAGAACTTAAATGAAGCTTTTTGGCTTTCTAAAGTTCTTAACAGGCTCTGCAAACCATCCAAATAGATTAAAAAGGCATGAAATAGCTAATAATTCCTATTCATTTACCTTAAACATAGAAACACACTCCAAAACACAGCCTTCTCCTTCCAGGCCCTGATGGCTCCTTCATATTCTTCGAAGCTTAACAGGCTGAACTGAGCTCCAATGGCTCTGAAACCTACGCCATTGAGTCCAAAAGGCTGAGAACATACGAAATCAAAAATAAATTCGTTCCAAAAGGTTGATTAATGAGAAAGTTATGACCAAAACAACTTTGCCACAATTTCCTCCACTAAATGTGGGGCAACTGCCAATTAACTCCACTAAAAGTCGAAGTCCACCTAAATTTGGGAGCGCCTCAAGAATATCCGCCATATTAAACTCCACTTAACTGAAGCTTAATTAAATATTAAACTTGAGATTAGGCTCCTTAAGCTCTCTTAATCATTAAGCTCCCTCCGTGCTCTGCCGGACCCACTCCACTAAAAGTGCAATAACTTCTTCATACGGTGTCCGTTTTTCGAACCGTTTGCGGCGTTGGGATCGTATCGCCGAGGCCTATCCCTTCACTCAGGAACCAAATCAATTTTAGCACTTTAATTTTTGAGCTTTTTCCCAAGCTCAGATTTGAGCTCCTGATCACTTCTAAAGCGTTAGTATTGCGACACTTTGTAAGCATAGGTATTGCGACATTTTGAAAGTGTCAGTATTGTGACACTTTGTAAGCATCGGTATTGCGACGCTCTGAAAGCGTCAGTATTGCGACACTTTGGAAAACATCGGAAGAGCGACGGTTGTTTGGAAATTTCGGAAAAAGTGTCGGTATTGTGACACTTTGGAAAAGCGTTAGAATTGTGACGTAATGGCTAACCATGTTTTGTTCAGCCTCGAACTATCGCTCTACGATGAATATGTGTCAGAATAGCAACAAAGTGGCCATTGGAAATTGGGCCAAATTTTCTAGTGATAGTGTGCTGGAAATGTAGAAAGAGAGGACACCTAGAGAAAGACTGTAGATCTCGGAAGGGAAAAGAAGGAGACGCACAGCAAGAAAAAAATCATGAAGCAAATGAAACAGGTGATGATTTACAAGATGCTTTTATTCTTTATTTAGAAAATGTTCTTGATTTCTGAGTGGTAGATTCAAGGGCCTCACTCCATGCTAGACCTGATAAGAAATTGTTTCATGACTATGTTCAGGGAGATTTTGGAAAAGTTCTCTTCGGTGATGATAAAACCTATAAAATCATTGGAATGGGTAAAGTTCTTGTAAAAAATCAGAACAAAAAGAAATTGTTATTAAAAGAAGGTAAGGGATGTTCCGGATATAAAGAAAAAACTGATTTCAACAGTGCAGTTAGGCGATGAAAGTTGTGTGACAACTTTCACAGATAAAACTTGGAAGGTCACCAAAGGAGCCCTGGTAATATCAATATGCGGAAAGGTTGGTACATTTTATTTATGCAATGGTATTTCTAACTCTATTAATGCTTTAAATTCCAAAGGAGTAGATGCGGCATTATAGCATCATAGGCTCAGACACATGAGTGAGAAGGGGATGAAGATTCTTCACTCAAGAAATTTGTTATCGGGTTTGAAGAATTTTGATTTTCATTTCTGTGAAAATTTTATTGATGGAAAAAACAAGAGAGTCAGATTTCTCAAAGTTGGGAAAGAAAAGAAGAGTGAAAAATTATAGCTTGTGCATATATATGTATGGGGACCTGCTCAAGTATCATATCTCCATATCTATCATTATTATGTTACTTTTATTGATGATACAACTAGAAAAACTTGGATTTATTTTATTCAAAATATAGCTGATGTATTTGATACTTTCAAGAAATTGAAAGCTTTGGTTGAGATTGAGACGGGAAAAAAGTTGAAGTATCTAAAATTAGAAAATGGAGGTGAATTTTGCAGTAAAGAGTTTGATAGGTACTATTCATAGCATTTAATTCACAGAGAGAAGACAATTCCAAGAACACCACAATAAAATGGTGTGTCACAAAGGATGAACAGAACAATCATGGAGCATGCAAGGTGCATGAGATTACATGCAGTATTGCCTTTACATGTTTGGATAGATGCTGTAGATAATGTTGTTTATCTAATAAACAGATGGCCTTCAAGTTCCTTGGAAGGTGGTATTCCAGAGGAGGCATGGATAGGTAAAAAGGTAAATTTCTCTTTTTTAAAGTCTTTTGGTTGTGAGGCCTTTGCCCATACTAATAAAGAAAATAGAACAAAGCTTGAGGCAAAGTCAAAGAAATGTACCTTTATTGGATATGGTGTTAATGATTTTGGTTATCGCTTATATGATTATGAAAATAACTAAATCATTAGGAGCAAAGATGTAATATTCAATGAAATTGTCTTGTATAAGAATCAGTTGCAGGAAAAGAAATAGGAAAAAGAAAAAAAAGAATACACAGTTCTTCATGAGATCACAGAAAAAGTAAAAATGATTGAAAATAATATTAATCAACAACCACAACAACAACAACCACCAAAACAATAACAGGAACCTCAAACATCTGAAAGTGGTGTCAGAAGATCTACCAGGGTAAGTAGACCCCGTGAACGATACTCACCTTCATTATATGATTTATTTTTGATTGACTCTAGTGAAGCCAAATGTTATGAAGAAGCAATGCACACTGAAACCGAGAAGATGTGGGAGCTAGCCATGAAAGAAGAGATGGACTCCTTAATACATAGCCAGACTTAGGAATTAGTCAGTTTTCCTACAGGTAAAAAAACATTTCATAATAAATGGGTTTACAGGCTGAAGGAAGAAGATGGAGGAAAACAGAGGTACAAAGCTAGACTTGTGGTGAAGGGGTTTGCACAAAAGAAAGGTATTGATTTTGATGAAATATTTTTTCCTATTGTTAAGATCACTTCAATCAGAACTATTTTAAGTCTTGTAGCAGTGGAATATTTTCATCTTGAAGAGTTAGATGTAACGACAACGTTTCTCCATGGAGATTTGGAGGAAGAAATATATATGCAGCAACCAGAAGGATATGTTATCAAATGGAATAAAAAATTTATGTGCAGTTTAAATAAGAGCTTATATGGCTTAAAACAGGCTCCAAGGAAGTGGCATCTAAAATTTGACAGGATTATGTCTGAACAAGGTTATACTAGATGTCACTCTGAACATTGTGTTTATCTGAAAAAGAAAAATGATGGCAACTATATTATATTGTTATTTTATGTAGATGACATGCTTGTTGCAGGGTCTAACATGCAGGGAATAAATGTGCTCAAAAGAAAATTGGAAAATTCATTTGCAATGAAGGATTTGGGAGTTGCAAAACAAATCCTTGGTATGAGAATAACTAGAGATAGGAAAATTCGCAAATTAACATTGTCTTAGAATGATTATATACTAAAGGTTTTGAAAAGATTTATTATGCGGAATGCAAAACCAATTAGTACACGTTTTTCTAGCCATTTCAAAATTAGTAAGGAGATGTGCCCCAAGACCCAAGAAGAAATGGACTATATGTTAATGCTCCATATGCATTAGCAGTTGGAAGCTTAATGTATGAAATGGTCTGCACAAGGCCTAATATTGCACATGCAGTGGGAGTTGTAAGCAGGTACATGAAAAATCTAGGAGAAGCACATTGGATGGCAGTGAAATGGATTCTCAAATATTTGAGAGGTACCACAAATCAAGCATTATGCTTTGGTGGTTCAAAAATTATGTTGATGCATATATGACAGGTAACAGAGATAATAGGAGGTGCACTATATGGTATGTATTTGTTGTAGGTAGAACAATTGTAAGTTGGGTTTCAGAAATCCAAAGTCTTGTTTCACTTTCAACAACAGAAGTAGAGAATGTTGCTCCTACAAAGGCTAGTAAAGAAATGATTTGGTTACAAAGGTTTATGGATGAATTGGGTAAGAAGCATGAGATGGGCATGTTATATAGTGACAACCAAAGTGCCATTCACATTGCAAAGAACTTAGCATTGCATTATAGAACTAAACACATAAAACTCAAGTACCATTTGATACATTTAGAATTGGAATATGGACAGTTGAAGCTGGAAACGATACACGCTAGCTAGAATCCTCCAGATATGCTAACAAAAAATGTAACTAGGGAGAAACTGAGATTATGCTCAGTTTGAATTGGTCTTCAAGTATGATGATGAAGATGAGAAACAGCCAGGTCTAAAGTGGAGTAATTGTCCATCAAATGAAGCAGCAGAGGAGTTTCTATAATCAGTCTCCAAGTGGGAGATTGTTGGGTGTGGAGCCTCATTATCTTCTTTTTCTTTGTGTATCACGGCATTGGACCCCTTTTCTTAATGGGGCACCAACGCCGCTTGTAATTGAACTCTTCCTAGGGGATCCAGGGAGTGGGGGGGATTTGACTTTATGGAGCCCCATCCCCCTCCCTGAGAGGGGGGGTTTCAGGGGCAGCGCCCCCGAAGCTAAAAACATATGTAAAATTGCCTTGCAAAAATATAGTAATTTCTAGTCAATCTGGGTTTTTCACTACGCAAATGATCTGATGGTAGAAGTTATGTTTAATTTAGGGTATTTCACCCTAGAAGGCAAACCCTCATTTTGTATGAGGGTATTGTATTGTGACTGTGTATTGTATGTGTATTATCAGAGCAAGAAATAAATATGGAGACTGTGAGAGAGAACATAGGATATTACATCGGATCTATTTTAGTTTGTGTCTCTCCATTTTTCTGGATCATATAAAGGAAGGACTGGTTGTTCGGGGTGGATGTAGCCCAAATTGGGTGAACCACATATATTTGTGTCTCTCTAGTTTTATGTTGTTCAACGGGTGTCATTGATGTCAACCCAAGAAGCACCAAGGTCTACCCCATTATTGCATGGGAATTTTGACCTGCCAAATTACATTATTCTGGGTCAATAATGCTTTTGATGTGTTCTAATTGTCGATATGTTTCTGTTGATATATGGCACGCCACATAATTCTTCACGGTTTGAGAGATATTCATGTTTGAAGTTTGTAACCCCAGTTAGTGGGCTAAAACCCCATGGGGTTGTGGCATGGGTCATTGAAAAGTAAGTAATTATTAATTTTTAAGCTCCTAAAATCCCTCCCAAATTCACTTATTGAAGTCCATCTCTACCTAAACATTTATATAAATTGTGATCCTCATATCCTCCTTATGAAAGGGTTTCACTATATGAAATAGGTCAACGTGGAATTTTCACTCTAGCGTTTATTCTACGAAGGTTCATAAGCTGAAATTTTTATGAGGTGAATCCAAAATCCTGAGGGAGCTCCTGTAAAAATTTCACATCAAGGTGTGTAATATGTTTGAAGATATGATCTGTGGAAGAAAGTGTTTTTGTAGTCTCCTGAAATTCATCTCAAAGTATTGACCATGGGAGAATCATCATAACTCTCTCTCTCTGAATATCAAATTGTAATTCTGTAAAAAGTGGAAGATAGTGCATGGACTGTAGTTTTATCTCTATCAATTTCATGGCTAAATGAAGAAACAATGACACATGGTACGTTGTACAATTTCTCTCTACTGAAAAAGTCCATAATTAGGGCATTGTGAGAGATTGTGCATAACTCTCTCTTGAAGAATCCAAATTGGGTCAGACCTATGGCATTGGAAATATGACTTAGAGGAATACTACAACACCAAAAATTACATATTAGGGATCTGAAATAACATAGATACACCAAATTCAATATCAATCTCCTAGAAGGCAAGGAAAAGGTAGATAATGTGTTGTCAAGGGTTGCAAAGGACTAGACTTTCTAGGGTAGCAAAGCAAAGAAAGGTGTAGCAGAGGGTAGCATGACAAGATTATTAACCAAGGTGTAGAAACACAATAAGAAGTTCATCACATGAAGCCTTCAAGTGGGCAGCACTGCATACAGTCACTGTAAAGGTATCGTTGTACTAAGTCATTGTAAATACATTATTGTAAAAAATGTACTAGTGTCTATCTACCAAGAGTTGAAGAAGCAGTGTCGGGAGGTCTAGGATCATCATTATGTGGTTGTGTCATAGTTGGGCTTATGGTATAGTGTGTCTTATTCTTCGACATCATTCTATATCATTGTAAAGTGGACCATTTTCCTTGGTATGGGATTCCATTCTTCTTTTATTATTTTATAGGGTGGTAGGGTGGTTCTAGGATTAGTTGTAGCTCATTGGGTGTTGAGGAATCAGTTCAATTGAATACTGAAGAATCTCAAGCATTAGAGAATCCATCTAGTGGGAGCTGGAGAATAATGCTTTTCTAGATCCTAGGAAGTCAGAGCTTTATTTTCAATTGGAGTTTAATATTAAAGAATTATTAGAAAAACATTAGGTGGTTTTTGTCTGCAGTGGATTTCCACCTTAAAAAATGTGTGCATTTGTGTTCCTTTTTTTTATTTTTATCATTATACAATCACTGATAATAATTTAAGATTAAGTAATGCTCTAATTGAAAGGAATATTGATTCACCCCCCCACAACACCCACCCCCCCCCCCCCCCCCATCAGTATTTCCAACAATTGGTATCAGAGCTTAGTTCCTTCAATAGTAGTTTAACAAATGGAAGGAGGTCATCGAGCATACCAATAATGGTGTACCTCTGTTCAATGAAAATAATTATACACTCTGGAAAGGAAGAATGGAGGTCTATCTCTTGGTGCAAGGTTACGAAGTATGGGACACTATTCAAAATGGATTTACATCAACCGCAGATGAACAAGGTAAGAAGAATTTGGTAAATGATACAAATGCAAAGAATATTATTATCAATGGAATTATTGAATCTTCTTATCATAAGGTGTTGGGTTGTAAAACAGCCAAAATTGTATGGGACTAGCTTGAGAATATATATGCAGGTGACTCAAATGTCAAAGAAGCAAAGCTTCAAATCTATAGAGAAAAATTTGAGCAACTCAGAATGAAAGAAGATTGCAACATTGCTGCATACTTCCAATACATTGATGAAACAACCAAGACTCTGGAAGGATTCAGAGAGCCATTTGACGAGAAGACTATTATACGAAAGATTCTTAGAATGTTACCAGGGAGATTCAACCCAAAGGTATCGGTCTTAGAATACAATGCAAATCTGGACAAACTTAGCAAAGAGGAATTACATGGAGATCTCATAGCATATGAAATGAGACTCGATGAAGAAGAGGGTACTTCGCATATAGAAAATTTGTTCGCTGCATCTAAGAAAACCAATAAGGACAAACAACCTTCAATTGAAAAGACATGCACTTGCAAGTGTGAAGAAAAGGGAGATGATGGAGAAGGTCTTTTAGATGAAGAACATTCTTACTTTACGAGAAAAATAAAAATTTGTAAGGGAAAATTCAAAGGTAAACTTACATTGATATGTTTTGGTTGTGGTGAGGTTGGGTATTTTGCAACAAAATGTCCGAATAGAAGTGATGGCAAATCAAAAGGAAATAAAGTCTTTAAGAAACTCAACAAGCAAGGATAAAAAAGGAACTTTCTCTCTAAAGAAGATAGTTCATCATTCGATGAAGACTATGACATCGAAGAAGAAGCCAATGAGAGAGTCTTGTTTATGATCAAGCACATTAAACAAGAGGTATCAAACAAAAAACAAGAAGGATTGACCATAGAAGAATTTTCTAAGGAAGAAATCAAGCTTATAAAAGAGCTCAAGGTAGAGAAGATCTGTTCCAATACTCTTGAAGAACAAGGTCAAGGTCTCAAAATTGAATTTGAAGAACATAAATGCTTTGAAGAGTCACTTCAAAAGAAGTTCGAAGAAAATAACCAAGAAAGTGAAGAATTAGAAGCCGAAGTAGTCTCACTATGTAAGGAAGTGAAGAAAGGAAAAACTATCCAAAACTATGCAAACAACTCAAGGGAATTGGAAGAACTCATCAAAAATCAACGATTTTACAATGACAAAATTGGCATCGGTTACAAAGAAGAAGAAGCAGGGCCTTCTACAAAAAAATACAATGAACCTACGAGATCTTCCATGCATGTAGAATTGATTGGACAAGATTCGCAAGAACAACCTTGGAAGACAATTCCTCGACGAAGATTTCCATCCAGGTACCAACATGTTTCTCGTGGCTACTATTAGTCATGTGGAAAATTTGGCTATAGAGTTGTATAATGTCGCACGTACCCCAGTAACGAATACAATTCTAGGAGATCTATCAAATATGAACCTCCCAGGGCTCATCAAAACATCAATAGATTTGAACATTTAAGAAATAATATTGAATGTTACAAATGTCGAAACTTTGGACACATAGCCAGAGACTGCATACTTGGAAATCCTCTAGAAGAATCTTCGAAGCCACAGAATGAACAAACATGGAAGAAGAAGAAGATTGATAATTGCGCTCTCACCCTCAAGGCTCAAAACAACAAAGATGTTTTGTATGTTAATAGTGGTTTCTCAATGCATATGACTGAAGATAGAAAGAAATTTGTATCTCTGAAAGAGAAGAAGGATATAACCATGTTCTTTGGAAATGATGGATCTTCAAATGTTATAGGATTAGGTACCGTCACTCTCGGAAGAAAATATGCTCTCGCCAATAATGTTCTATTGGTTGAAAACATGAATCACAATTCGCTCAGTGTTGGACAAATGTGTGATAAGGGACACATAATACTATTCAACTCCACAAAATGTGAAATCAGGAAAGGCAGGTATGGTGAAATTGTGGCTACAGCAAGTCGAGCTCCAAACAACATATATGTTCTGGATGAAGCAAATAAAGCATGTCTTTACTTGGTCAGTTGACATGCTTCTTAGGGCTTCAAATATCTCATAAAGAGAAAGGAATATTTATATGTCAAGCCAAGTACATCAAAGAAATCCTCAAGAAATTCAAAAAGGAAGATTGCAAACCATCCTTACTTCGATGGTAATAGGTTGAAAATTGAGCATAGATGACTCATCTAATGATGTGGATCAAAGGTTGTAGAAATATATAATTAGTAGTCTTCTATATGTAACAGCCTCCTAACCAGATGTTATGCAAGCAGTTGGAAAAGTAGCAAGATTCCAAGCAGCACCAAAAGAATCACATATTATTGCCATCAAAAGAATTTTTCGATATCTAAAGGGAACAACAGAATATGGATTGTGGTATCCCAAGGGTAACAATTTCATTATTCATTCCTTTACAGATGTAGATGAGGCAGGAAGCGTTGATTATCATGAGGGTACTCGTGAAGCATTCAAATATCTTCTCCATAAGCTTTGGATTCTTTAAGTTCTAATTAGATTTTCCTTATTCTAAATACAAAGGGGGAGTGGAAGTGTGTACAGGTCTGCAGGTTGGTTGTGTGTCAGGGGGAGTGTAAGTGTGTACAGGTCCGCAAGATGGTTGTGTGTTAGGGGAAGCTACCCTTTTCCATTGATCTCAAAGGGACAGAGAATGTTAAAGGAAGAGGTGTCATGATCGTAGGGGAAATACTTGTGATGCCATCAATGCTAAAGTGGGAGATTATTGATCAACATGTGTCATTGATGTCAAACCAAGCAACACCAGGGTCTACTCGAATATTGCATGGGAATTTTGACCTACCAAATTACTATATTCTAGGTCAAGAATTATTTTTCTGGTTTCTACTTGTCGATATTGTTTCCATTGATATATGGCATGCCACGTAATTCTTCACAGTTTGAGAGATACTCATGTTTGAAGTTTGTAACCCCAGTTAGTGGGATAAACCCCATGGTGTTATGGCATGGGTCATTGAAACGTCAATAATTATTAATTTTTATGCTCCTAAAATCCGTCCCATGTTCACTTATTGAAGCCCATATCAACCTAAGAATTTATATAAATTGTGATCCTCATATCCTCCTTATGCAGGGATTTCGCTATCTGAAACAGGTCATCATGGCATTTTCACTCTAACTTATTTTATACGAAGGTTCAGAAGCTGAAATTTTTATGAGACGAAGCGAAAATCCTGAGGAAGCTAAATGTTAAAATTTCAGATATAGGTGTGTAATATGTTCAGAGATATAATCTATGGAAGTAAGTGTTTTTGCAGGCTCCTGAAATTCATCTCAAAGTAGTGACCTTGGAAAAATCATAATAACTCTCTCTCTCTAAATATCAAATTTGAATTCTGTAAAAAGTGGAAGATATTGCACGAACTTTAGTTTTCTCTCTATAAATTTCATATCCGAATGAAGAAACAGTGACACGTGGAATTCCGTACAAGTTCGCTCTACTGAAACAGTCCATAATTAGGGAATTGTGACAGATTGGGCATAAATCTCCCTTGAAGAATCCAAATTGGGTTAGACTTGTGGTATTAGAAAGAAGACTCAGAGGACTACTACAAGAAAAAAAATCACATATTGGGGTTCTAAAATAACAGAGATACAACAGATTCAATATCAAGCTCCTAGAAGGAAAGAAAACACTAGATCATGTGTTATCAAAGGCTGCAAAGGACCAAAATTTCTAGGGCAGCAAAGCAAAGCAAGGTGCAGTAGAGGATAGCCTAACAAGAGTAGCAACAAAGGTGTAGAAAAATAACAAGAAGTTCATCACATGAAGTATTCAAGTGGGAAGCACTGGATACAATCACTGTAAAGGTATCATTATAATATGTCATTGCAAATACATTATTTTAAAAATTGTAGTAGTGTCTATCTACCAAGAGTTGAAGAGGCAGTGTCAGGAGGTCTAAGATTATTATTAGGTGGTTGTGTTATAGTTGTGGTTATGGTCTAGTGTGTCTTATTCTTCTACATCATTCTATATCATTGTAAAGTTGACCATTTTCCCTGGTACGGGAGTCCATTCTTCTTTTATTCTTCTATAGGGTGTTAGGGTGGTGTTAGGGTGAGTTTTAGCTCATTGGGTGCTGGGACATCCATTTATTTGACTACTAAAGAATCTCAGGCATTAGAGAATCCATCCAGTGGGAGCTGGAGAAGAATTATTTTCTAGATTCTAGGAAGTTGGAGCTTTATTTTCAATTGGAGTTGAATATTAAAGAAATATTAGAAAAGCATTAGGTGGTTTATGTCTCAGAGTGGGTTTCCACCTTAAAAACTGTGTGCATTTGTGTTCCTTTTTTTTACTTCTATCATTGTACAAACATTTATAATAATTAAATATTAACTAACGTTCTAATTGAAAGGAATACTGATTCACCCCCCCCCCCCCCTCTCAGTATTTCCAACATTTTATATGTTTTATGTGTTTGTGTTTCCACATATTTTATGTGTTTCATTGATCTGTAATATCTCATTTTGTAACATAACAAGGTTGCGACATACGTCATATAACAGATAGCGATATCGCAAAATATTGTACGACATATATCGATATCGATTTTTTTCATTTAACAAAAAAAACCATTGCAATATCGCATATTCACATATCATGAATTGGTGCAAAATGTAAAAAATTCGATAATCATTAAAGGGCCTATTTTTTGATCCTAATAAGATAACAACTATCAAACTCACAAGAATCCCAAACTATCAATTTAATGGTAATCCAGGTGTTTTATCATTTTGAGGTTTGTAAATGATTTTATAATTATTCCAGATTTAATACCAATGATTCCCATTATGCATGAGCTAAGGTGATATGACAGTTAATATAATTTCACGTGATTTCACCTTACACTCTCTGGTTTTTCTTTCAATAGGGTAATTACAACAACTTAGGCATAAAAGGATATTGAGGCTACTTAAAGTGCGAAGGACGTCCACCACCCCACCTCAGTTAGTAGATAAACAAGAATAAGATCACGAGATGGCTCCTCTAGTCCCAGACATAACATGTAACCCGTAAATTGGTTCTTCAAGTTTAGAATGGATTTATAATTTGTTTGATAATGATAATCCAGAAGTAATATTGAATAGGAGGGTTATAGTTCATGATTTTGTATCGTCGGATTTAGACTCATGGTCCAATGCAGCTAACTCTTTTCTACACAGAATTGTTGCACATCCTAAAATGCTGACATATACTGACTTAGAAATACGGGTGTTCGATCATGTGGACATTAAAGATATACATTTTGTTACCAAAAGCATAATATTCATTGGTTCTCTCAGGCCTGCATATTTGAAGGAAATGTACAAATTGCATGAACTCCAGAAAAGATATGACAATTATTTTGTCCAAGAATTTATGCGAGATAATGACCACCCTGTAAATGTGATTAAGGATTGGATTAATGATCCTGATAGACATAAACACAATGATAAGGATATGTACTGAGTAGTTTCTCTTAAAATCCCATTCTCGCAAATTGCTGCAATCGTGTGTCGTGTTTTTGGGTCTTCAGAGACAACCAAGTTTAAAGAATATTGAACACCCCTGATAGAAGTAGCCATTGATGGCTATATTCTAGATTGGGCTAATATTCTATTTGCGAAAATCATAATCTTCCCTCCAATATAGTCACTCCTTTTGATATGAGTTCATTTATCCTAGATTTTTTTTTGTCTTTCTCCTAAATTTCCGTTGCTAGGATGGAAATGGACCAAAGAAGTTAAAACCCCCATTTTTGTACAGTTAGAATTCCCGTGGGAATAAAAATACCACTCCCATATGTCTAAAATATGAAAATATGTAATTCTATAAGTTTTTAAAATGATTTTAGAAAGGAAAATCTCTCACCCCTAAAGCCAATAGAAATCTAAGGTATATAGGAATGTCGTTTGGTAAGGAATTTTTCACTTACATATGAGTTTTCGGAAGTCAAGCTTTCCCTCATGTCCTGCCAAGGAGTTTTCTTATCAGACCATAGTTAATGGATAGACTAAATTTTTGAAAGAATCCAAAAAGATATTTTGCCAACTTTTCCTATCACATCTCGGTCATATACTCTCAACAATTTCAAGCATGCATGTCTTGAAATTGATCAATTAAAACCCTTCAATTTCTGAATTCTTCCCAACACAAGTTATAATGCATATGGTGTTGCCAAATAAATAACAAATCAAGTTAAGCTGCGGGCATTTGCAAGCGAGCCTGATAAATATGACGATCTGTTTGAATCAATTCCATAATTCTCAAGGGTTCTGCAACTAGCAACTGTGAGATTCAGTCTAGAAGAACTAATACAATTCAAACAATATCATGAACAGAGGAATTCTTATTTTCCAGATTACATGTTCCACAGGCCAATGCCAAAACAAATTCCAATTTCTCAAGTTTGGATTCAATTGCGAGAAGTAGAAAAAATTCAAATTCAAGTTCCTCAAGTTCAGATTGAAGTTCCAAAAGTAGAACAAGTTCTGATTCCAATTCCTCCTGTTCAGGTACAAGTACTAGTGGTAGAACCAAAAATTGTAAATGTTCCACAAGAAGAGAAATTTAATCAAGACTGGGAAAGTTTTGAAAAAGCATTGTCTGATACTAATACTTCTACTGATCAGAATGCTATTTTGTTAGAAACTCTTCCCATTGAAGATTCTCTAACAACAACAACTCATATAGGTGAATCAAGCATTCAACAATTATCCTCTAATTTAAATGGTTCTAAAGATAAAAGAGAAATTCAAGAAATCTCATTCACTGTAGATGTTTCTAAAATTTCTATTTAGCAAAATCAAACAACAAAGACCAATGGTACAGAGGAGAGACAAGAAGAAAAAACAACAGAAGATAAGGATATTATCCATACTTTCCAATGAAAAAATAATTATGAATATTGAAGAAATACCTCATTTGGATGTATTTTACAGTCCAACACATAAAATTGTTCTTTCCAAGTCAACAAAGAAGCGAAAGATTGAAGATTCTCGAGAAATACTTATGGACACAACATGAATGCAAGTTCTCTGGAAAGGAACACAATCAACTCAAGGAAAAAAACTTAGTCGATTATCTCAGTTTGTAGGTGCTTATGTGGATGAAACTATTCATAATGCAACATCTATTGACTCATTAATCATAGAGAAGGATCAGAAAATGGCTCAAATGGAGCGAATTTTCTTCGAGGAAAAACAAAGGATAGAGCAGTAGTTGCAATCAAATATTAATAATCTGCAAATCGAGTTTGAAGGTCTCAAACTCTAAGTCAAAAATGAAATTAAAGAAAAAGATTTAATAGTTCAGAAACTACAATAGAACATTCAGAAGCTCCAATAAAATCAATAACTTAATGAGGTAAAGAAAGAAGCTACCGAACTAGAACGATTTATGGTAAACCAACAGACAATTTTCTATCCAAGATACCAACAGATTCAAGAGAAGATTAAAATAAGTGATCAGTTAGTCACTCAAATTTATGATTTGAGGATTTATTATGAAGAAACTGATGATAAAGTGTCTAAGTATCTATATTGGCAAGATATATTGCAAGGGAGAGCAGCCGATCTTCCTCTCCTTAAAGAAACAATAAAGGATATAATATTTGGAGATTGAACATGAAAATAAAAAGTGCAGAATTAGCTATCATCAGAGCTAAAAACATGTCATTTAACATCTTTGAGTATATTAAAGATTATCTTCTCCAAGATAATCTTATCCAGGAAATTCCAAAATACATTATCCCTGAATTCAGCCTTTTGAAACAATATTGGCAAGAAACATCAAGTAAGAAAGCTCTTGCCATAGAAAACTTGACAAAGATAAACATGGAAGTTTACTGCTATCTATTGATCAAGCCACAAAGTCAATTGGGAGTGCTGAGGTGTCTTTCCAATGCAGCATTTCAACTTCTTCCAGCACTCAATGATGCAATATTCGCGGGCCAAATGAAAATGCAAGCAATTCACCCCCCCCAGCTCAAATATATGATCAAAGCTTGCGAGCTCAAAGAAAAGTTAGAGAGTGGATCCAAGAACCAATCTTGAGACTATTACAACTACTACATTTAAATTTCCTAGCTTTTAGTTTATAGTTTAGATTAGATTAAGAAGACTCCTTTCACAAGTCTTATACTTTTGTAATATAAATTAATATTTAAACCCCTTTCATGCATTTCGAAAGAGGTCCAGATTTTTGAGAAGGTGGCTTTTGGAACTTGCACTATTGTTTGAACAAAAGTATCTAATTGAAAGTCTGAGCATAGAGGCTATCTTCTCATAACTAAGCTATGATGCAACCAGTAATATTATCTTTGTACTAATCCTTTTATGTTTCTGAGATTATAGAAAACTTGTTTCTATTTATTTGTCTCTTTATGATAAGCATTGAAATGATATGTATTCTTATTACTATTGATAAAATGTATTGAATGATATGATGTTAGGAAAGTGACTTTGAAAGTTGTTATATGATTAATGTTCTTCATCAACTAAATCGATTACATTGATTTAGTTTCTTTAATGTGCTTATATTCATTTTAGTATGCAAATGATCGATATTATTTCATACTTATGAAATCTTTCTCTGTAATCATATAATTTGATCCATCTGAGGAAGTAGTTAGAATTAGTTTTATTTGTGTTATCAATAGAATAGATCACTCCATTCCTTTTGATTTTATTCCATTTTTTTACAAACTCATTTTTATACAGGAAACTGGTCCCTATTTCCCCAGTCGAACCCACCATTTCAACGGAAAAGGAGTAGCATGGAGTTGCACTAATCTCCTGACCGAGTGGAATCCCTAATGTTGAGGAAGTCACTTTCCAGCCTTCAACATGCCCTTAAATTGTTATTTCTATGTCGGCTAGGATTATATTGTGACCCCTTGGACACCTATATATATAAAGGATGTTTTGTCATTTATATCATGCAATAATTGTTCATTTCTATCATGTAAATGAGTTTTCCCTTGAAGAGGCTGATTTCTAAGTCGTTGGTCTATCTTTTCTTCTATAATGTGAGTTGGTTTCATAACATTTGGTATCAGAGCTTTCGATTCTAGGGTTTCATTGTAGCAAAGAGGTGCATTGGATTTTTTTCTATAACTTTTTTCCTACTAATTTTCTGAAGCTAAAACAAAAAAAACAGTTGAGCCACAATCCTGAGGAGATTCATGTAAAAATTTTAGGTCTTGGTTCGCTATATTTTCAAAGATATGATCCCATGAAATTAGAGTTTTTGAAGGCTCAAGAATTTCATCTCAAGACGTGACCTTGGGAAAATCGTCATAACTTTCCCTCGGAGCATCAGATTTGAATTCTGTAAAAAGTGGTTGAAATTACATGGATTTTTTTTCTCTGGTGTATCAATTTTAGAGCTAAAGGTGAAAACAGTAACACGTGGTATGTCGTACAAGTTCTCTCTACTCAACTAGTCCATACTTAGGTTATTGTGGGAGATTGGGCATAACTTTTCCTTGAAGAATCCAAATCATGTCTGTTGTATGACACTAGAACAAAGAATCAGAGAGCTGCTATAGGAGTTAATATCAAATCTTGAGGATATTAAATTATATAGATACATCAGTTTCAATATCGAGCTCCTCAAAAGTAAGAAAAATGGTGTGTATTTTTTTTTAAATTGCATAAGTCTTGTTTTAAAAATTAGGTTGAAGTGATTTCAAGGAAAAATTGAAGCATAGATATCTGTATTGGGTTATAAATTCCCTGAAAAAATATTTCCACACCCATTAATCCCTCATAAGGCTCGACTATGACTCATGAAGAGGAAGAAGTGCAACATGATATATCAAAATTATGAGATTAAGTGCAACAATTTTTTCTTTTGTAAAGAGTAACAAAAAATGAAATGGAAGCTAAGATGGATGGTTTTAAGAATGGAATGAAAGCTAAAATGGAGGGCATGGAAGCTAAGATCGATGTTATAGAATAAAAACTAAAAGAAAACATGGAAGACATGAAGAATGGTCTAAAAGCTGCTACAAGAAATGATTAGTAATGGTGAAATGGTAGGAGATGAAACTCATGATGAGAAAAAAATAAACGTTAATCATTATTTCATAGACACTAATGTCGGATTTAATACCCACCATATTCTGATGATTGATATGAGGAAGTTTGATGGAAAGGATCTAGTAACATGGATACTACAGATGGAGCAATATTTTGATCTTCTTAATGTGAAAAACACAGAATCTGTATGCATTACAACTTTATATTTCGAAAAAAATACATTTGAATGGTGTCGATGGCCTTTTTCTCATTAAAAAAAATTCACTTGGTCAATTTATATGTTGGAAATTATAGCACATTATGAGGATATAAAGAGAAACACCTTCTTTAGCCAATTGAAATCTCAAACAAAAGGTTTTGATGGTGGAGCACATTGAGGACTTCCAAAAATTGAATATAAGGGTAAATGATATTCTAGAGGAACATGGGATTGATGTTTTCATAGGGACTTTAAAGGATAACATCCAACATGAGGTTTGCCTTTGGGAGCCTTATTCATTGGAGAAGGAATTTAGGTTGGCAAGAAAATTTGAAAGTAAAATTATGGCGATAAGGAAGCCTACCATTCACAACTATAAATATGGATGTGTCTCTACTCCTAGACTTCCACGACCTACAAGGTTGACACTACAAAAATTGGAAGAAAAAAGAGAAAAAGGGCTTTGCTACAGTTGTGATAGAAAATACACTAAAATTCATAACTATGCTGAGAAGAAATTATTTTACATAGATTGTGAAGAGGAGGAAGAAAAGGGACAAGAAACTTCAAAAGAAGAGGACATAAACGAGAAAACAACCATAGAGGAAGAAGAAATGAATGTAGCCATATCTTGTAATGCATTAGCAGGAATTACCACTCCTCAAACTCTCAATATAGAAGTACATATCAAGAAGAAAAATGTAATAGTGATGATTGATTTGGGTAGTACCCATAATTTTATTCATTGTAAGGTAGCCAAGGAGTTGAATTGCTTCCTATACCCAGCACCGAAGTATCAAGTGATGGTTGCAAATGGAGGAGCTATAAATTTCTCTAGAAAGTGGCATAATATCAATTAAACCATGGGGTATTATGTTTTGAATAGTCCAATTCTCTCCATCCAAATCGGTGGTGTTGATGTTGTACTAGCAGTACAATGGTTACAACCTTTAGGGACAATGTCTTTTAAATTTCAAGAACTTTTCTTGAAATTTTTTTTGAAAGGAAAGGAAGTTGAATTACAGGGTATCATATGGAAGCGAAGAAATATAATCATATCTAATGTCATGACAAATATTTTGAAGAAAAAAAATGAGGCGTAAGTGCACAATTATGCTCACTACAGCTTCAAACATCAAAATCATCTATTTCTCCAGATCTCCAAAAAGTATTAAACAATCATTCCAAGGTATTTGAGACTCCCAAAGGAGTCCCACCTATTACTGATCATGAAAATGATATTCATTTGATTCAACGAATTGTTCCTCCAAACATCAGGCCTTACAGATATCCTTATGCTCAAAAAGAGTGAGATTGAAGGTATGGTTGCAGAAATGATAGAGGATGGTATAATTCAACCTATTCAAAGTAATTTATCTACTCCATTAGTATTGGAGCACAATAATGATGGATAATGGAATATGTGTCCAGATTACATGTTGAGGCTCCAAAGACGTTCTTTCTTCCACCACATTCCACTCCATTTCCTTTGTCCATTACTAATTACAGGCTCAAATGATCAATAGAATTAGTTAAAATTGCTTTAATAATGAATATCATGACTAACTTGCTATTTTTTTATGATTTTGTCATTGTAGTACTTTTTGAACTAGATCTAGCAACAGAATGCAAACATTCTGTAGCTAGTTGCCGATTCTGCAGCTGTCTTCATGTCTACGCAGGTTCCAGGTGTCATCTTGGAGAAAAACACATATGGGCATATTCCACATCATTCCCTCATCATTTTTTTCTCTCCACGAAGTTTGAACGGAATTCTGTAGGTGGTTATGCACGTGGGAACTCAAACTAGGAGATAGACTCCTAATAGGACAAGGACAGTCCAGATGTCCTTAATCATGTTATGAGACCACCATCAGAGTCCTAGTTTGATTTTAATTTGGAAATACAATTATCCCTAGGTTATATCAAGACAGTTATGTAATTTTGATTATAAATATGGCTCGGGAAACCGAGGGACAAGGTTAGATTTTGTATTTTGACTGCTAGATTTCAGAAGTACGAAAACACTCTGTTTTGAAGTAATTTCTCTCTAATGCAAGAAGTATCACTTTATTGAAAGCACTGAGTCAATCTTGAAGTAGATTTTGCGTGCTACTCCGGTGGTAGAGGGCCCCTACCTCCTGAGCATCTTTGTTTATACAGTTTAGATAAGTATTTTAGTCTCGTTTTTCATTTCTAGCTTAAGCACGTTTCTGAAGTTTATGTTTCATACTTGTTTACATTAATCATCACGGCTAGAATTACTCTTATAAACTCTTCCAAAATATCATCACGATGAATAAGGCATAGCTGTGGTGTTGTAGGTTTTAGTTGCATTTCCTTTCGAATTTTATGATTTATGCTTGTTTACACTAAGTGTCACAACCGGTCTTACTCCTACAAACTCTTCCAAAACATCATTAACAATGAATAAGAAACAACTGTGGTATCTTAGATTTTAATTGTATTTTCTTTCAAATATTATGTTTATGTTCAATTGCATTGAATAATACATCCAGAATTGTTTTTACAAACTCTTCCAAAATATCATTCACATTGAACAAGATGGGCTGTAGAATTCCAATAGACTAGTTGCATGTTAGTTTAGTCATAACACTCCGGAGGATGATTTCATTTAGTTCAGCTCTGTCACTACATTTCAAGTTTGATAATGGCATTTTAATTTAACTCTGTTCACTGTACTTCAAGTAGATTAGTAGCACTCTAGTTTAGTCTTAGCTCACTGTATTAGCATTCCAGTTTAGTTTTTATCCATTGCATTTTAAATTGTATTAGTTGTTAAATTTAGATACCACGGTCTTCAAAAAAAAACTTCTTTTGTTCCAACCTCATATTAATACATAATAATCTAGACAGAAGCTAGTATCAGTCTAAGGCCTAGAGTATTTTGCAACCTTTTTACCATTTCACAAATAAGCCTTTTCTCAAGGACTATTCTAAAAAGAAACCTATAACTTTTGAGTGAGGCCTAGTGGTGCTAAATTGAGTTGCAGAACAGAATTAGAAGTTAGTTTAGAGTAAAAATCTTATTGTGCTACAAATGTTCTTTTCCAAACATGTTCCAATAAACCTTTAACCATGGATGAGATGTTGTAACATTGTAAGTTGATTGTTTATTTAGGAGAACTTCATTCACACTTAACTTGTCCATTTCTCAAGCTCTTCCAACACATATTTAATGAATGAATTGGATAATTTCAAGCTCATGTTGTGATTTATTTCCTTGCAATGAAGTCATTATCAAGCTTTAGATTTAGTTATGTTTCCTCCTTCCATTGTTTAGGCTTGCCTCGCTTTTTTAATATAACCAATAGCTTCTTTTCACCAGCATTTAGTTCTTTCCCTTTTCAAACATAAAACCATAAAACCAAAAACATCAGAAAACACTAAACACAACGTAGTGAGAAACAAATACCTAGGCACATATAGTGCACCACACTTCAGCAGTTTACTAGCCCTGGTTGACAATTAATGAACTCAATTTAGGAACACTAGGTTGAGCACAAACATTTTGGTGGCATTTCCAGGGAAGTATAACTAGGTAGCCTTGTTTCTTAACTCTCAAAAACAATTATATGCGTAGAGAGAGAGACTCAAGGGGTAGATTCATAAGAAGTAGAAGCAGAAGCTTGATTCCTAGAACACCACTTGTTTCACCTAGACCAAGAGCCAGCACACCTCCAACTCAGACCCACATTCCATCCTTTACTGATCCTAGAATTCTAGAAGACTTAAGATCAGATATTCCATTAGAAATACCTTCCACTTCATCCACTGAACCTGTCTTAGAAGAAGATTCAAGGACCCCTGCTAGAGACACAAACTTTTCCACTTCCACAGAAGAATCAACTATGGTAGAAGAAGGGGGAGGAGGAGTCTTTAATGGAGAACACACATTATTTGGAGGGGGCAGAGGTAGAGGTAGAGGAGAAGGAGGTAGAGGTGCAGAAGGAGAAGGAGGTAGAGGAAGAGGTAGAAGAGAAATGGGAAGCTCTTTTGGGTTTCCTATAATAGATGAAGAAACCAATACAACCATGAAAAACATTTCACCCTCTGTCCTTCCAAACTTCTATGGAATTAAAACTGAAGATCCTGAAACCTTCCTATTTGAATTTGAAATCCTGTGTAGAACTTATGACTACTTACAAGATGATCAAAAACTTAAACTATTTCCTTCAACATTGAAAGGAGCAGCATTGAAGTGGTTTATGAGTTTGATCAACAGTTCTATTAGGACATGGGAAGATATGAAACAAGCATTTCTAGAAAGGTATTTGGATTATTGTATGCCAATCAATCATAAGGAGGAAGTGTTCAAGATGATACAAAAAGAGGATGAAAACCTGGAAGATTTGTTGGAGAGATTTCATTACAATATCAAAAGAGCAAAAATGGAGAACTTAGATCAAGACACCTTAAAATCTCTCTTGTTGAAGACAATTAGGGATGAATGGTTGGATATCCTTAACATGATGGGAAAAGGGGATATATCTCAGCTCACATTACCTGAAATATCTGAGTTATGTATCAACCTTTCAAGAGGGAAATCTAAAACTGTGAAAGGACCAAGAGACCCTGCTCTTGCAAGGGCAAGTAAGTCTTCTTCTGGGACAGTAAGTAGGGTAGAGATAGGGCATATTATTGATGAATTAAAATCTGACATCTTAGGGAGTCTTAGTGAACAAATAGACACCCTTAAGTTACAAAACAAGCAAAAAGCTGAATCTGATGCTTTAGCAATCTTTTGTCCCAAATGTAGAAAGAAGCATGCCTTGAGAGAATGTCCTTTGGATGCAAAAGTTGTAGAGACCTGTGTAATTTGTTCAAAAAAACATGAGACCAAGAGTTGCCCTTCACTTCCTGGTCTTAAAGCTGTCTTTCAAGAAGATACTCCTACAAGTTCCACAGAATCTCTCAATTTTGTCTCTAGAAGGCCTTGGAAAGGACCTCAAACACAAGGATTTCATGATCAAATGTATAATCAACCCCCACCAAACTGGAATTCTTGGCAGCAACCTTGGCCCCAATTTCAAAATCAATCTCAAGCTTGGGCACAAGGATCACAAAATCCCTATGGAAGATACTCCCAGTACTATCAATATCCACCATCCTATCCACCATACCCACATTTTTCTCCTCAAAATCCTCAACAAAATCCTCAACAGAATCCTCAGAACCCACAACATCAAAATCAACCACTCCCATTACCATTTCCTCAGAAATCAAATCAGTTGCCTGCTCAACCCATACCAAACCCCAACAATAAAAATCCTCATAATACATACATGATAGAAGGCCAACAATTTCCAACTTATTTAATTACTCCTATAGACCTTAGTGATGTTCAACTTAGGTCTAGAAGAATACTTGAAAAGAGGAAACCTTCTGTGATCATACAAGAACAAGACAACTCTGAGGAAGATTCTCTACGAGAAAATAAAAGTCTTGAAGAAGACACATCTTTTCAGGACCCAAACATTGAAAAATCAAAACAAAAAGAACCAATAATTTCAACTCTTGTATTAGAGCAGCCATCAACATCCACTCCTACACCTCCCTTTCCAGAAAGATTACAAATTGATAGAGGTGTAGAAAAAAAAATTATGGTGCCTAATTATGATTTCCTAGATGAGCTAAGAAATGTCTGTATTAAGATTCCATTATTACAAGCTATCAAGGAAATTCCAATTTTAGCAAAGACAATAAAGGAGTTAAGCATGAAGAAAACAAGAAAAAGAATAAGAGAGACAAAGAAAATTCAACTGGCAGGAAAAATAGCAGATATCATGATGGGTAAGATTGCTATTCCAAAGTATCTAGACCCAGGAAATCTAGTTGTCAAAATTCACATCAATGGAATTGAGATCCAAAACACACTCATTGATTTAGGAGTAGCAATCAATATCATGAGTAGACAAATCATGGATAAACTGAAACTTCCTAATATTCTCTTTACACCCACATTATTACAATTAGCAGATAGATCTGTGATCAAACCTGATGGGGTAATAGAAGACATTCCAGTGTCCCTAGATTCTTGGGAGTACCCTGTGGATTTCATGATCCTAACTCCTAATAATAATCTAGGAGGGCATCCAATTATATTAGGAAGACCTTGGTTAGCTACAGTTGATGCTTTCATTAGTTGTAGATCCGGTGATATGTACATCTCTGATGGTAGTTCAACTAAGAAATTCACTTTGTATCCTCCAGCAAGGACAATTATAGATTTAGATGATACTCAATGGATAGAGGATGAAGAAGACTTACAACCTCTCTTCACAATTTCAGAAATTAGTGAAGATAGTCAAATTTTGAATACTTTAGAAAACTTTGAATCCTCTTCGGAATATAAACATGAACAATTTCAAGAAGAATCCAACATTGAGTTTTTTTCATCAAGACAGATGTCTCTTCATTCTATGGATAAATTTGGCAGCTCTACAAGTGAGATATTTCCAGGCAAAACTTTAAACATAAACAAGAACCTAGAAAAATCTCAACAAGAAGAGCTAGTCAAGATTTTACAGAGACATTCTTCTGCATATGCATGGGAGTACACTGATATGAAAGGGATAAGCCCCAAGACTTGCACTCATCACATCTACATAGAGGAAAATTGTAAACCAATCAGACAACCTCAAAGACGGATGAATCCAAATCTTCGGGAGATTGTTAAAGAAGAATTGCAGAAATTGTTGAATGTCAACTTTATCTATCCTATTTCAGATAGTCAGTGGGTTTCTCCTTTGGTAATTGTGCCAAAGAAAAATGGTAAATGGAGGGTATGTATTGACTACCGAGAATTAAACAAAACTACTCTTAAAGATCATTTTCCCCTACCTTTCATAGATCAGGTGTTAGATACCTTAGCTGGAAAAAAGTACTTCTCATTTCTAGATGGGTTTAGTGGTTATAATAAAATTCAAGTAGCACTTGAGGATCAAGACAAAACCACATTTACCTGTCCTTGGGGTACCTATGCTTACCGAGTATTTCCATTTGGATTATGCAATGCACCTGCAACATTTCAAAGGGCAGTATTAGGGATCTTTTCGGATCTAATACATGATTGTGTAGAGGTATATATGGATGATTTCACAGTTTATGGAAACACATTTGAAGAAGCCTTAGAAAACTTGGAAAAAGTTTTAAAAATATGTAAAGAAGAAAATCTTTCACTTAGTCATGAGAAGTGTTTTATGATGTTTACTGAAGGAATTATTTTAGGACATCACATTTCAGGGGATGGGATTAGAGTTGATGAGTCAAAAGTTGAAGTCATCTCTAACTTATCTATTCCAAGTTGTCAAAAAGATGTTAGGAGTTTTCTATGATTTACAGGATATTATCGGAGGTTTATAGAAAACTTCACCAAGATAGCATATCCACTCTTCAAATTACTTACCAAAGATTGTGAATTCAAATGGAATTCTGATTGCCAGTTAGCCTTTGAAACCCTGAAAACAAAAATTTCTGAAGCACCTATTTTAAGGGGACCTAACTAGAAGTTACCTTTTCATATCTCAACAGATGCCTCTGATACAGCTCTAGGAGCAGTATTGGGAAAAAAAGACCTGATTCCTTATGCCATCTACTATACCAGTAAAAATTTGACTCCTGCAGAGTTAAACTATACTGTAACTGAAAAAGAGTTTTTAGCTGTTGTTCATGCCATAAACAAATTCAGACACTATATAACAGGCTATGAAACTTTTTTTCACACAGATCATTCTGCAATTAGATATCTAATGAATAAATCAATTACTAATGGCAGATTCATAAGATGGTTATTACTTTTACAAGAATTCAACATTACCATTCTAGATAGGCCTGGAAAACAAAACACAGTAGCTGATTTCCTATCTAGACTCCAAAACATCCAAGACAACACCCCAGTTGAAGATCAATTTCCTGATGAATATCTTTTTGCAATTTCTACTCAAACTCCTTGGTTTGCTGACATTTCTAATTATTTAGTTTCAGGGAAATTTCCTTCAATAATGAATGCAAGAGACAAAAGAAAAATCATTTATGACAGTGCAAAATATTCATGGGTTGCTAATGAGTTGTACAAGACAGGTCCAGATCTTATCATTAGGAGATGTGTTCAGGAAGATGAGATGCCTGAGATTCTCAAAGCATGTCATGATGAACCTTGTGGCAGACACTTTGCTGATAAGAGGACAGCTTATAAGGTCCTTCATTTAGGATATTATTGGCCATCCCTTTTTAAAGATGCTAAAGAGTATGTCAAAAGGTGTGACAGTTGCCAAAGGGTAGGGAAACCTTCTCCTTCAGGTGAGATGCCATTACAACCTCAGGTACATATTGAACTTTTTGAAAAATGGGCTTTGGATTTTGTAGGACCTATTAGTCCTCCATCAAGACAAAAGAGATATATATTAGTTTGCACTGATTATGTTACCAAATGGGTAGAGGCCAAGCCATTACTTTTTGCTAATGAAGCATTTGTAGTTAATTTTCTTTTTGAGGATATTTTTACTCGTTTTGGTGTCCCAAGGGAAATTGTTACAGATCAAGGAGCTCAATTCACATCAAGGCTAGTGGAACAAATTATGGAGAGGTACAAAATCAGACACAGAAAATCTACTCCCTATCATCCACAAGCAAATGGTCAAGTGGAATCTACTAATAAGGTCATTGAAGGGATCCTAACAAATATTGTCCATTTACATAGAAGAGATTGGGTAGATAGGCTTCCTGAAGCCTTGTGGGCCTATAGAACTACATGGAGAAGCACAACAGGCCATACTCCTTATGAACTTGTTTATGGAAAGAAAGTTTTGTTTCCCATAGAGTTCCAGATTCAAACTTTCAAAATGGCAGTTTAGCTAGGACTTGATCTATCAGAGGCACAAAAACACAGATTGGAGCAGATTAATGAATTGGATGAGATCAGACAAGATGCAGTTCAGAAAACAAGTATAGTCCAACAGCAAAGGACTAGATGGCATGACAAGTACATCAAGGAAAAGAAGTTCAAATAAGGTGACTGGGCTCTCTTGTTTGATTCAAAGTTCAAGAATTTTCAAGGTAAATTCCAAACACATTGGCTTGGGCCATATGAAATTATAAGAATTTTTTATAATGGAGCAATAAAAATCAGGACAATAGATGAAGAGAAGGTCACTTTTCTTGTGAATGGTCATAGATTGAAGCTGTATCATAAGCCACTCTCAAGAGAAGAATTTGTCAAGAAATTCCAAGAAAGCAGTGATATGAAGTTAATGAAGAAGAATTTTTCTTCTTCATCAACTTAATTGAATTTTCTGAAGTCAGATATTGAAAAAAATAAATAAATAAATAAAGTATAAACATGAAAACTAATCTCTGATTGGCATGTTTATACAGAAAATATAGAGTGAAAATCAGAATCTTTCTGACACTTTATCTTTTCAAGTTTGTTTTTCTCTTTGCAAGTAGTTGTTACAAAATCATAAGTGATTCACATCCCACTTATGATCCATTTCACTCCATTCATCCATATTCCGTTTCATTCCATACTCCATTTCATTTCATTAATCCACACTTCATTCATTTCACCCCATGGTCCACCTCATTTCCATCCCAGATTTTTAAGTTTGATGGTTTTCTGCAATTGAATAATACATATCATGAATTGCAGGCCACTTCTCATAATTCACTCCATTTTATAAGTTGTGATCCATTCCACTCCATTACTCACTTCATTCATATTCCATTATACCATATTATCCATCTTCACTCATTCCATACAACATTCCATTCATGCTCCAAACCATTCCATTTCATGTTTCAAGTCTTCTACAGGTACATTCTGCAGCCAGTTAGACATTCTGCAGCCAGACAGACATTCTGCACCCAGAGATCCTGAAAGCACTGTCTAGTAATCACCTGATCTGCAATAAAATGATCCTGCATATCCATGAAAACAAGCAAGATCAAAGGAATTATGAAGACTCAAAAAGTAATGATTTTCAGGGGAGAACAAAGCATATGAAGAAAAAAAAATAAGAGGAAAGGCAAAGGTAAAAGTTCTGATTATAATGACATATCATGTAAAATTTTAGTATAGTTAAGTTATGAATAATTCAAAAAGTTGTTTTAATTAATTTTGTTGATCATGCCTAACAAACCTCCCATAGAAACTTTGGATAAAACTCCTTCTATTCCACCATTTCAAATCCCATATTCGATCATCATTTAAAAATCTAAACAGTTAAAGTGCTGAAGTGATTGGATTAGTCACGTCACTAGGCCAAAGCATTTAATGATGATTTTGAATTCGTTACAAAATATCTCTGCGGTATTTTCTGCCGTGATATCTTTCAACTCATATACATCATCCTCACCTCATTATATTCATTCCGCAATCACTCCATATCATTGTTTCCCGTAGCCAACATTTAACCATTCCGGTCTGTGAAACAGAGGCATCTCTATAACAGCCATTGTCACCGTGAACAGAGGAGCAACAATTCGAAGGTTGGAAAGAGGAATTATGGGTCTCATAGTGAGGACTGAACCAGTTGGCACTAAGTACTTGGAAGGTTATCCCCAAAGCAGAGAAATGTTGCAGAAAGCAGGGTGGTTGCAATTCTTTGAAAAATTCAGTGGGTTTCACAAAGAGGTGACCAAAACGTTTGCAAGATCCTTTAATGGAGCTGAGGTCGAGATAGGAGATATAAAATTCACCATTACTGAATCCTTCATTGCAGAAGCAACTGAATTTCCCAGAAAAGGAGAAAGGTGGTTCAAGAATAAAGAATTTCATAACGAAGCATGGAAGCAGATACTCAAGTCACCAGGTATGGATGTGTCCATTTTTAAAAAGGGTATCCCTAGCTCCGCACTAAATAACAAATGGAGAAACATGTTGCTTATCTTGCAAAAATTCATCACTTGTGAAGGAAGATATGGTACATTTTATGTTTATCATACTCGGTTGATAATGCATTTCTTAGAAGAAGAACTCAATTTGCCCTTTTTCTTGCTTCATAGTTTAAAGAAAATGGCCTCAAGCGTTCAAAAGAGAGTTCAATTTTTAGAGACAACCTTATACCACCATGGTTTAGTCAAAATATTGGTTGAACATCATTTGAGGAAAATGGGAGATAATTGGGAAGAGTTCTTAGTGAGAAATCACTTTGAAGAACCCAAGGAACCTCCACCTGAAGACAAACCTACAAAAAGAAGAAGAAGATGGAAAACCTCCAAAACTGAAACTGGTAAAACAATACAAGAAAGCAGTGAAGAAATGATTTCTGAGAAATTGACTCAGATTAAGAAGCAGCTTAAGAAAGAGAGGATAATAAGAAAATTTTCCAGAGAGAAAGTAGAAGGGTCATCTCAACCGAGAAGGAGCCATAGACTTAGAGGGATACTAAAGAAAACAAAGGTTAAAAAAACTAGAGTCATAAACATAGAAGATGAAGAAACACCTAATGAGGAGGATTTTGATGAAGAAGTTCCAGAAATTGACCCAGCACAGCAATAAGTTTACAATTATATTGAGTCATTAGAGAGGAGAGCTTCAGAATCTAGAGACAGAACTCCTAGCCCACCAAAGTTTGAAATTGATATGCTAATAAGAGATAGGTATGAGTTAGAAGTAATCAACAGGCATATCAAGAATGAGAATGAAATTCTGAGAGAGCAGGTTAAACTGAAAACTGATATGAATTCAACTCTGTCTCTACAAATGCAAAAGTTGTGCAAGGCCAGTGAAAAATTGAAGAAGAGAAATAAAAAGTTAACCAGGGCACTCACAAATTTGAGATTCAAGTTAGTCATAAGAAAGCCCAGAAGGCCTTTAACTAACAGGAAAAGTAGAAGAAGAGGGTTGGATGTCCTTGCAGAGGTCTCAAAGTTCATGGAATAGTTGCATGAGGACATGCAAGAACCTAGCAGTGGGGGTATGTTGAGCTCCAAAGATGTTCTTTCTTCCACCACATTCCACTCCATTTCCTTTGTCCATTATTAATCATAGGCTCAAATGATCAGTAGAATTAGTTAAAATTTCTTTAAGAATGAATATCATGACTAACTTGCTATGTTTTTATGATTTTGTCATTGTAGTACTTTTTGAACTAGATCTAGCTACAGAATGTAGACATTCTGTAGCTAGTTGCCGATTCTGCAGTTGTCTTCATGTCTACGTAGGTTCCAGGTGTCATCTTGGAGAAAAAAACATATGGGCGTATTCCACATCATTCCCTCATAATTTTTTTCTCTCCACGAAGTTTAAACAGAATTCTGTAGGCGGTTATGTACGTGGGAACTCAAACTAGGAGAGAGACTCATAATAGGACAAGGACAGTCCAGATGTCCTTAATTCTATTACGTGACCACCATCAGAGTCCTAGTTTGGTTTTTTATTTGGAAAGAAAATTATCCCTAGGATATCTCAAGACAGTTATGTAATTTGTGATTATAAATATGGCTCGGGAAACCGAGGGACAAGGTTAGATTTTGTGATTGATTGCTAGATTTCAGAAGTCCGAAAACACTCTGTTTTGAAGTAATTTCTCTCTAATGCAAGAAGTATCACTTTATTGAAAGCACTGAGTCAATCTTGAAGTAGATTTTGCGTGCTACTTCGGTGGTAGAGGGCCCCTGCCTCCTGAGCAGCCTTGTTTATACGGTTTAGATAAGTATTTTAGTCTTGTTTTTCATTTCTAGCTTAAGCACGTTTCTGAAGTTTATGTTTCATGCTTGTTTACATTGATCATCACAGCTAGACTTACTCTTATAAACTCTTCCAAAATATCATCATGATGAATAAGGCATAGTTGTGGTGTTGTAGGTTTTAGTTGCATTTCCTTTCGAATTTTATGATTTATGCTTGTTTACACTAAGTGTCACAACCGGTCTTACTCCTACAAACTCTTCCAAAACATCATTAACAATGAATAAGAAACAACTGTGGTATCTTAGATTTTAATTGTATTTGCTTTCAAATATTATGTTTATGTTCAATTGCATTGAATAATACAGCCATAATTGTTTTTACAAACTCTTCCAAAATATCATTCACATTGAACAAGATGGGCTATAGAATTCCAATAGACTAGCTGCATGTTAGTTTAGTCATAACACTCCGGAGGATGATTTCATTTAGTTCAGCTCTGTCACTACATTTCAAGTTTGATAATGGCATTTTAATTTAACTCTGTTCACTGTACTTCAAGTAGATTAGTAGCACTCTAGTTTAGTCTTAGCTCACTGTATTAGCATTCCAGTTTAGTTGTTATCCATTGAATTTTAAATTGTATTAGTTGTTAAATTTAGATACCACAGTCTTCATTATTTACAAAAACTTCTTTTGTTCCAACCTCATATTAATACATAATCATCTGGACAGAAGCTAGTATCAGTCTAAGGCCTGGAGTATTTTGCAACCTTTTTACCATTTCACAAATAAGCCTTTTCTCAAGGACTATTCTAAAAAGAAACCTATAACTTTTGAGTGAGGCCTAGTGGTGCTAAATTGAGTTGCAGAACAGAATTATAAGTTAGTTTAGAGTAAAAATCTTATTGTGCTACAAATGTTCTTTTCCAAATATGTTCCAATAAACCTTTAATCATGGATGAGATGTTGTAACATTGTAAGTTGATTGTTTATTTAGGAGAACTTCATTCACACTTAACTTGTCCATTTCTCAAGCTCTTCCAACACATCTTTAATGAATGAATCGGATAAGTTCAAGCTCATGTTGTGATTTATTTCCTTGCAATGAAGTCATTATCAAGATTTGCATTTTTTGTTTGCCACCCATAGTTTAGGCTTTGTTCTGCTTTAATATAACCAATAGTTTCTTTTCACCAGCATTTAGTTCTTTCCCTTTTCAAACATAAAACCATAAAACCAAAAATATCATAAAACACTAAACACAACGTAGTGAGAAACAAATACCTAGGCACATATAATGCACCACACTTCAGCAGTTTAGCAACCCTGGTTGACAATTAATGAACTCAGATTTAGGAACACTAGGTTGAGCACAAACAATTCTCCAGAGGGGAGATCAACAAGCTCACTATTAAAGATAAATTTACCATCCTCATCATCGATTAATTATTGGATGAATTACATGGAGAAATTTAACTCACCAAGCCAGATCTTCGTTTTGGATATCATAAAATTAGAATGACGACAAAAGACATTCCGAAAAAATCATTCAGAACTCATGAGGGTCATTATGAATTTTTGGTCATGCCTTTTGACCATCCTAATGCACCGTCCACATTTCAAGGTTTGATGAATTCCATTTTCAAACCCTTCATTAAAAAAAAAAAAATAGTTTTTTTTGATGATATACTAATATACAACAAGCCTTGGAAGGATTGTGTTCAACATCCTGACATGGTGCTCAAGCCATTGGACGAGAAAAAATTATATGAAAAACCCTCCAAATGTTTCTTTGGAGTACAAGAGGTGTAATATTTGGGTCATATTGTACCTCATGAGGGTGTTAAGGTAGACCCTAACAAAATTAAATCCATTAAGGAATGGAAAATCCCTACAATAATAAAGCATCTTTTATCATTTCTGGGGTTAATAGGGTATTTTCGTAAGTTTTCTAAGAATAATGGGAGAATATCGTCACCTTTTACATTATTACCGAATAAAGATGCATTTTCTTGGACTCCATAAGAAACTAAGGCCTTTAAACATCTTAAGGAGGAAATGTTTCAATCATTGGTCTTAGCTACGCTAGACTTCACAAAAACCATTATTGTGGAATGTGATGCCTCAGGAAATGGAATTGGTGTGGTTTAATGAAAGAAGGAGGACATATTGCTTTTGAAAGTAATCCAATCAAAGAAAAGTATTTAATGAAACCTATTTAAGAGAAGGAAATTTGTAGCCCCCTTATTTTTATTGTTGTACCCCTATAACCCCAATATTGTTATTATTGTGCCCTTACATTATTATTGTTAGGTTTGTTAAGATTATATTGTGACACCATGGATTCCTATATATAGAAGGAGTTTTTTTCATTTGTATCATCCAAGAATTTTTCATTTATGTAATGAGAAGGAGGTTTCCCACTTGAACTGGCTTATTTATAAGGTGTTGATCTCTCTTTTCTTCTATATTTGTAGTTTTTTTCATAACATTAGGTATCAGAGCTTTGGATTCTTAGGGTTTCGCTACCCCAAATAGGTCATCGTGGAATTTTTGCTATAATTTTTTTTTCTACAAATGTGTAGAACCTGAAATTTTTATCACTCGTACCCTAAATCCGGAGGAAATTCGTGCAAAAATTTCAAATCTTTTTTCACAATATTTTCGGAGATATGATTTGTGCAATTTAGGGGTTTTTCAGGCTCCCGAATTTCATCTCAAAGAGGTGACCGTGGGAAAATCGTCATAAATCTCTCTCTTAGCATCGGATTGGAACTATGTAAAAGGTAGCCACAAGTACATTGAATTTAGTTTCATTTGTATCAATTTTAGATTTGAAGGAGGAAATAGTGACACGTGGCACACCATACAAGTTCACTCTACTGAACTAGTCCATAATTAGGTCTGTGTGGGATATTGGGCATAACTTTGCCTTGAAGAATCAAAATCTAGACATTCTTGTGGAATTTGAAAGAAGCTTCAGAGGGATACTACAAAACTTAATTTCAAATATTGAATATCCTAAATCACATAGATAATTCAATTTCAATATCGAGCTCCTCAAAAGAAAGAAAAATGTCTCTATTTTTTTTGTTCAAATTGCATAAGCCTTGTTTGAAAAATCAGTTTTAATTGATTCCAAGGGCATATTGTAGAATATATATCAGTATTGGGTTCTAAAATTCCCCCTTAAAATAATTCAACCCCCATTAAGCCTTCATAAGGCTCTAATATGACTCATGAAGACGAAGAAATGCAACATGACATGAAATGGAATTTTTGAAGAAAGGCATGGAAGATAAGAATGATGGTTTGAAGAAAGGTGTTGAAGCTAATATGGCTGGTCTGAAGAATGGCATGGATGACATGTAAGTTAAGATCGATGAAAAAATGGAAAACTTAAAGAATGATCTAAAAGAAGACATGGAAGGTTTGACAAAGTTGATACAAGAAATGTTTCCTAATAGCGAAAACATAATAGAGGAAACTCATGATGAGAAAAAAATAAGTTTTAATCATTATTTCATAAACTCTAATGTTGGATGGAATACCCACCATATTCCAAAGATCGATATGAGGAAGTTTGATGGCAAGGATCCAGTAACATGGATACTATAGATGGAAAAATATTTTGATCTTAATAATGTGCAAAACACACAAAAGGTACGCATTGCAACTTTATATTTAGAAAAAAATGCATTTGTATGGTATTGATGGCTTTTCTCCTGTAAAACAATTGTCACTTATTAAAATTTTATAGAGGAAGTGATAGAAAATTATGAGGATACACAGAGCAACACCTTTTCTAGCCAATTGATAAATCTCAAACAAAAGGGTTTAGTGGTGGACCAGATTGAGGACTTCTAAAAATTAAATATAAGGGTAATTGATATTCCAGAGGAACAAAATATTGATGTATTCATAGGGAATTTAAAGGATAACATCCAACATGAGTTTTGTGTTTGGGAACCTGATTCATTGGATAAGTCATTCAGGTTGGCAAGAAAAATTGAATGTAAAATTATGGCGGCAAGGAAGCCTACCACTAACATCTATAAATATGGAAGTATTTCTACTCCTAGAATTCCACAACCTACAAGGTTGACACCACAACAATTGGAAGAAAAAATAGCAAAAGGGCTTTGTTATAGTTGTGATAAAAATAAACTAAAGGTCATAAGTGTGTTGAGAATAAATTGTTTTACATATATTGTGAAGATGAGGAAGAAAATGAACAAGAAACTTCAAAAGAAGATGATATACACCAAGAACCAACCCTAGAAGAAGAATAAATGAGTCTGAACTATCTTGTAATGCATTGGTAGGAATTACCACTCCTGAAACTCTCAATATAGAAGAACATATCAAGAAGAAAAAGGTAATAGTGTTGATTGATTCACATAGTACCCATAATTTCTTATACCTAGCACTAGAATGCAAGTTATCGTTGCAAATTTAGGAACTATAAATTTCTCGAAAAAATTTCATAATATAAATCTGACCATGGGGGAATATGTATTCAATATTCCAATTCTTTCCATTACAATGGGAGGTGTTGATGTTGTACTAGGAGCAGAATGGTTACAATCTTTGGGGACAATAGCTTTTAATTTTCAAGAAATTTTCTTGAATTATTTTTCGGAAGGAAAGGAATTCGAATTACGGGGTATCGTGGGGAATCAGGGGTGATAATAAGCTCTAATTTCATGACAAATATTTTGAAGAAAGAAAAATGAGGCGTAACTACAGAATTATGCTCACTAGAAGTTCAAACATCAAAATCATCTATTTCTCCATATGTCAAAAATGTCTTGGAAAATCATTCCAAGGTGTTTGAAACTACCAAAGGACTCCCACCTATTTGTGATCATGATCATCCTATTCATTTGGTTTGAGGAAGTGTTCCTCCAAACATCAGGCCTTATAGATATCCTTATGCCCAAAAGAGTGAAATTGAACATATAATTGCAGAAATGTTAAAAGCTGGTATAATTCAACCTAGCCAAAGTTGTTTCTCTGCTCCAGTAGTATTGGTGCACAAGAAGGATGGATCATGATGCATGTGTCTTCATTATAGGAAGCTCAATAATATCACTATTAAAGATAAATGTAATATTCCTATGATTGATGAATTATTGGATGAATTACATGGAGAAATTTATTTTACCAAGTTGGATATTCATTTAGGGTATCATTAAATTATAATGAGTACTGAAGATATTTCGAAAACAACATTTCTAACTCATGAGGTTCATTATGAATTTTTCGTCATGCTCTTTGGCCTTACCAACGCACCTTCTACATTTCAAGGTTTAATGAATTCCATTTTCAAACCCTTCCTTAGAAAATATGTGCTAGTATTTTTTGATGATATACTAATCTACAACAGGTCTTGGAAGGATCATAACAATGTGATGAAATAGGTAACCTCATTGTTACCTACTTTTTGAAGTATCAAGATAAACACCTGATTTTTAAAAAGTGGCGATGGAGAATCAAGAAAAAAAAAATTGAGCATGTTTTTGGCACTTTAAGTTTTTTTCATTTTGTTTTTTTTTTTTAATTAATTTTTTTTTTTTTATGTGATGTTTTTTATGTTGATTTTGAATAGTGGTGGTGTATCATCACCAATGTTTTTTTATAGGATTGATTTTGACACTATAGATTTTCTAATGTCTTCTCCTTTTGTGAGATGTTTATTTTTAAGTGCATTTATGTACTTGTGTTTTAAAAATAAAAAATAATTTTTTTTAAATAAAAACTTGTAATGATATCTTCACTTTTTCACATACATAAAAGATGGAAAAAGGGTCAATATTCTAAAGTTTATATTTTCTACATGTTTATGTATTGTTAAATAATTTTTCAATGCACATCAAAAAATTGTCACTAAAAAACCAATATTTTGAACCATATGACAAAAAAATACAATTTTTCAATATAAATACAATCCAAAAAATACACTTTTACAAACTTTTTGTTGGAAAAAACATGCTAAATAAACTAATTTTTTGGGAGAATCTTAACAAAAAAAACTTAAGAAAATAACATTTTTATTGAATTTTATGTCAAAAAATAATAGCAATCACATGTTTTTTGCAAAAAAAAGGGTTGTTCTCATAAAATATCAAAGTCTAAACATTACAAGTAAAACTGATTAATAGTTCTCAAAAATAAGCTTTGTTTGCAAGCATAACTTAAACATCATCAACAATATCAACTAATACATCTTCAACATCATCTAGAACAACATTGATGGCTTCTTCCGCAGCATTTTCTTCTTCATTTTGATCATTGTCATCTTCTAATGGATCTTTCATGTCAGCAAATCTTCCAAAGTGTCTCTTTCCAATCATTCCATATAATGGTGGTTGAGATTCCTTTGTTTTTTTTTGCCAGACGTGATTCATTAAAATCTCCTTTCCTCAAACCAACTTCTTGCTTCGCATCTGGAAGGAATTTAAGAGCATTAATTACGGTTGGCAATATGATGCTGAGTGTTGTCCTTGATGGCATCCCACTTGATGAAGATGATGGCAACCTACTTGATGAAGTTGTCCCTGATGGAATATGTCTTGATGAACTTGTTAAATGATGTAAATCTGATGTATATACAATGAGTACAGAAGGTAATGATGGAAGGAATGTCAGTATGTGCTAGAACATGATGAAAAGAGTATGTCTCAAGGCATACGCAGATTTGTCTAGACAAAGTAGCGTATGCACGCGGGAAATAACGTGCCAAGTCGCGTATGGGCAAAAGCGCTCTAAATATGTAAAACTAGGGGTAACCACCATGGTATTGACCCATTGTATTGAGTAATGATTCGTCTATGTGACCCCGTCCAGGAATACCATTGAAAGTAATGTGGTTTTGGCCCATGGTATTGATAAAGGGTAAACCTATATAAGGAGAAGAAATTCATTATGCAAAGGTGTGAAAGTTGTCTGAGCTTGAGTGAATACTTCTCTCTGAAGTATATCTGAATGGAAAGGGTTACAATTGAATGATAGATCTGAATGCATGAAGCACCAAAGAAGAAAATGATGAAGAAGGGGATCTAGATCTGAAATGTATTTGTATTTGCTAGATCTGTTTATGGAATGATTAGATCTGAGATGAGGCGAACATCTGTCTGAAGTAAAGGGTAAAATCTGAGTGATGTATCTGTTCTGAAGAATTGCAATGACCTAAATGTCTGAAGAACTATACGCTAGTTCGCCACATAGTAAGCGCGTATATACGCGGGTTTGCTGAAGAGAAAGTGCGTATGGGCAGTAAAATTAGCTCTGTAATATGTACAGAAGTATACGCGGGTTTGTATGGTTGAAGGCGCGTATATACGCAGGATCAGTGAAAGGAAAGCGTGTATGAAAAACTACGGAGTTTCTTTGAAGTTTTGTTATGAGATGTTTAGTATATTGTGTTGGTTTACTACTATCTATCCAATATATCGGTTTGATGTATGATTGAGCTTAAATGTGTGGAGTGGGTCGGCCAGAAAATATGATGAAACGTGGCATGCAAGTGTTGTTCTATTGAAGTTGTTGGATCCGGTGTGAAAATTGATGAAACGTGGTCCAAGGTGGTGCTGAGGGTTGTAGCCTTCAGTCAGGGGGTTGTAGCTCCCTTCCAGGTGAGGCTGGTAAACGAGATCGGGGGGTTGTAGCTCCCTTCCAGGTGAGGCTGGTAAACGAGTCAGGGGGTCGTACCTCCCTTCCAGGAGAGGCTGGTAAACGAGCGCAGGTGGGTGCCTGCGTGCTGGTCAAGTCTGCGCCAGCACATATGTTGTAAGATGTTTTCTTTATAATAAAATATTGAAGGCTGAGCAACGACAGCGGTGGTTTTCTCCCGACTTGGGTTTCCACCTAAAATCCTGGTGTTCATGTGTGATGCTTATGTGTGATGATTTACTATGTTATTACTGCACATGTCTGTTGCCATATAAATAGCTGATGAATGAATAAATGCAAGGATCTAAGTAAGAATTAATTGCATATTAAGATCTCTGCATATACACGAGTTTTTTGAAGGTTATCCGCGTATATACGCGAGTCTGATCAAGTAAAGTAGCGTATGGGTTTTGAAGTAAGAAAAAGAAAAAGAATTGAGTATGCCCTAAATACTGATTCACCCCCCCCTCTCAGTATTTTTCCCAACAATTGGTATCAGAGCAGGTCCTTCTGCAGAAGCTTGATCGCTTGAAGGAGATCCGTCGCAATGGGAAGGAAGCAAAAGAAGAAGGCTACTGAAAAGGAGATATCTCAGAAAACATGTGCAGCAGAAAATGGAGAAGATGAAACAGGTATTGGTTGTTGTTCTTGTGATTCACTTTCCTGTTCATGCAATGGTGAAGATAGTGAAAGTAATGTCATGGATCTAGAAGAAGCTCTCAAGATTAAAATTGAAGAAAAACTAAGAGCATCTAAAAGACAAGAATCTATCTATGATGAGATGATCTCTCAAATGAAAGAACAAATAGAAATGTTGAATGGACAGGTAGACAAATATCAAAGGTTGCATGCTTATGCATCCAATCGAATGAAAAGACTAGAAGCAGAAATCAACGATCTAAATGCAAATCTTGAAACATCAAAAGGGAAGAATGAAGAACTTCTACAATCATCTGAAAAGGAAGGACTTGAAGCAAAAATCATCTCACTTAAAGCTGATCTGGAAAAATCAAACAAGAAGAATGCAGGACTTGAAGCAGAAAACATCTCTCTGAAAGCAGATCTGGAAAAATCAAATAAGAAGACTGAATAACTCTTACAAACTTTTGAACAAGATCTGAATGATCAAGTAGAAGATGGAAGAAGGAAAGCAGAAAGCATGAAGAAGGAATGCCAAGACTTGGAGGTTGAGGTAAACATTCTCAAAGGTAAATTAGAAGAAAAAGATAAACTTTTGAGGTTTCAAGATAGTACTAAGATTCTGGACAATATTCTTAGTAGTCAAAGGTCTCCTTCTATTAAACTTGGTCTGGGTTTTCATGAAACGGTCAAAGGAGAATCTAGTTCGCAAGGAAGTGCTAAAGATTCAAAGGATGACAAAGCAACACCAGAAGTGGTGAAAGAGACAAAAGGTCAACCAAAAAACATGAACACTCAAAGGAAATCATTCACTAATATTGAATGCTTTAAATGTCATAATTATGGGCATGTTGCAGCAAATTGCAGAAGAAGATCATTTTAGTCACAATCAAACAGATTCTATTCAGAAAGGTACTCTGGTTGCTTCAAGGGATATTGTTTTTCATGCAACAAGTATGGTCATAAAGCAGCTGATTGCAATAGAAGGAAGAATAGAGAAACACACTATGATCCTTATGCTTACTTCTCTGGTCACATGAGATGTTATGCTTGTAACAAGTATGGACATGTTGAAAAAGAATGCAGAATGAACAGATATGATAAATTCCAACACACAATTAGAAAGTTCAAGAAAATTTGGAAAAATAAGGAGGACCGGTCAGAAACGTAGGGAATATTGACCCTACTGCAGTCATCAGCTTCTGAAGCTTACTTCTCTTAATGACTGCAGAAGTGATGTGAGATACATTATGGAGCTTAGTAATGTATCGTCACAGGGGGAGTGATGTATGATGATTCTCATGGTTGATTTGGCAAATCTGGTTATGATTATTGGTGACAGAGCATCTGACATGAAGAAGACAAGTACAGGAAGGACAAATTCAGGGGGATATGGAGGAATGTGAAATTTTCTATAATTCACTTTCCATACGTGGGTTCAGTGAACTAAAGCTGCGTATACACGCGAGTTCCAGCAGACACAGTCGCGTATGCATTGATGATAAGAGAATTGGGATGACAGCTGAAGATCAGGAGCAGAGGTTCAGGGGGAGCATCAGTCTGACTGCTAATGATTGTACTGTTAACATTATTCTGGTTATACTCATGCTAATGAAATGATACATGGTTTCTTATGTTGAAGATTATGGATGAGCCCGAATTGCTTATTTGATGAAGAATATCTTTTGGATATGATGGAAGTCTTATGATTCAGAGATCCGAACAGATCATGCATAGATTGTTGTTGATGACTTGCTGTTAAAAGTATTCAGATTGCACAAGCTAAGGAGGAGCCTTGGACATATGGAAAGGATGTTTGGATGCACATTTTAAGGGGGAGCACTAGTCTTGCTGAGTATAATGCATTGTTGGCATTATGATGATTCTAAAATATGATCACTCTCTTGAGGTCTTTCTGGTATTGGTCATAAAAATTCATACTTGTAATTTGATAAAAAGGTCTTGTTGAGACCCATGATGTAAAATTATAATATTCGGTCATGTAAGGACTTGTCAAAATTTGTAAACCCACTTGGTTGGGTAGTTGAGTCAAATTTGTAAACCCACTTGGTTGGGTAGTTGAGTTGAGATGTGTAAACCCACTTGGTTGGGTATTTGAGTCTCATATGTAAATCCACTTGGATGGATCTTTGATGTAAGTATGAGTCATTGGTGATAGGAAGGTCATAGAATCATGTACTTCATTGAAAAATATGTTTGAAGATTCAGCATGATCTCAGGGGGAGCATGGTAACTTTAGTGCACATCAGATCTACAGAGCTCTTATGTCTACATGAAGGGAAAAACCTTGTGTTGATTTTGATCCGCCCTTTGCCCTTGATGTCAAAGGGGGAGAGTGACATGGTGTTTGAATAAAGAGTGTCAAGAGTGACATGGTGTCATTGTATTCTTAATGTATCTATCTGTTGTGGTGATCAAACACCATCGTGGTTGCCATCAAGTCCAAAGGGGGAGATTGTTGGCAATATGATGCTGAGTGTTGTCCTTGATGGCAACCCACTTGATGAAGATGATGGCAACCTACTTGATGAAGTTGTCCCTAATGGAATATGTATTGAAGGACTTGTTAAATGATGTAAATCTGATGTATATACAATGAGTACTGAAGGTAATGATGGAAGGAATGTCAGTATGTGATAGAACATGATGAAAAGAGTATGTCTCAAGGAATACGCAGATTTGTCTAGACAAAGTGGCATATGCACGTGGGAAATAACGTGCCAAGTCGCGTATGGGAAAAAGCGCTCTAAATATGTAAAACCAGGGGTAACCACCATGGTATTGATCCATTGTATTGAGTAATGATTCGTCTATGTGACCCCGTCCAGGAATACCATCGAAAGTAATGTGGTTTTGGCTCATGGTATTGATAAAGGGTAAACCTATATAAGGAGAAGAAATTCATTGTGCAAGGGTGTGCAAGAAGTGGAAACTTGAATGAATGATATATAAATGTCCCAAATGGAAAGGTTATAGTTGAATGATAGATATGAGTAAAGAAAAAGCAGTGCAGACAAAATGATGGAAGGGGATGCAGATATAAAATGTGTTAGTATTTGTGAATATCTGACATGGAATGATTGAATGCGAGATGAGGCAAACATCATGCGAGTAAAGGGTAAATGTGTGATGTATCTGTTCTGAAGAATTGCAATGACCTACATGTCTGAAGAACTATATGCTAGTTCTCCGCAGAGTAAGCACGTATATACGTGGGTTTGCTGAAGAGAAAGCACGTATGGGAAGTAAAATTAGCTCTTTAATTTGTACAGAAGTATACGCAGGTTTGTATGGTCGAAGGCGCGTATATACGCGATATCAGTGAAAGGAAAGCGCGTATGCAAAACTAGGGTTTGCTAAAGTTTGTGGTATGAGATGTCTAATCTGTTCTGTTGGTTTACTGCTATCTGTCAATGTATCAGTTTGATGTATGATTGAGCTCAAATGTATGGAATGGGTCCAGTCTGAAAATATGATGAAACGTGGCCTGCAAGTTGTGTTCTAAAGGAAGCTTTGGATCCAGTGTGAAAATTGATGAAACGTGGTCCATGGTGGTGCTGAGGTTTGTAGCCTTCAGTCAGGGGGTTGTAGCTCCCTTCCAGGTGAGGCTGGTAAACGAGAGCAGGGGGTCGTAGCTCCCTTCCAGGAGAGGCTGGTAAACGAGAGCAGGGGGTCGTAGCTCCCTTCCAGGAGAGGCTGGTAAACGAGCGCAGGTGGGTGCCTGAGTACTGGTATGTGTCTGCGCCAGTACATAGTTGTAAGATGTTTTCTTTATAATAAAATATTGAAGGCTGAGACAACGGCAGCGGTGGTTTTCTCCCGACTTGAGTTTCCACCTAAAATCCTGGTGTTCATGTGTGATGCTTATGTGTGATGATTTACTCTGTTATTACTGCACATGTCTGTTGCTATATAAACATCTGATGAATGAATAAATGCAAGGATCTAAGTAATGAATTAATTTCATATTAAGATCTCTGCATATACGCGAGTTTTGTGAAGGGTATCTACGTATATACGCGAGTCTGATCAATTAAAGTAGTGTATGGGTTTTAGAGCATGAAAAAGTAAAAATATTTGAGTATGCCCTAAAATGCCTAAATCTTGATTCACCCCCCCCCTCTAAATTATTTTTCCCAACAAATTCTTTGTTAGAATACATTTCACATTGAGGCTGGGTCTTTCTCAATGGCAATGCAATTTCTTCCTTTTGGTAGACAACATGCTAGTGTTGTACCTAATCACCAAGGACAAAATAAATAAATAAGAAAATTAGTATAAATACATAACAAGTAAAAAATAAAATATTTAAATTCAAATTTGTATAATAAAACTTACTTGAACCTTAGAATAAATCCAAAACCCAATCTCCTTAATTTGAACATAGATATATAAGATAGTTAATCAATGCTTGCGGTTTTTTATAAATATTAACTATATCTCCTTTTGCATCTTTATCCTCATATGTTAGTTTTCTTACAACTGCATCATGAACCAATACTTGACTGTGACTCTTCCCATCTACTCGATTCATAATAATATGCTTATAGCTATCATATTTTGTCAACATTCAACACGAATGAACTCACGATCACTGAATGAACTCACGATCATTTATAATAGGTTGATCTTCGGAAGAAACAATATTTGACTTGTGCCTGTAACATAACATAGTAAAAGTTCAATTAAAGTTTACATGAATAAAAAAATTTAGGAGGAATCAAACATACAATTTCAAAGTCTTACCATATAAGTTGCATCCTTGAGTTTGCTTTTCCCTTGAAGCTTGTTAATAACATTTCAAACTGTGTGTCTGAATGAAATGTCACAAATCGCCAAAGTGATGATGTTGTCACTTCTTGAAAACCTGTAACCACTTTACTAAAAGCTTGATAAGTATATGGTTCTCTATCATATTCAATGTCTAGGAAATTGAAACCATGAGGAATATCTGCAATACTAGGCCATATTCCCTTTTAGGTATTAGTGATGCAATGTCTTCACAATCACCTTGTATTATTTGATATTGGATACTGTCGAGCCCATTCCAAATGTAATGATTCAGAGTAGGATCAAGTTCAACATTCATAAGACGCTTCTTTCTCATGTTTTCCACCTTAATTTTTTCAATAAAGCTTTTGAAGGTATTTGGTACTCCATTTTCATCCTTCTTCGACATCTTTAATGACACACACACACACACACACATACAGAGATATATATATATGTGTGTGTGTGTGTGTGTGTGTGTATAAGTAATAAAATAAAAATAGTTAAAATATGAATAAAATGAATGTATAAATCAACATACTTTATTGAATGCAATATAAAAATCTTTAATTGTTGTTGTAGAACTTGCTTCTGGGTAGCGGCGCACAACATCATCCTAACAGTCTTCATTCAACATTTTAACCATGTGTTCTTGTATTTTCATAAAAAAAATTGATTGAATAAATCAAGTTAAAATCGTTAATATAGTGATATGTATAACAAATTCTACCAACATAATTATGTTTTATTTAAAAGAAAATTATAATGAAAGGAAAATAAGAAATAATTCAAGAAACTTACTTTTGAAATTCTGCACACATTTCTTCCATTGATAATTCACCCAACTTCACATGGGATAGTACTGATTTGACTTGTTTCTCATCCTTCACACCTTGCATTGTTGTCTAAGGTGTGATAGTCATATCCTCTGGAAGCTGCTTCATTTCAGGACCTGTCTTACTATTGGTATAGCTTCATTTCAGGACCTGTCTTACTATTGGTATATATTATGGATTGACTCTTTTTAACCTTCTGATTTTTTATGGAAATATTCTCCCACTGCTCAAAAATTTCATCAATCAAATCCCATATCTCCCCAGTTCTAAATGCCAACTGAAAAATGTTATCCATATTTATGAATAAATTTGTATTCATTTTTCCATCTTTTGCTTTGATTTTTTCACCAATTTGATAACCTGTTTCCATTAAACATTCCTTCCAAAATTTTAGACTAACTTGTGTCTTATCCCCACCACATTTTTATATGAATTCATTATGAATAAATCTGACCCTTTGGATGAAAGTCATTTTCATTTCCAGTGCTCATTATCTGCATTATTATCCCATGCCAATAACTTTGATTCCATTTTTTGTTAAGCCAAATAAATGATGTATTTCTACTGTTTGAAAAAGATAGTTATTGGGATATTTTGCAATCAATTGTCTCTTAGTCTCTATCGAATGGTTCCCTCCAATTACATAATATTTATAATCAAAACATCTTTTCTTATCAAATGCTTGTTTGTTGGGAACTCCGACATGGATCGACAAGAACCACATAATCCACCACATGCGCATATGATTGAACTCGAAGAATGTTTTCGCATTATGTACATGTAGGTGATGGGCCTTCTAATTTGATATTGATATTGTCCTTCTATCCGTCTATAAAATTGGTTAACATTAAGTTTAAATGTTTGGCCACCAATAATTAATTTATTCTTCCTCAATTCTTGTTGAATAGCATTTTTGTTTTGTTTTAATAATGTCATCTTCTAACTCGGCTATACTCGGTGTTATGATTTTTCCGTTTCCTGTGAGCTTTTCAATTTGTTTCTTCACCGTCTGCTCATGACCTCGACAGAGTTCACCAATATTTGATTTCCTGGTCTTATTGGATAACATATCGCTTTTTTATAAACAAGCTCTCCTTCATGAGGTAAAAGAGAGACATCTTTGCAATTTTTTCTTTTGGTGTCTGATCCGTTTTCCTTTTGCACAACAGCTATAATCCCCTCCTCACTAATTCTATCATAATTTTATGTTTCATGTTTGACACCTTCAAAAGAAAAAATGTTTAAGTTTACTAGATTAACCCACCTTAGTGACTCTTGGTTGATCCTCTTTGTACTATTGCGGGTTGTCACGAGCTATTGCTATCTTTTCTTCAATCTCCTTTCGCTTTTGTCTTTGTGTGGAAAGTTTTGATCACATCCATAACATTTGGCACCAACATATAAATACCTTTCAAACATGTTTGAAAGACCCTAACAAAGTCCTATGAAACAAAATAAAACATGTCAATGATCAATAATTTATAAAAAACTTGAATCATCCTTACAATAATGCATCAGAGGAAATAAAAATAGGCATACTTACAATGTTATTTGCAATGTTGCTTGATATTTCTTCGTAAAATTTTTGAATATATTTCATTTGTGTCCTACTTGACGATTGATAGATGATATCTAACCTTTTCCGTCTTCGAGCCTTCCTTGCAAGAACATAAATAGTGTTTGTATTCGTAGAGCCCATACATATGTCTCGTACTCGCCCATCACATCATATCGCTCATTTAAGTCAATTATACCACAAATAAGATAGATGTATATCAGCCCTCCATTTCACCGTCTTCAAGATACCATGAGAATTCAGGTTTATCTATTTCTCGCGTTCTCCCAATCGGGAAATAAGCTTTAATGAACTCCGATGCCCCACTTGCTTTGACTTTATATTATCTGGTAGCAACAATGTCCTGTATTCCCGTCCAATAGTGTCCTATATGCGTCAAATTTGCAACTTTAGGTGGGAGTTGTATCCATAGTGTGTTGAGCTGCACTCTGTAGATTTGGGAGTTCATGTCTAGTGTGCGTAAAAACATTCACAAAAAATCTTTTTTGATGCCATTTTCTTCGATATATATATATATATATATATATATATGTATGTATGTATTAGTTAATGGAAAAATAATGCGAATAAAATAAAAAATAATAAACAAAATTTATCTCTAAAACTAAATAGCTTGAAATTAAAGCAAGAAAATTAACTATAAAAATTTTCATTTAAAAAACAAAATATTATAAGTCATATGTATATATATCTATATAATATGTTTTGAATACATTTTATAAAAAATTTAAAAACGTGTTTTAAATTGTATAAAAACGATTTAAAAAAAATAAACTATTATTTTTCAAACTTCGGCTTTTTGCTTAATATTTAAAAAAACAAAAATTAGTCATAACTATTTATAACAAATAGATAAAATTACTTTATTTTTTTTAAGATAATGATTTTATTAAAAAACTTACAATCTTTTAATATATTTTAAAATTTAAAATTTAATTTTACATTAGATCGCAATTGAATAAAAAATAAAACAAAATAAAAAGAAAAGAAAAATTTATTTTATTTTTTACATAAATAATTAAATAAAAAATTATAAACTTAAAATTATAAAAAAATTAATATAAAAAGTTTATAAATTTATATAATATTTTAATATATTTGAAAATTACAAATTTCTATTTCACATTACATAGTAATTAAATATAAAAAAAATAAAAGCAATTAAACAAAATAAAAGAAAAAATAAATTTTTTTATAATGTCGTATTTATACTTAAATTTAAAAATTAAAAAGAAATTTAAATATTTAAATGTTAAAAACAAATGTTATAATATATATATATATATATATATATATATATATATATATATATATATATATATATATATATATATATATATTAATTTATTGTATTGTTATATTAAAACAAATGTTTTTATTTATTTGTTTATTTATTATATTGTATTGTTTTTTTCTTTAATTATATAATGTTTAAAAACAAAACATAATTGTCTATTTAATATAATTATATTTCTTATATTTTGATATTTTTAGATAATTATTACATAACAATGTTTTTATTATATTATATAAAGCACTTTTTTTTATTATTTTTATATATATCAATGTTTTTATTAATTTTTTTATTGTTTTATTGAAACAAATTAAAAATAAAGAAAAGTTTAAAAACAAAATTACTAATTTAAAAAACAAAATTATAAACGCCATGGCTAGTGCACGGGCTGGCGATCGGCATGGCTAGCGCGTCGTCGCGTCACTCCTCCGGCCTCCCGCGCCCAGTGGGCGCGCCATGCAAGGCCATGCTCACAGACCAAAGGCCGGCGGGGAGGTGGCACTGCGCCTGCCGCCTAGCGGCCCAAAGCACCCTCGCAGGCGGGCGAAGTTGGTTCCGGAAATTGGCCCACCTCCACCGGCGGGGCTCCGTCTGCCGGGCGGCGCCCGTGGTGCCTCCATACGGCCTCCAATGCCTCGGCACTGCCTCGTGCTTACCTAGTTGGCCCCACCCGCAGTGAGTGGGGCGGCCGACTACGCCGGCCCCGTGGGAGCACTCGAAGGGCGCCGACGACGCATCGGCAATCCCTGGGCCGTGCCCTAGGGCCCGAGTCCCGATGCATATTTATTTTAATAAATTTTGTTTTTTAAATTATTATTATATTTTTTAAATTTTGTTTTTAAATATATAACATAATTAATAAATAATTATTAAAAACATTTTTTAATAATAAAAAAAATTGTTAAAAATATCAAAAATATAACAAATATATTAAAAACAATTTATTAAATAACAATTATGTTGTTTTTTCAAATATTATACAATTAAAAGAAAAAAATACAATATAATAAATAAATAAATAAATATTGTTTTAATATAACAATACAATAAATAACACACAATAAATAAATAAAAAAGAAAAAAAAGATATATAACAAAATAATAATGAAAAAAATTAAAAGATTTAAAATTAAAAAGAATAAAACTAAGATTTAAAATATATATATATATATATATATATATATATATATATATATATATATATATATATATAAAAAAAAAACAAAAAAAAACATTTTAAATAATGAAACCACTCATATATATGATAAAAAAAACAAATAAAAAATGTTATAATATTACTATATGTATGGTCGTTTTATGGATTTTTCTCGCCTAGATGAACCTATAAGTCTTTATCTAAATTTTTGTCCTTAAAACCCTAAAAAAAATTAGTTCTTTTTGCATTTTTTTTCACTAAAAAAATATTAAAAAATTATGGGTTTTGAACCTAAAAACCTTAAAAAATTAGTTTTCCGGACACAAAAAACTATAGAAAAATATATTTTCTCAAAATGCGTCTTTTAACTGACAAAATAGAAGAAAAAACTAACCTTTGAAATGCAAAAAGCTGTGGTCACCAATGCCAACACAACGCCTCCACAAAATTACGCCTCTAATGCCAATGCAATGCCTCGACGAAGTTGCCAATGCCAATGCAACACCTCCACAAAAATTACCAATAGTAACACAATGCCTCCAATGCCAATGCAATGCTTCCAATGGTTACCAATGCCAACGCAACACGTCCTAAATTTGCTCTAAAAAATACCCGAAAACTTGATGTGATGTAATGAATCAGTGAATCATTTTTTATTATATAGCTAATATTGTCTAATTGGTTTATTGTTTAACGAATGTGGGATTAAAATTTCAAATTTCAAATATTTACATTTAGTTTATTATAGTTCATACTATAGTTAAAATACTCAATATTTGCATGTAGTTATCATAGTTAATATTTTATTTAATATTTACATGTACTAAATGTTGAATAATTCAAATATAATCTCGCATTAAGAATTAAAATATGAAATACTTACATGTAGTTAATTATAATTAATATTATAGATAAAATAGTTAATATTTGCATTTAGTTATCATAGTTAATATTTACATGTACTCGATGTTTAAAATCATGGGATTAAATTTTAAAAATCTAAAATATTTACATGTAGTCAATCTTAAACCATTCAAATAAGAAAAATTATTTTAGTTTTTGAAGGCATGTATGAAAGGAATATTTTGTGGATATTTTTGAGTAGAAAGTATGGTGAAATATTTGAAGACCAACAATTTATTATAGTAAATTTTAAAATATATTTTAGATGAATATAACGTAAGTTTAAAATTTAAAATTTAAAAATATTTACATGTAGTCATTATAGTTAATATTTGTAGCAGTAGATATTATTGTAATATTATAGTTAATACTTACATCTAGTCAATGTTAAATCATTGAAATAAAAAAATTATTTTAGTTTGGAAGGCATCCATGATAGAAATATTTCGTGGATATTTTGAATATAAATATCGGTAAAATATTTTAACACAAATGATTTATTAAAAAATTGTTAAATACATTTCTTTTGACTAATATTTGTATCAAATATTTGAAATGAAAATTTTGAGGAAAGTCTCACGAAATTTTTTTGGGGAAATTTTTTTCGTGAATTTTTTTGGAGGGGAAATTTTTCGAGTCTTTAAGCCATATATTGTAAGTGGAAGGGGAATTTGTATCATTCAACCTATTCTTGTTGAAAGCCATGTGTTTCTTCTCATACAGGGTCTTTGTACAACATCAACATCTTCGTCACACAACAACCTCTATTCGTAGTGATGAATATAATGGGAGTTTGTTCACCATGAATAGAGAGTCAAAAAAATCGACTTGGTCGTAATCCTAAAGATGATGAGAACAAAATTGATGAGGACGTAACAAATGAAATTTCGTAAACTGAGCGCCGATATACCACTTACTTAATCCTGATGGATTATGAAAGAAACAAAGTGATGAAGGGCATGATGAAGAATTTCCGCAGTCAAAATTTTCACTCCCATCTCAATCCCAAGGATTATAAGGACACCAGCGATGAAGAGGAAGATGAAGATTATCCATCGCACCATCCTAAGGATTATACGAGAACAACAAATGAAGAGGGGAATGAAGAATCCTGCAGTCAAAATATCCACTCGTCCTAATCTCCGAGGAGTATGCAGCACCCACTAATGAGGGGGATGGAGAATTTCCGAGTCAAAATATCAAATTCGTCCCAATCGTAGAATTATGCAAGCACCATCGTGAAGGGGAATGATAATGTTTGCAGTCAAAAAACATCCACTTCGTCCCAATATTAAGGATTATGCTAGCACCACTCATGAAGAGGAAATGAAAATTTTAGACATAAAAAGATCCACTTCGTCCTAATCCTAAGGATTATGCAAGAACCATTGATCTAAAGAGGGGGACGAAAAAAATTCGCAGTCAAAATTTCCACTTTTTTCTTAATCCCAAGGATTATGTCATCGACTACAGATGAAGAGGGAATGAAGAATTTGCAGAGTCAAAATATGCACTTTTTCCTAATCCTAAGATTATGTCGACACCACTCAGAAGAGAATGAAGAATTTGCAACGTCAAATATCCACTTCTTCCTAATCCTAAGGATTATGCCAACACCATCGATGAAGACGGGGATGAATTTCGAAAGCTAAAATTTTCACTTCATCCTAATCATAACGATTATAGAATTTAACCAGCGATGAAGATGAAGAATTTCCAGCAAATATAGATTCAAGGCATTCAGTTATTCCTAATCGTAAGGATTATGAGAGCTTCAAAGTGAGGAAGGAGGGGCAGTATGAAGAAATTCTAGTGAATACAAATTCAAAGCTTCCACTTATGCCTAATCCCAAGGATTATGAGAGCACCACTAAGGAAGGGGAGGATGAAGAGTTTCTTGCAAATGATATTTTTAGAGGCATAGATTTTGAATATTGCATTTTCTCCAAGTGACCATTTCAAAGACACTCATGGTGATGAAGAATTGAATCCTCCCAGTGAACAATTTGAAAGCATATCAAGATGGTGAAGAATTTCTTTTGGAGTCAAGGTTACAAAAATGTCAGATGATTCTTGTGAAATGTTTTCTTCAACTACGATGAGTAAAGAAAATTTTCCGGGAAATGATGTTGATGAATTTCTTAACTATGTTGAGTATGATGATAGTGGGGATAATATTCCTCCCAATGGTGATGAAACTACTTTTACAAAGGATGATGGAATGATGAAGTTGTTGCAAGAAAACATTGCAACTAGAGGCAGAGGTAGCACTTTCATATCAATCCAAAGCATTCCAGATCATAGGTGAGGAAAAAATATCTCACTAATAATAAGTTCCGTCATTCATTTGATTTCATGAGAATGTTGTCGAAAGGGATTGCTTGAAAAATATGTATTTCAACTTTTTTTGGAGAAAAGGAAAAACATATATGTCAATGAATAAGCATGCAAAATTCATATTTAGTGGGTTGCATGCAATCTACACTAGCGAGGTTATGATTATCATATTGGGAATGTATTGCTTTGTAGAAAGGCGTTCGAAAATGTTGTATTCAATTGGTAATTGTCGTTTTTCAAGATTCCATGCATAGACTGGAAAGGGATCCCACATATTATTCAAGCTACGTTATAAACGTGGAGGTGGGGCCATTTGCAAATACCTTGCTAAGACATGGATGAAAGACTTCTTTTCAAATCATGGAGAGTGTATGCCAAATAAAGACAAAGTACATATTCCGCATAATTTCTTGAGACGAGAAATATTCATGCTATACAAAAGATTATGTAGAAGCTGTCTGAAGGAATTGGTAATTTTATTACATATTTCTTTATTTTTACAAGGATATAAAGCTCGAATTCAACAATGTTCGTATTCCTAAGAAGACAAGTATGATTTGTAGCACATGTGATTCTCTCAGAGAGAGATAAATGTCAAGGGGAAGAAAGAGGTATGTGCTCAAAGCATAAATTTGATACTTATCAACTATGAAAATATATTTATTCATATGTTTCTTTATTTTCGTACGTATCTTCGTTGTCAAGAAACTTCAAGACCATCGCAATCAGAAAAAGTGAAATGAAAAAGTTGTATAAACATCGAAAGAAGTATTATGATCATCCAAATAAATATTTGGGATTGATAATTGATGGTATGGACCAAAAGAAAACACTCTTCCACATTTTGTCCGCGATGCCAAAAATTGCTGTGATGGTGTAACTTCATCTCGGGCCACTCTTGGTTGGAGGAATGGTATTTAATGAGAAGATGTTTCCAAGAGTTTTCTTCACAACTCCAACACTAAAGATGCAAATATAACCACAACTATAATCCATGATGTGGTTACTCATCGTCCTGGGATTCTTCCCGAAGTTTTGTATTCACGCTTAGACAACACAAGTCATGAGAACAAAAATCAAGTTCTTTTTGGGCATCTCAAACATGCTCGTTTAAAATTGGGGATTTTTAGATAAAGGTTGGTTTCCTTCTTGTTGGGCAGAAAGTGTCTACTCATGATCATATTGACCAAATGTTCAGCCATTTTTCAGACATCGAGGGAGGAAAGGTGTTGGGAGCTCCTGCACATCATTAATTGAATGTATTAAGAAATCGTACATTCCAAAGCCTCGTTTTCTACATGTGTGCTAAGAAACCATTTGACGTGAAAGTTTAGTTTCTGGATCGCATGGCAGAGGAGAAATGGCATTTGTCAACAACTTAACGACATTAGCTTCCAAAAGAGATCAATTTCGCATCAAAAAAATTTATGGGATAACACTTATATGGGGCAAGAAGTATTCAACTATTGAAGAATGGGGACCATCATCAAAGTGTTTAGCATTTTTGAAGTTCATTCCAGTAGCGTCCAATGTTTTCACCAAAAGATATCTGTTGCCAAAGCCGTGCTAAGCCGAACTCCATAACGCATGAAGGCGGTAAGAGAGACACAAATTATTCCTTCCGAATGTCTAGAGTGAAATTAAAATATTTATTAGAGATACACATGAGTACTTCGACATGTTGCCGATCTCGCTCAGGGAGCTATCAGTAATCAAAGTGATATGATTTTCGAGTTCAATAAATGGGGATACGCTTTTGAAGACTCCATTTTTTTCGTCACAAAATATGCCAAATGAACATAAAACACCGAAAACACACAATTTTTGAACAACAATGCAACAGCCTCAGGCTATTATTAATTTCTGCTGGTGTAGCAGTGGTGAAAAGCAGGTATCTAAGATTGGTTCTAGAAGATCACGTGCACAATGTGAATCCATGGACGACCTTTGCAGGGTCTTTTAGAAAGAGATCTCAGAGTACGTGCTGCAAGGAAAGCAACAGCGAGGCATGATAAGATCCCACTTGGCTATCCATTCGGGACTGCTACAAGGTTATAAAACTAATTAATGAAAAATGAAGATATTACAAATGCTGATGTACACGTCGTATGCCACAAGTACCCACCCTTTCAATGGTGTGCAAACAAAGGCTTGCACAGATGCAGGAGGAAAAGAATTTGCGTAGAAGAGAAAAAGTAAAGGGCACAAATATAAACCGTCGCCGCGTACATATGTAATAAAATTGGAGGATGTTGACATAACTTGTGTATGACTTCAATTTGGACAAAGAGTAGGAACTCTTCTACAGGTTGCAAACCATAAATATTTTGAAGAAATTGCCACCGCAACAATTACTGATTGAAGATGGGGACTTCGAATGTAGTAAGGCAGATCTACAAGAACGTGGAACTCGAAACGGTGGGCATGCATGTTGACTCGTATGGAGCACTAGTTGATGAAAGAGAAGAACATAGTGCATCATCTTCATATGCGATCGTAGCCATTCATCTCAAGATGTAGATTATGATGAAAGTAGATGTAAGAACTCGTGGTTGATTTTTAATAACTATATAAGGCACTTTTATGTAATTGATGTTTTCATCTGCACTCGAAAACAAAAAATCTCCACTTCCATCTCATTTTTCATGAAGTTATGAGACATTTCTCATGTTTGTTGGATTATATGTTTTAATTATAAAGACTCATCCCATAGAATATCGACATAATGAAACAATGAATTACAAAAAATATTTATGTTATATTCAATGTACCAATTTTGATATTTTAATTATAAGTAAAATAGAAAATAGAAACTAATGTTGTAACTTTTTAGATTTATGCAATGATATTACCATGATATTATGTATTGTTACCATTTGGTATAAGATACTTTTAAAAAGTTTTTAACAATTATATGCATCATTGAAAGGGAACATTTTGTTTTGATGCTTGATTTTTAGGTATTTTGGTGTTTGACCATATTTGGAGTTTGTGTTATGCTAAGATTTGAAAAAATATAAGCTTTATCCTTTAAAATTAAAATTACTCTTACTTGCTTTATGTTCAATGATAATTTTTTCATTTACATAAGTACTATTTTTTTAAATTGTTAAGCCTTATAATTTCTCCATAATTTCATTGTTCAAGCATGTTGAACACTTAAGATTTGATCCTTAGATTTACAACTTGTCATTAAGGTTTTTATGGTGCTAACCAAGTTTTATCTTTTAAGGTTATGGTCGACAATAATTACAATTTTGTTGTTTAGAGTCAAGATACATTTATGTTTAACAACATAGATGAAAATTGTTCGAAAATGATAAGCTCCTTCACATACGTATTTGTTTATATTTAACATCATCTAATCGTGAAATGTTAGAAATTTACCATTTTAAAAAATGTCCTCGATATGTTGTCTTTAATTTCCATCGTTACAAGTGCTCTAATTCATGACACAATATTCCAAAGATCATCAACCTGGGTTTTGTTTTCGAGGGTGTTTTTTCAATCCTTTTTCCAACAAACAATAGCATAATATAAAATGTTGAAATTTGACCTTCTCAAAAAACCGTGCATTCGAAGACACACTTTTTGTTTTTTGTGGTTTTTCATGTTTTTTGAGACTTTTTGGGCCAGAGTCTCCCGCTTTTAGTGTCGAAAGTTACCTATTTCATTGGTAACAAGTATACCATGTTCAACATGCCGACTCTGTGTGCTCAAACTATTGGAGGAGAAAGAATTATATGAAAAAAAATCCAAATGTTTCTTTGGAGTACAAAAGGTGGAATATTTGGGTAATATTTTATCTCACGTGGGTGTTAAGTTAGACCCTAACAAAATTAAAGCCATTAAGGAATGTAAATTCCACACAACCACAAATAAGTTGTGAGGATTTCTTAGGTTAAGAGGATATTATCTCAAGTTTGTTAAAAAATTATGAGAGAATATCAGCACCTCTAACAACATTATTGAAGAAAGATGCATTTTCATGGACTCCCTGAACCCGACTAAGGCCTTTGAACATATTAAAGAGGCAATGTACTTAGCACCGGTCTTAGCTATTCTATACTTTACAAAAAACCTTTATTGTCGAATGTGATGCCTCAAGAAATGGAATTGGTGTTGTTTTAATACAAGAAGGAAGACCCATTTATTTTGAAATTATTCCAATCAAAAGAAAGTATTTACAAAAAGCTATTTATGAGAAGGAAATGTTAGCAATACTAAATTCACTAAAGAAATGGCGACCTTACCTAATGGGAAGACACTTTAAGGTAAAAATTGATCATGATAATATTAAAAAAAATTTTGGAACAAATATTATCTTTAGAATAGTAGCAAAAAATGGGTCACAAAGATGTTGGCTTATGACTTTGAAATCATCTACGAAAGGGGAAGCTAAATGTTGCTGCAGATGCACTCTCGAGAAATAATGAAGAGGTGGAAGCATTGCTTTGTGCCATTTCTATTATCCATCCAAATTGGGTAATTGAAGCAAGGGATGAAAGGAAGGAGGAAGAAGTGTGGAAACTCATTCAAAATTTTCAGCAAGATCCTTGTACATGTGATACATTTAGTTGGAAAAATGATTCCTTATGGTACAAATATAACTTATATCTTTGTTAGAATTCCAAGCTAAAAAAAAAGTTTCTTTTCGAGTTGAAAACTTTTACTTTAGGAGGACACTCAAGATTTTTAAAAAACTTACCACGGTGGTGAAGAACAAATTTTTTTTGGGATGGCCTTAAATATGATATTCAACAACTTGTGGTGGAATGTTTGGTTTTCTAGAAAAATAAAGTTGAGAAAATTAAGACCTCGGGTCTTCTACAACCTTTATCCATTCCAAGTCAATGTTGGGAGGAGATTTCAATGGATTTTATCACGGGTTTACCTAAGTCCAAAGGAAAGAGTGTCATCATGGTGGTATTTGATAGACTTACCAATAATGCACACTTTTGTGCATTATCTTATCCATTTAAAGTAATTACAGTTTGTACTAAATTTATGGAAACAATTCAAAAGCTACATGGAAATGAAAATATTATTTTAAGCGAGAGAGATCTCGTTTTTATTGGAAATTTTTGGACAGAATTATTTTCTTGTTTGGGTACTCAACTAGCTCATAGCTCATCTTATCATCCTCAATTTCTTGGTCAAAATGAGATAGTGAATAAATGTTTGGAAGGATATCTTCATTTTTTTTGTATCTCGATAAACAAACACATTAGGTCAAGTGGTTACCTCTCATTGAATGGTGGTATAACACTTCCTTCCATACTACAACAAAAGTGACCCCATATATGGCACTTTATGGATATCATCCACCATCCATCACATCATCTTTAATAGAAAATTCTAAGATTCAAGTAGTGGAAGATCACATGGAGCATCAACAAGAATTTCTCCAACTCTTAAAGGATAACCTAAATTTGGCACAAAATCAAATGAAGCGACAGGTATATCAACATCGCAGACGAGAGAGTTCTTCATGTAGGAGATTGGGTATTTTTTACAACTACAACCATACAAACAAATGTCCCTCAAGCAAGCTAAGAAGGATAATAAATTATCGCCAAAGTACTATGGTCCTTACAAGGTGTTGCAAAAGATTGGTACTATGCCATACAAATTGGAGCTTCCGCTTCTTCACGAGTGCATCCAATTTTCCATGTTTCATGCTTAAAGAAGATTATAGGTGAAAAAACTTCCAGCTCAAACAATATTTCCAAAACTGGATGAGGAAGGAAAAAATCATATTGGAACCTAAAGCGATCACGTAAGAAAGAACTCGACAGCCTACGAAATTGATCAATTTTAGAGTATCTCATCAAGTGGACGAATTTACCCACTTAAGATTCTACATGGGAGGGTGAGAATTTTATATAGAAGCACCCGTATCTTCTCAAGAGTTGAGGACAACACTTTTTTGAAGGAGAGGGGCATGTTATGTCCCTATATTACTAGTGTAGTCCCTTATTGTTGTTAGTGTATCCCCCTTATTGTTATTGTTGTACCCGTGTAACCCTCAATATCGTTATTATTGTGCCCTTACGTTATTATTGCTAGGTCGCTAGGATCATATTGTGACCCCATGGACTCCTCTATATAGAAGGAGGTTTTTTTCATTTGTATCATCCAAGAATTTTTTCATTTGTGTAATGTAAAGGAGGTTGCCCCCTCGAAGTGCTTATTTCTAAGGCACTGATCTCTCTTTTCTTCTATTTTTACATCTGGTTTCATAACAAAGATCGCTTATATTTTTTTTAATAATTCCTATCTAAAAACAAAATATTCTACTAACCCTTAGTAAGGCACTCGTAATTTCTAAAAACTTATGACAGTGGTCAAGAATTATTTTTTTTGGGATGACCTTAAATCGATATTCAAAATTTGTGGCCGAATGTTTGGTTTTCCAAAAAAAATAAAGTTGAGACAATCACGACCCCAGTGTCTATTACAACCTTTATCCATTCCAAGTTAACTTTTGGAGGAGATTTTAATGGATTTTATCATAGGTTTACACAAGTCCGGAGGAAATAATTCCATCATGGTGGTAGTTGATAGACTTACCAAGTATGCAAACGTTTGTACAATATCTCATCCATTTAAATCCAATACAATTGCTACCGCATTTATGGAAACAATTCAAAAGCTGCATGGAAACCCAAATATTATTAGTAAGCATAGAGATCCCATTTTTACTGTAAAATTTTTTGGACAAAATTATTTTTAGTTTTTGGGTACTCAATTATCTCATAGTTCATCGTATTGTCCTCAATCTAATGGGAAAACAAAGATAATGAACAACTCGTTTATGAGGATATATTCATTTCTCTATATCCGATAACCAAAAAAAATGGGTTGTGTTTACCTTTGGCTAAATGGTCATATAAAACTTCCTTGCATACTACAACAAAAAATGACCCCATTTATGGAACTTTATGGATATCATCCACCCTCCATCACATCACTTTTCGGAGAAAATTTTAAGGTTAAAGAAATCAAATATAATGTTGAGCATCAACAACAAGTTCTCCAACTCTTAAAGGAAAACCTCACCTTGGCATAGAATCGAATGAAGCAAAAGGTAGATCAACATCACAATGAAAGAAGTTTTGATGTTGGTGACTAGGTATTTTTATGAATACAACCATACAAACAAATAACCCTCAAGCAAGCTAAGAAGGATAATAAATTATCACCAAAGTATTATGGTCCTTATGCAAGTGTTGCAAAATATTGGTACTATGTCATATAAATTGGAGCTTCCTACATCTTCCCAAGTGCACCCAATTTTCCATGTTTCATCCTTAAAGAAGGTTATAGGTGACAAGCTCTCGCTAAAAAACAATATTTCCAGAACTTGACGAAGAAAGAAAATTATATTGGAACTTGATGAAGTCATAGAAACAAGAACTCAACGGCTACGAAATCGAGTAGTTTCAGAGTATCTCATCAAGTGGAAAAACTTACCCACCTGAAGATTCAACATGGGAGGATGATAATTTTATACAAAAGCATCCAAAAATACTCAAGTGTTGAAGGAGAGGGGCATGTCTAGGGTCCCTATAATACTAGTGTATCCCCTTATTGTTATTGTTATTATAGCCACCTTATTGTTATTTTTTGTGCCCATTTAGTCCCCATATTATTATTATTATGCCCCATAGAAGCCCACTATTGTTATTGTTGTGCCCTTGAATTTTTATTGTTATGTCATTTAGGATTATATTGTGACCCCTTCTACTCCTATATATATAAAGGAGTTTTTTTTCATTTGTATCATCTAATAATTTTTCATTTATGTAATGTAAATGATGTTTCCCCCTTTGAAGAGTTTCATTTATAAGTCGTTGATCTATCTTCTCTTATATTTTGTGATTTGGTTTCATAATAGTCACTAGTTTAAATTGTAGAATTCATCTGGAATAAAGTGTGCTACCTTATTCAACCTATTCATCACAACCATAATATAATCATGTTGAATAGAGGTGCTTGGAAAAACCTGTAATAAAATCCATGGAAATAACCTCCCATTTCCACTCTAGAATTGGAACCGACCATAGTAATACTCTTGGACTCTTACACTCTAATTTTGCTTGTTGACAATCCAAAAATCTAGCCACAAACACAATACCTATTTCTTTAAATTAGTCTAAGGAAAAAGTTTATTCACAGTTGTCAATTTACTTGATATCTCGAGTGACTTGAATAAGGCTTAACATGATATTCCCTTCATATAATATTCTTGAGATCACCGTTATCCAACACATATATCTTGTCCCTAAATATGACTAAGTATTTGTCATGAGATGATAATCCACCTCCTGTTCACTTGTACCTTTTTGTAACCTTTGTCCAAACTCCCTTTTTCCCTATCTTTGTCTGTCTTGCTAGCAATATCTCATCCTGTATGTTTGTCCCATATGGAATCATATCCATTACGTGATTTACTTGTACACTTTGGCTAGGAAAATCTATAACTCGTAACCTCTTTTCCCTTAATGTACCCGATCTCGAAGTCAAACTCACTCGATCATATCCAATTGCCTAGCTTGCCTAGAATTCAAATGTGGTTGGTAAAATAAGTATATCAATCAATTTTGATCACTCATCAAGATGAATCGCCTACCAAGAAGATAGTTAGTCCACATCTTCAAAGCATGTATGATCACTTCCAAAATCAAGATCATGTGTCAAATAGTTAATTTTTTTTCCTCTTTCAGCTTTCCTTATTTGTAACATACCACCTATACCTCCTACATAGGGATTCCACCAACTCCTCTCTTGCAAGCATATGTACACACCACAAACTCTTTATCCGGATCTACAATATTTAAAACTTGAGAATTTGTCAACAACTTCTTCATCTGCTCAAAACTTGTCACACATTTCTTTGTGTATTAAAATATATTTCCTTTTCTTTGTAATGATATAATAAGATATGAAATATGCAATAAATTCCCGATGAACCTCCTATAGTAACCTTCTTACCCCATAAATGACCTTACATAATCCACATTCCTAGGTTTTACTCATTCCATTATAGCTCCTATCTTTTTCGGATCCACTACTACGCGTTCCTTGGAAACCACATACTCAAAATAGTGTACCTTTGTATGAAAGAACCTTCATTTACTACCATTAGCATACAATTTATGCTCTCTTAGAAATCTTAGTACTATCGGTAAGTGTTCATCATGCTCTTCCTCATTCTTAGAATATATGAATATATCATCAATGAACATAATAAAAAACTTGTCCAAATAAGGACACAACATGTTACACCATTTTTTGGTCATCTAACCTATTATCATTAGATGGACCCAAGTACACCATGGGACTAATTTTACCCCAAGTAAAATCTTTTGCTTTCACTATAAATAACTTAATAAACACATTTATTAGGTTGTTTATGGTCTAAACAGAAACCCCAAAAGGAAATATTAAACAAACTCAAGTATTTGTTTTGATTTTCTCTAAGGAATAATTAATTAAACAAATAATTAATTATTACTCCCCGGTCATGTTTAACCCAAACAAAGAAATTAATTAGATAAATTCTATTTATCTTATTATTTTCTAGGAATAATTATTTAAATCTTATTTAAATAATATTCTCTGTTAAATTATGACCATCACTCATTAAATAATTAAATAAATCATTATTTATTTGATTATCATTCAACCACTTCCTTCTTAAAATGATAAATAAATCATTTATTTATTATTTACAAATAAAGAAGCCCACTCCAAGTCAACATTTTTCTCTCCAACAAATATAATAAAATATTCCATGTAAAAGGTGGATCTAGACGTTGATTAACATTATTTCCCATCACACACCAAGATCTAGAATGACCCAATATTTGTTGCAACAGAGGGTTTTCCCTACCATTCTTCACCTTTTGTTGCCTATTGGATCAGACTGGGATCTAAACTTTGTCCGACTGAGTCATTATCATTATCATATTTTTCATTATTTGTCATGAGCTCCTGAGTTCTATCTTTGTCCGGTTTTCTTAAGCACCAAATGAGAGAGAAATGCTAGATCCGAAGTGTCGAGGACTTCCGCAACCCATCCTATCGAGGAGAATTAAAACATTTCTTGTTTTCCTCCTTGTGCCCCTAGCCAAAAAATTCTTTCAAAAAATTGTTCTTGTCTTACCATTGGATACAGAGCAAACCCTTCTTTTTTAATCGCTTAATGTCTTTCATGCACAGATCTAGTTTTCTTATGTACTTTGCCTGATCAATCCAACTGGCGTATCCTATTATTGTCAGCCATACTTGATTTTAGGGCTATTAGTTTATGCGGTGAGCTGTATGCAGTATTTTTTGTACACTCGACAAAGGATTCATACCAACAATTGGCGACTCCACACGGGTTTTCAATTACGACCGCCGTTGTTTTTCATATTCTCGCATATCCAGCCTACTTTGTACCCTAGGGGTTTCTTTTCATCTTTTCTTTGTTTTTTCCTATTTTTATGTGGTTTTTCACCCAAAATTCCAAAACATTAAAAATTTCTAGCTTCCGCGTGTTTCTCGGCCCTATTGTGCAGTGGACATTAGCCCCAACCGAGATGACAACTTTTCTGAAATCTACCTCCGGACACCCGAGCTTCTGTCGCACTTTTCAGCCTGCAACCTACGACCTCGGACCTCCGGTGTGCCCAGCCTTTTCAAACGCATCTATGACCCCGCACAGAAACAGTCGCAACCCCCGCGACCCCGCCAATCTTTTTCTCGTTGTTTTCTCGTGTATTTTTTTCTCCGGGCTTTTCCGGTTTCGGTGGTTTTCCGTCTCTCTGCCCCCGTTTCGACCGTTCCCCGATCTTTTGCTCACATGATCGGGAAACCTAGCCCCCCAGAGCTTCGCACCTCCACTTTTGGTGGACGCAGCGACTGTTTGTGTGTCCGATTTTTCGAGTTTCCCGTCTTTCCCTTTTCCGTATCCGATACCTTTCGTACCCTCTTCTAATCACTCTTTCTCCTTTCAAATCACCGAACATTTGTTTGGATCTACTTTTAGGGCCTTCCTTGCCCCTTCTTATTTTTGTTGATTTCTCCTTTTTCCAAATTTTCGCCTTGACTTTGCTCTTTGGATGTGATCCGGACTCTTTTTCGCAACTTTTCCCTTTAGATTCCCCGTCCTTTCGACCTTAGATCTATTGGCATATTTTTAGTGTTTTAATTAGATTTTTTTCTCTTTTTAGATTAGTTTTGAGAGACCCGCCTTTTGGGTTGAAATCGAGACCAGTAGCCGTTATTTTTTTCATTTTTAGCATTATATATTGTTTTTGGCAAAAGATTATTTTTAGTTACGTAAAAGACACTTTTTTCTTGCTCTCAAAACGAAAAGGTTTTAAAAATTAAAATTAACGCACGCCACACACTCACCCTAAGCGTGAGAAGAGCTCTAAGCCAGGCACCGCTGTGCAAAGACTTTAAAATCAATTGACACCCACCGCCCTCGTTTCGACATTGTAACTCTCGGATTCCCGCACCTCCTCGCCTTTGCCGGGATCATTCTTCTTCCCTTGTGCCGTGCTTGTGTTGTTTCGCTGCGCCCCCGTGCTAGCGTCATCCCCGGAGACTTCGTCTTCACCCCTCGCTTCCCGGCCAGTCGACCTACCCTTCCCCGTCGTCGACTTGTTAGTCCTCCCTCGAGTCCGCACTCCGACCTTCTCGATTCATCGTTCTCCTTTACTTCCGCTCGTCGACCTTCACTTCCATGCTCAGTCCGTGGCCCAATGCTGGGGCGGTAATCCCACCCCTAATGCCGAGACCGGCTACTAGCGTAACCGCCATAGAACTACCCTTGCCACGCTCGCTCCCCTTCATGGTAGGCCCCGCCCTCTCGATTTGGACCCGTTGACAAATGACCCCAAGCACACACTATGACGCTAGTTGGCTCGTTTATGCCGACAAAGCCCTCTTCTCGACATCCCCAAGTTTGAAGGCCTTACCGGAGAAGATCCTTCAAATCATGTTCGATCTTTCCACATGTGGTGCTCATCTACCTCCATTACCGATGACTCTCGTCCATCTTCGCTGTTCCAACGAACGTTGCTGTGCGGCCAAGCCAAGTGGTGGTGTTGATCAGCCCACTTCTTCATACCTACCTTCGCGACTTTTTTGCCTCGGGCTTTTTTATCTTACTTCCGTGCCTTTCCCTTTGTTATGACACCAGACGAACTTTTGACTTCTTTCTATCAATCTTCATCTCATGCACTCCGCCTATCCGACTGCCCGTAGTCGACAGAAGAAAGAGCCTATGTCAATCCCCTTACTTTCGAAGACCATGTTCACATGGACCGGTTCTCAGATCTCTTGCCTCCTATCGAGAAAGATGTCTACTCCGCATTTTCCCCAAACTCAAGAAACCGCCCTCCAAACTAGCGTAAATATGACTTGATCTACGCCTCGAAAAAAAAGCTATGTTTACACCGTTCTACCCGATCTCCCCGCACCGATGGTGTCAACGCACGGTGAGGCACCTCATGCCGCCGACGTATCGCGGGAGTTTCCTCTCATCCACATGCCCAACCTCCCATGGGTTATGGTTTTCCCTGGGGAGGGGTCGCACTCGCGTACTCGTTCCCCCCGGTAGCACGCATCCGGAGGATACAACATACCTCCTCCTTGGCCCAACCTCCTCGCTCACCACATCGTTACCCAACCCCTTGGTTTCGTATCCAGGCTTGGTGCTCGTGCCCAAAGATCAACATCTCTACTTCTCCTTTGCCTTTCTCAACCCCCAATGTTAGCCACCGCCCCCCGGCGTGTGTGGATGCACAACAAAGATCTGTGGCCACCCAACCACCGACTTAGCGGTGTGTCACTCAACCTTCCCCTCTCCGGTTCCTCCAATTACCGCATCCTCACGATGAACCTCCCATCCACCTCTAACCGGCCGACCTTAGCCTTCAAACTCGGTCCAACAAGAGCTCCACACCTTCCGCTAGTCTTCCCCCAAGTCCCCTTCTTTCAAGTTCTACATAGCCTCTTTCGACATCCAATGGTCCTCGCATATCCTCACCCAAAGTTGAGGTTCATACCAAGATTCCTAAGGGACCACACCAAATGTCGCTTTCCTCGGTCGAGTCGCTCATTCGTATAGCATAGAGACGGTGATTTCCATGCTAGCCTCCTCACTGCCATTTCCACATTGGAATGCCCGTAATGCCCTTCCAAAAGAAGGCGTTATTCGCTGCGGGGCGCCCGCATCCCACCGATGACCAAATGATTGTTTTTTAAACGCCCATCAATCGTAACATCCTCCTTCTCGCTTCCATCGCTTTCCAAATCCCGGCTCAAAATCGGAACGCGAACGTTTCCTACAGAGCACTCCATGAGGGGCATCCACCGCGTGATGTCCGTCGGCTTTTGGAAGCAACTCGCATCTCCCGAGTTGGCCCTTCCACGATCACCTTCGAGCGTGGGATGTCCACGCTCCTCCACCATTGGCCTCTTCCGTAATTGTCCTATCACTTGCGGGCAAGATCATGGCGTTGACGTCGAAGTCATCGACGCCTAGATTACAAAATTCTCTTGGGGCGGAGCTACACCTATGCTAAGTGTCTACTATCCCATCCGCGGTTTCCACAAGATATCTTTCCCTCATAATGGAAAGATAGTCACTCAGCTGACCGCCTGAAACATGAGCCAAAATCTCGTACCTCACTCGAGACGATCATCTTTCCGTAGCCAACACAAACCGGCCAATTCTGACCGTTGTCTTCCCGGCGTTCACAAAGACTCCTCTTGCTCGAACCTTCCGTGGTCTTCCTCCTCCTCCCGATCTCCGACTCACCATCGAATGTTTGCATGATGTAAATCGTGCCCTTGCTTCTTCGAAGCAACTTGCTCACCAGTCGCGAACCACGCCTTCGCTAAGTAACTTCGTTACCAGCCCTTCACCTCGCGCCCAGTCATGAGCCCTTATCCTCCGGCACTCGTTCCTCCAAGCCTTACTATTTAGAGCCGTCCCACCGGCCATTACCCTCGATCGCACAATGCTCCTAGCTCCCCCACTCAGAGTGTACATGGCACCACCATGGCCACCCTCTCTCTTCCCAACCTCGACCTTTGGGATTCCCCCGTCCGTGTACCAAGTGATCCTCCCGCCGCAACCTCACTCCGGCCGAACCCAAACCTTATATTTTTTACTACTTCAAGCCAACCGTGCCCCCCGTGACTTTCTCTCGCCACAACAAAGGTTTCACTACCCTACCGTAGAACCACCCTCCCCACCGCTTTCAGTAAGAAGGGCAAAGCTCGCAAGGGGGCATCAAAGGACAAGGTCGCCTTAATAAACCTTGGCCCCTTCCCCGACTCTACATCATACCATCCGTGCTTTGTGTGATTTGCCGGTCACGCCACCCATACCGTCCCGAATTGCTTCATCTCAAGCGCATGGTTAATGTCGCGGTTTCGAGTCCACGTCCTTAAGCCTCTATTCCTTCCTCACGAATACGTCCAAGAACCCAAGAGAATATTCACACCAACCACCGTGCTTGTGCAAATTTCCATGGCCATTACACCCACCTTTGTCCCCGCCTCTTCGAGGACTTCCGCACTTCTCTAGCCGCGGTCCGCTCAATTCGAGGCCAAGTGCAATGAGTCCACCTCTTCCCTTATTTGGCACATTTTTCTTTGGAAAAACTACCGCACATGACCGTCTCATTGAAATTCCCCTCCTCAAGGTCGAGATGATGGAGCCTTCGCTCCGCATTTTCACCTATCATCATCCATGAGACCCTGGAAACATTCCATCTCAATATTCCCCCGTTGTTTAGCTTGACCTCCTCCAAAGAATCACCTTGGCTCAACATCGGTAGATCCTTTATCTTCATCGTCACCGTGACGACGCGCATGTAACCCTCTTTCTCATGATGATGATTCAGAAGCTGCTGATGTCGTGTCTTTCTTCCCCCGCCACCCCATCTTCTATCACGATGGCGTAGACATTATGGAAAAATCCCCACCGATTTTCTATTCCCTCTCTACATCGAACCTATGCGTTTACACCACATGCACTCAGGGCTATTACATTGAAACCCAAATGTTTTGGTAAGGGGGCACCCACATTCTATATCAGTAGAATCAATTCTCCACAACTCTCCTAATATATCCGGTCGTGCCGAATTTAGTACCATTATTGTTCCACATTTAGAAGAACTTCTAGAGTCCCGTGTCACTTCGTATCACCTAAGGAGATACCCCTTATCATTCCCCTTCTTATCTTACATCAAAGAACTCCATCTCTTTAGACATTGTTGTTGACCAACCCAGCTTTTCACGACATCAGTTCATTATCTCCAACTCCTCTCTTTGGGATAGTGACACTGTATAACCCAAAAATTGGAAGTCCATTTGCTTCCTATATACAACACTAAAGAGATTGGTAATCCTCCATTCTCTTTCAACCGCATAACCATAACGAAAACAAATGGCGCACCACATCATTAAAATGTGTTTAGATTCCCCTTTTCTAAATACATTTTGGCATGACCACACCATGCTTGGGGGCACTCTATGCCTCAACCACAACCCTCTCAAAATCGAATTCCTTCACTTGCAACACTCATACTAGGGGCACCTTACTTGGCTCTCATGTATCATTCATGCTCTTTGTTGATGTTCGTCATGACAACATCTTGTACTCATGTTTTCATGGTCCCCTCATTGACCCATCGGTGGTGGCACCATCAAGTCGCCCTTGTTTAGAGCATCCTGTTGAGTCATCATCAACCATGAGTCTATCCCAGTCCCTGTACCCCGCCAGTCCCCCACCCCTTTATTACTTGCCCTCTTGTGTCGCACATTATGGACTTACCCCACCGTCCCCTATCCTCATGATATTTTTGTCACTGGCCGCTATGTCATTCATGCTCCCCTTTATGCTCTAACAAGGGACCATCCATTCGCTTACTCGGGGCCTTCATTGCATCATCATCATCAAGGTATTAGTCCTACGGGGCCGCTCTACTATTTTCTCTCGTGCCTTAGTTGAGGATCTCTCATTGCCTCACCTATGGCGGACTTCCTTCTCGTCGACATCACCTTCTCCTTCATTCCATACACGTTCAGAGGCTGTGTACTCTGTTCAGCTCTCTTCCACTGTTTCTTATGCCTTGACTGCAAAGGGATCTCTCCTTCCCCTTCACTCACTGTTTTCCACTTTTCAAGATGAGATCTAGATCTCAGATACTGTGATGGTTCAGCGGATGCAAAGAGTAACTTCTCATGATTACCTAAGCCCAGTGAGATGTCTCAACCCTCATGAGGGGGTGTTCTGGCAGTAGCTCCCCACATGCCCGATGATTCTTCTCACTTTCGATGCTCTCCATATATTTGATGATGTTGGCCTTAGCCACTATGTGCCGCTTTGATTTACATATATCATCATATTTTGTGAGCTCCTTCTAACGTGATAAAAGATGGGTTGTATTTGTATCTCATATACTTATATTATCGTATAAGTCCCCGTGCACACACACACACACACACACACCCCCCCCCCCCCCCCCGTATGTATGTGGGATTCGGCCATTGTATTTTTATCCGTTCATGTTTATGCCACCGTACTTTGCGTGTCTACCTTTGTTTCATCGGACACACTATTCTTTTGTACTTTGTCTTGCGGGGGCAGTTGTAGGTATATTTCCCCCACCGCCTTTATACAAGTACCCCCGTCATAAAAAGAGACTTGTTGCACTGTAAGTCTCGTCTCTCGTGGCTTAGTTCTTCAAAGACACTAGTCTACCCCACATTTCTCTCCTCCGACTTCCCTTTTGATGTCCGGTGACTGAGTTCTTACAACGTACTTTCGATCATAAGATTTTCTCCTAACACTCGCATCGGGGAGGAAATCATACACCATTTTTTGGTCATTTAACCTATTATCATTAGATGGACCCAAGTACATTATGTAAGACCAATTTTACCCTAAGTAAAAATTGCTTACCATAAATAACTTAATAAAACACATTTATTAGGTTTTTTATTGTCTAAAAAAGAAAACCCAAAAAGAAAAATTAAACAAACCCATATTTGTTTGATTTTCCTCAAGGAATAATTAATTAAAACAATAATTTTAATTATTATTCCCGGTCATGTTTAATTCCAAACAAAGAAAATTAATTAGATAAAATCTCTATTTATCTTATTATTTTGTGAATAATTATTTAAACCTTATTTAAATAATATTCCTTGTTAAATATGACTAAATCACCCACAAATAATTAAATAAACTATTATTTATTTGATTATCATTCAACCACTTCTTAAATGATAAATAAATAATTTATTTATTTATTATTTACAACAAGGATCGTGACCCAAGTCAAATACCTTTTCCTCCAACAAATATAACAAAAAATATTCTTATAAAGGTGGATCTAGATTTGGTTAACATTATTTTAATCATACACCAAGATCTAGAATGACCCAATATTTTGTTATAAATAGGAGGGTTTTCCTACCATTCTTCACCTTGCCTATTGACCGATTCTGGATCTAAACTCTTGGTCCGACTTTGAGCCATTATCATTGTCATATTTTCCATTATTTGGCCGGGTGAGGCTTTCGCCCTATCTTCAGCTCCGGGTTTTCTACACCAATAGGAGAGAGAAATGTTAGACAACCGAAGTGCCGAGGACTTCCAAGAACCCATCCCATTGAGGAGAATTGGAAAATCTTTCTTGTTTTCCCTCTCTGTGTGCCCTTAATACAAAAAAATCTTTCAAAAAATTGTTCTTGTCTGGTTTATTGATATATGGAGCAAACCCCATCGCTTAATGTCTTTTCTATGCATAGATCCTAAGCTTTTTTACTATTTCGATCAACTAACTACAAATCAAGATATTGGCGCCCATATTTGATGTTAGGGCTATTATTTATGCGTAGCTAAAGTGGTCTTTTTTTCGTACACCGACAAAGGATTCATACTAACACAACACACAATTCATCAAGTGCATAAAAGTAGCTGGAGCATTACCTGAAACCAAATTGAACTAAAAAAAACTCATAATGTCCATACTTGTTTTAGAAATTAGTCTTTTCAAATTTCCTCTTCTTCCATGTGTACTCTATGGTATCCCGATCTCATATCAATCTTAGAGAACACCTCTTCATTAATAAACCTCTGAAACAGTATACTTATTTTTTATGGTTACCTTATTCAACCGCTCGTAATCAATACACAACCCTAAGAGTACCATCCTTCTTCTTCACAAAAAATAATGGTGCACCCAAAGCTACACAATTGGTCTTCAATTACACTAAATGTGGTGTTTTCATCCTTTAATGTGCCTTTAATGTTGGTGTTGATCCCAGCACCAACTCAATGCAAAATTCCACTTCCCCGTGAGGCAATAGAATTTGAAATATCTATTGGGAATACATCCTGAAACCGCTGCAAAATAGGGTACATGTTGAAGACATAAAGGTCCTCAACATCCTTACCTTTGTCACTAGAAATATGCACTACAAAAAAGACACACTCCTTTCCCTCGCAACCGTGCTTTGCATGCATAGTTGTAACCATTCTAATCGATGTTGCATTCTTCCTATCCTACAAGATTCTATGCTACCCACTGTCATCTAAACACCTAATAGCCTTCTCATAGAAGCCCATATTAGTCCTATGAATATACAGACTAGTCCATACTCAATATAATATTATATGATCCCAATAAAACTACATCCAAATTTGATGATGTAGGTGTACCATTCAATTTAAGTTCACAAGCTCTTACCCAATGATGAACTATTTTCTTAGTAGATGCACCCAACTTGACTAACTAGGATTCTACATGTACTTATTTATTCAAACCACACTTATGCACTAGGTCAAGGCTAGCATAACTATAATTATATCAAGGGCTTATCAAAATTTAAACAACTTGCTAAAAAGCTTACCACCCATCTCGATAATAGATGCATGTGCGATTCACCTTCATGTTATCCAATGCTTCATAAATTTGTGGGATGATTTCTCCAACGTTCTCCCACCGTCCATGCTTCCTTAGCACTATAAATTTGTGGTATGCGACCCCTAAATTTGTGGATAATATATTCGCGATGATCCTTGCCACAAATCCAACACTCTGTAAAGGCTTCTTGTCATCACCTCTTTTTTTTCTCCTTTGATTGAAATCCTCGTCCTCTATCAAATGCATTAAAATTATTAGGAAAATTGTACATTCTCGTTATTACATGTTTCCTAAGGTCTTATTCATTTATTATCCCATTTCCCTTATTATTCTCATTACCTTTCCAATCCTTCTTAGTCTCAAATCTATGCTTCAATTTCTCATAATAGTGATTCAACCTTCTAATGGCCTCCTCCAATGATCTAGGCTCATCAAACTCAATCATGTATTTGAATGCTATTGGAAACCCACATGATGAATCTATGAATCTTTCACTTTCTCCTCCTTCAAATGAGGCACATACCTCAAAAACTCGAGAACCCGCTATTATACTCCTTGTTCCTCATGGATCCCATCTTTAGCCTCATATAAATCCTTTAAAATCTCAACATAGTATCTCTTCGATAGATACTTCTGCCTAAAAATTCTCTAAAACTCACTCCAAGTCAACTCCTCTTCCCGGATGCCTCCGACATTATTTACATATTCCCACCAAATGTTTCATTTACCTTTCAGACTGAATGTACCTATTATTTCCTTCATGTTCTCTAATTAATCATGAATCCGAAAAGAACTTATTCATCTCAAGTACAAACACTTATGAATCTCGTGAATTCTTCATTTCTCCATCGAATGTAGGTGGTTTTTTTTCTTGAAGTCATCCAAAAAATATCTCTTGTCACTCCTATTATAAGGATGATAATGGTCATGACCATGATACCTCTACTGAATCGTAACCAGTCTTTAAATACCATGTCTACTACCTTATCTATCTAGTGTATCCAAGAATCTTCCATCTTTGGCCGTGTCATCTCTATCCCGACATGTGCCCACTATGAGACTTGCTACCATATTCTCCATTAGTCTTGTCCTCCTATCAATGAATGATACTAAGTGGTCCCAATCTCTATAACTCTGACAAAATTTGAAGGATAGCTTCATCGACCACTACTTTTTATCTTGTGCCCCTATAAATTATTTCCGGGATTGAAAAGATCATGTCATTATCCTATTTTCAATTTCTTATTTCTTCCTTTAGAGTTCTCAATGTATATTCTATGTGAGGGTAGTAATCATGACCATATTTCTCATTTGATTTGCAGGGAGAAACACTTGATATATAGTCTACCATCTTGCTTTTTCATCTTTGATCCTCTAATTCTCGCTAACATAGGTCCATATTGGATATAAAAATATAAAAAAATCACATGTACCTCAAAGAAGTTCAAGGGAGGTTATCTCGATTGTAATATCGATACATATTATAATAACATACATATATACATAATGAGATAATCATATTTATCATTTCAACAACAACCTATGCATGACGACACAACCTCAATAATGACCTCATGCACGACAATCATAGCCCCCGACCATACATACATAACAACCATACAACCACCGACATATGTAACTGAACACATATGTAGTCAATGTGTATGCATGATAAACACATCCCAACAACAACATCATCAAATTTTGCATGAAAAAAAAACTATAACAATGACCACCACCATGCCTACAAAACAATTACATATACAACCTACATGCATGTAATAAAACCACATTCCTCCCATCCATTCCAAGTGTTGAACCTAGTAGATATAATACCACCATATAACAACCTCCTCCCACATTTACCCAAGCTACTAGCCCTGTCGTGGTAAACATGTGACAAGGAGTTACTATGATATGATTAGACCTCCTACCTTAATAAAGTGCAATTGACAAGACACAAACCTTAATAACTTCCCTCAAGAGTTACAAGAACCCAAAGGGATAAACCACCCTTCTAGGTACCCAAGTTCGGGGATAAAACTTTGTTTCGGGCCTTCTAATCTCCCAGTATGTTGGCACGATACTATGGAATTTTATCTGGAGTGACCGCACTATTTTTCACCCAGCTTTTGTGCCTCCGGGCCATGGAATTCAAGCTTCTTTTTTAGGCTAGGATCTAGACCTATACTCAAAACTTAATGAGACTTTCCGTAACCATGAATGACATAATTAAAAATCCTTCCATGCAAATACAAAAATAACTTGACCTATCTAGGCCCAACCATGACAAATATTTTGTAAAATACATCATGAACATGGAAATATACAAGTCATAATTACACTTATGAGCATAGGTATATCATACTTATCTAAGAATCATCAAGAAGGTATGATTCCCTCTCATAATAGCCTCCATATAATCTATGATGTCATGCATTTATTAACATATCATTTAATAACCAAAACGTGATGAGAGCCATAAATTAATTTTGTCACAAACCATTCTTATAACCAACATATAAACTAGGGTAAATATCAATGATAAAACATCCATTAAAGTCACATTATAACTATTACATTTAATCATAAAATATAATAGGAAAATAACCCTTATTATCATATGCAAAAGTCAACCAAGTTAGAGACTTCCATGTACCACCCGACCATAGATTGGGTGAACTAAATATATCTTTTAGCCAATCACTCCCATGCCATATTCCAAGCATGAATGTGGAATCTCATGGAATAAACTAAAAAAAATAAAAATAGAGCTTCTAGAGGCCAACCCACCTCAACCCTCAACCACTAATTCCACCTCATAGTCATTGATCAATAACCATCACCATATTACTCTCATATGAAATGTCTCTAAGGTTCGAAAGTGTTTTTTACTACATGAATTCTAGGACTAGTAACCCATAGATGTCTCTCGGGATCCTCAGCATTTTTCCAAGAAAGGCTTCTAGGACTAGTAACTCAACCCATCAAGGGCTCTAGAGTGTTTATCAAACCAAGGGTTGTAGGATTAGTAACTCAACCCACATCCATATGGAACATGAGCACCAATGAGAAAAGAAATGGGAAAACCAAAAAATACCATGGATATATAGGAAATCGAAAAGGATAGGAAAAACCATTATGAATCCAAGAAATCATCCATGTCAATGAGAGATCATAGCCAAACATCCACATGCATATTCCATACATGACGAAAATATCAAGGAAATCATACATGAAACTAGTTGATACAAAACAAATCCATCAGAGATATTGATCTCATTGTCACCTTGCACTTTCATGTCTTTCCTTGTATTTCTTTCTCCAAATCCAAAAGTATGCCCAAAATACTCCAAGAGTGCTCGAGAAACTATGTGTGCAAGAGTATGAGAGAGAATAGAAGAGATGAGCAAGTTAAAAAGGACAAAAACTTGTGAACCGATCCTCATAAGCCTTTTTATTATTGAGGCCTCTATGTTCTTCATTTTTTCGTATGATTTTCCTTCAATTTACTCCTCACATGCAACATGTGACCTTTTACATTCATTTTTCTCCTATTTTCCATTTTTTTTCATAAATAAAATGAAAAATCAATGCCACTTTTCCTTCCAAATCCATTTCCAATTTCCTTAACCATTAATTAATCACTAGTGATCCCCATCACCATATGTTTTCCCAACATTCAACTTGGAACATGTGTCCCATGACCTTGGTCTTCTTTTTTCTTTATTAACTTTATTACATGGATTTTTTTAACTATCGATATTACTGAAAGGGATTTCACACTTATACCCTAGTATGGAAGAGGATATTCCAATATTCCACTAGATAGTTCATAAACTAATGCGGATATTCCACTAGATAGTTCGTCACAACAAATCTAATAATATTACATTTAAAATATTAAATTCTACACTATTATAGTTTTCTTACATTTCTAGATCTTTAGATTTTACTATAAATAGTGCATGCATGCAAGTAAAACTTATGCTAGAAAATAGAGAACGAAAAATAAAATTTCACACACATTAGACACAATATTTTCTCTAGGAAACCCTTTCGTAGAGAGAAACCCAACCGGAAGGTGAGTTTGCTCCACTATGTTTCTTCGTTTGGGAATATAGTTGTAAGTACAAAGAAGTATGCCATGTTTCTTGTGGGATGCTACAATGCACAAACCCTCTCTATGTGCTCTACCTCCTATCCCTCTTGTCTATTTTTTGGTTAACTATGGAACAAATGCACTTGAAAGAATTGAATGTATCTTCCACCTAGTGTCTCGGCTATAGCACAAACCTAATAGCCTACTAGTGGTTAAGTTTTTTAGTCGAACTCTTAACTAGAATTTCAATAAATACTCTTCTAGAGTATTTTACATCATAATCACATGGCTAGCCACTCTATCCATGAATAATGTGGGCTAACATGGCATCCTTCGTGTTATGGGTGTGAAAACTAGAATGTCAACTTTTGAGTGGCATAACTTTCACATAGAGGTTTTAATTGACACACTTCTTACACCATTGGAAATATATGTGTGTGTGTGTGTGTGTGTGTGTGTGTGATAGCATGAAAATGTATGGAAATAGAGTAGAAAATTTTTTACCGAGACATCATTTTATGCCTCAAAATGACCCTAGAAGTTCTCAGTACATTGTTTTTCCAAATTGGGTCCCACTGGTAAAATTTGTCCAATGAGATGATTCCTCCACTTTTTCAACTCTAAATACATCGAGATGGATGAAAAGAAATATGATGATCCAATCTAGATCATATAAAAATATGGATTCCACATATCTTCATGGTAAGGAACAAAATATTTCAATATTTTAACCATAATATCTCTCCCTCCCTCCCTCTCTCTCTCTCTCTCTCTCTCTCTCTCTCTCTCTCTCTCTCTACATACATGTGTGTGTGTGTATAGTTATTTAGATAGTTAGCTAGAGTTCGAAACCTAATCCTAAGGGTTCTGTATTCTCTTATGGAAGAATCGAATTGTAATAAATGAAGGTGAATATCCATTGGGAGTATAAGGGACCTCTTAGAATACAACATGAAGGGTCATAAAATATGAGATTTCTATGTGTATCTTATTAATGGAATGAAATAAATTATTATCTAAGCCTATCCTCCATTTTTTTTATGCCCACTAGTGGTATCGTAAATAACAATGTGTGACCTTCCTCGACCATGTTTTCTTTTGGTCCTCCTCTCTCTACTTTTATTTTTTAAAAAAATAGCCTCTCCACTATTTTCCATGATATCTCTATTATTTGTGTCCCATTCTATAGTCGATCATGTGTTTCTATATAGATTTATCAAAACCAATAATTACATAATTGTTTTGGGTCGAACTTTTGGTCCTGTTAAACCCTTGTAGTGTTTATAAAATTGGGGGATGTACCTTCAATTTATTCCTTTGATTTCCCTTGATAACTCCTAGGCTATGTTATCTCAAAATATCATCCTTTTCTATTGAGCACTCGAGTCTCACTGATATTTATTTTATCAATATTTTCCTCAATATCATGGACCATGATTTGATTTAGGTCTCCATTTACTTTACTAGTCATTACTTTCTCTCACACAACTTCTCTAATCCTAGGTTTTCTTTTTTCTGTGCTCTAAAAATGTGAAGGGATTTCAAAAATCACGTGCTTGGTGGAAGAAGAAGCTATATTATTCATGCATGCCATAGGAATTGCCAACCAAATTTAGGCACATCCTATGCCCATAAATATTACTAAATATATATACTATTGTGTGTTCTAACAACCATATCCACCATTTTTTCTTCCCAAAGAAGCATATCAATGGGTGGATATCATAGGAGTATTGATAATATGTTTGATGCAACTTGATAGATCATGAGATTAGTTTAGAATTTTTTGTTTTGATGCCAATATCAAAAAAATAGCTTTGCCTCTTTATGGTGGTCTCCATAGATGACATGTTATTATAGATGCACTTATTTTCTAGCTAGTTACTCAAATATTTTCATTCTTCATCGTTATTACCAAAATGTTAGCTTTGAAATATTCAAAGGAGTTCTTGATATTCTTCCCCTACTTATTGACCTATAGTGTATGTCTTCGTGTATTTAATTAAATTTTTTTGAAACAACCTTTTTAAATTTTTAGGTGCTAGATTGCTTCATAGTACATGGGTATGTGGTGGAATTTCTTCTATAGGAAATAGATAAATTTTTTCTCCCATTAGTGGATGTAAGTCATATACATACACAATTTCCATTTAGGAACATGTTTTACAAGTGGTTGACAAGATGTTATATTTTAATGAATACTTACCTAGTCATAATCTTAACATAAAAATTTATTTCTTTGAAAGTTGGAAAACGCTCATGGAAATGGAAGGAAATGTATCTACATGGGAATAAATATTTATAGGGCATGAGATGAACAACATCTCGATGTAATCTACTCTCTATGGTAATTTTTTTTGTGCAATTTGCAACGACACACATTTCCAAATAAAAATATATGATTCCTCTAATAAATGTTGAACAAAATATGAATGGATGTTACGGCTAATTAATCCTCTATTACATTGAAAATTGTGTGTTGAATATGATCACCAACGTGACAAGAAATTACACATATATACATTATCTTCCTAAATTAAGAGTACTAGTAACTCGCAAAGTGTATTTTTGTTAGTTTATATACAATATTTCAAAAATTAAGTCAAACACATTGTGAATGGGTGATTTTTTTTTATAATAAAACACCCCTCCATATTTTGTGTGTGCTTTTTTAATAAAATGCCTAAAATAAATGACTCATTAGATATATTGAACTCTTTGATACTCTCCACTATCATAAAAATAATCATAGTTGATAAAGTAATTTCTATTCATATCTTAACCTTTTTACAATATTTGTGGGACACAATTAAGTTTCTTTAGCTTGAATATCATCTCCAAAAAGTTGAATTACAAATGAAGAATAATATTTTTGAACTAGTCCTTATTTAGATGAATTCTCTTTTGGATTTTGAGAAAGAGTCAGGTTAGTAGCCCACAAAGCCCCAAATCAATGATGTAACTTCATATTTAAATGAGTATGCAATTTTTTTTCTTTTCATCGTGTAATCCCCATAATAAAAAAATTTGGAATAAATCATCAACAACATGCATAGAACCCATCACGTGTATCAAAAGGAAGTGACCTTTAACTTTCTAGACTATTCCAAACCAATCTAGTTGTAGAGTGTTGGGTTAATTCAAGAAAACTTGTTGTCGCTTACTTTTATTTCCCTTTACCGTGAAAATGTGAAGTTGGGTTACACTTTTTGCACTCTTTTTTAAGAAAAAAACTTCATTTTTTTTCTGTTTCTTCAACTTTCTGCAAGCCAAAACAAATTTTATATTTAGAATTTCATTTTTGCAATAAAAATAAAAAGTTGTTAGAAATTTTATTAGCTTTCTATTACTTATTTTTTTAGAATTTTTTAATACACATTTGATATGTCAACTTAGATTTTATTTGTGTGTGTTTTTTAACAATCAAAGGATTCATAAGAAGTTATGTTAATACGCATTGATGTATTCTTTGAAACTTTTTGTTTTTGAGAAACAAAAATGTGTTACAACAATCTAGACAGTAGTCTCCCCTTAGTTTTGTTATATTTACAAAGCCAACGGATGCATATCATAATTACTAGAATTTTTTTGAACTCGTCCAATATGAAAAAACTACATATTTTGAATATGTTTCGTGATACATGAAATTTCTTAACATATAAGTCATAAACTAAAAAATCTAAAAGATACCCATTACATGTATTTACGAATCAATGTAATGCACCTATAATTTTTTTTCAATTTTTTTAATAGTGTGTTTTGAAGATACAAAAATTATGATTTCACTAAATCATAATGACCTTCAAAAATTGTTTGCACTCATTTTATTACAAAATTAATTAAAATTAGTAAATATTTATGAAATTGCATAAAAGTTATATTTTCGAAAGTAGATTGAATTCTCAAAATTCTTGTCTTGGTTCCAACAGCTTAATTCGTAATGTTTTATGGAGTTTAATCAATCCAAAGTTGAAGATATGTATTCGCAGCTTGGCTTCGCATAATTTTTCACATCTTAGTTTGGTCGAACTATTAAAAAAAAGTTCGATCGAATAGTTTTTTTGTGCTGATCGGTCTGTCAAGTCTAACGACATAAAATTTCATGTTGATTTTTTTAAACAATTTTGGCGAACTTTTACCCTAACTTTCTGTCAGTTGGAAAATATAACAAAGCCCCCTCCAAAAAAACATTTCATGGTAATATAAATTGTCACGTAAAAGCATTCATTATTTTTCGCACTATTTGATTCACATTTTATGCATAGGTCTTGGTCCGATTTTTGCAAAGAATTGTTTTGGGTTTAAGGACTTTTCTTGAGGTACATTCAAAGGACATTTTTGCAAAGGATTGTTTTAGGTTTAAGGACTTTTCTTAGAGTTACATTCAAAGGACATTTCTTCCAGGGTATATGATACATTGTTCGGATGTTTTTTTGGGCTTCATTTTTAAGGTATGGATTTGGGCTTAATTTCCATTGTTTTTGAAGGTATGGTTACAAAGGTCTTGGTCTGATTTTGCAAAGAATTGTTTTTTGGTTTAAGGACTTTTCTTGGAGCTACATTCAAAGGACATTTTTGCAACGGATTGTTTTGGGTTTAAGGACTTTCCTTGGAAGTACATTCAAAGGAAATTTCTTGGAGGTATGTGATACATTTTTTTGATGTTTTTTTGGCTTCATTTTTTTTGAAGGTATGGATTTGGATTTAATTTTCATTGTTTTTTAAGGTATGGATTTCAGCTTCATTTTCATTGTTTTTAGAGGTTTTGGGCTTAATTTTGAAAGGACTCTTTTTAGGCTTAATTTCGAAAGGACTCTTTTTAGGCTTAATATTCAAAGGACATTTTTTGGGAAGTATATTTTAAAGTGATATTTTTTAGAGGCTTTTTTGAAGTATTTTTTAAAGTGGAATTTTTTTAAGAAGTTGGAAATAATTTTCAATTGACATTTTTTGAGGCATTTTTTAGAAGTGACATTTTTTTAGAGTACATGTTTTGGGTTGAAGTAAATATTTTATAATGATTTTTTAAAATTAGTTTTTTTTTCTAAATTTTTAAATGAAATGATTTTTTTTTGTAGGACTTGGAAGGAAATATTTTGAGCTTCATTTCATTTTTATAAGACATTTTTTTTCTCGTATTTTTTTAAAGTAAGTGTTTTTGATTGAAGTATGTATTTTTTTGCAAAATTTTTAAAATGAGTTTTTTTCTAAATTAAATCTTTTTTGATGGATTTTTTTAATTGATTTTTTGTCTAAATTTTTGAAGGAAATGTTTTGAAATTCATACTCTATTATCATGGGAAATCGAAGAAATTGTACGAGAAAAATATCATCGAAAAAAGTAGACCCCGAGGAACGTAGAGAAGAGACGAGAGAATCTCTGCAAAAGAAAGAGAGAAGCACTCTCGTATATTAGAGAAGAGACTAGAGAATCTTGAAAAAAGAAAGAGAAGCAAAGCAGTCTCAAATATTGAAGGGGAAAATCAACCTCAACTAGAATTTGAAGTAGGTATGTAAATGTAAATATTATGAATTTGATATATTTAAAATATTCCTAATGTAAAATGTGAAGCTTAATTTTTTATTTGATGAACTAATTTGAAAAAATATTTTGCAATGTAAACATGGGAGAGATATTCCTTAAAACATTGATGATGAGATACAAAATTTTGAAAGAGAATGTGAAAGAGATAATGAACCAATGGTTGAAGATGGTGAAAATGTTGAAAGAAATTTGTGAAGAAATTGAATCATAGGGTATATATATATATATATATATATATATATATATATATATGAACACATGCACGTATTATTGAAATTATAAATATTTATTAATTTAGTTATTTATTGAATATGTAAACTTATTATGTACTATTCATTCAATTATGTACAAATGAAATCAATGTTGATGATGAGATGTTAGAAAATGTTGATGCTCGTACATATGGAGATAAAAAGGAGCCGAACATATTATATGATATTGTGTTAACCGCATTTTTTATACATGCTTCATAAAGGAAAATGTGATAGTTCAATCCCAAATGTTGAAAGGTCTCCTATCATTAAGGAAATTAAAAGAAGATATGACTTTATTGGGTATTTGAAAACCAATAAAAGATTTAAAAAATGAAGGAAAATGTGATACAAAAATATAAATAGTGCTATAAATTCAATTAGAATATCTAGACAAGAAAAATTGTTTTAGTTGTACGTAGAGAAACACATATGGCAGATGGTTTTATCAAGTACCGAATAGAATCTCTTGGTAAAATCTATGGTGTGAGCATTACAAACCTCACGAAAAAACTTTGCACAAACATCGTAAATTTCGGTTGAAAATAGATGTAAATGATGAAATCGCTTGTTGGAGAGCTATTTGTAGAAAAACATACAAAGATAGACTTGGAGAAAATGTTAAAAAAATAATATATGAATATTGGAAGAAAAATTGACGTGCTTCACCAAATTCAAAGGATGTGATGCAAAGAAGAATAACATGAAATTAGTACGAAGAACATGAAAAGGATTTCTTAGAAACCACTCGGATAGAGTTTTTTCAACAATTTCAAAGAAGAGAATTGTGAAATTCATGTATCAATCAATGCTTGTGTTCACAAAAAACCATGGTATATAAAACATATCACCATACGCAACACTTGTTGTTTGTCATTATCATGTGGAATTTAAGTTATATTATGACACATTCCTTAATGTTTGTAGAACATTTTGGAAATATTTACCTCCTTCCACTATCCCTGATTTTCATATCTCAAATTCTATTTCAAATACAAAAGTGATGAACTATTTTACGAAAAGAAATGTGTTGGTGGTAAAAAATGCAATGATTGTGGAAATTTGAATAAATTTCAAAACAAATATTGTATTCATCTAAATGATCAATCGTTGTCCAACATGAAAGTGAAATGGAAGAGATATGAATATATCGATACATCGATTCAAGTTGACAAAATAGTGCTAAAAGAATTGAATTACAAGAAGAAGAAAATTTTTGTGATAGACATTTTCGAGAAAATTTTGAGGCGAAATTTATAAATACACCGAGCATTCCCATAGAGCTCAATGGAAAGACTTTCAATTCAAAAAAATCCTCGTCAATTATTTCCACCAGGGAACCATTTTTGTCGATACTGATTTTGTAAGAAACTACACATTTGTTCCACAAAATAAATTCAAATTGTGAAATACTATCATTCTAACCAAGTCTCCATGCTCATCGATATTCTATATAGACATGCTGAATAAAACGCCGATCATATAGAAATAACAAGTGAAAATCGGCATGTTATTAAAGAATATCACTTTTATATCAGTGACGATCATACACATGATCCATATTTTGTACAACACTGTTTTGGAAAGATTTATGACTCCTTGAAAAGTCATGCAATAAAATTCAATGAACATTGGATATGGTCAGATGGATGCACAAGTCAATTCAAATCTTCACGATCATTCTTTTGGTTGTGTTGTCTTAATAAGAAACCTGCATTAAACATTGTTGGAATTTATTTGAGACTGGCCAAGGAAAAGGAGAATATGACGGTGCAGGTGCATGCATAAAACGAGCACTTCAAAGATATCAAATGAACCCCTCTGCAAACCGACTTGTGGATGCTAAAGAAGTTGTTCAATGGTGCATCGCTGCTCTAAGCCATGAGACTAACCTATCAAGGGAAGTGCGAAGGTACATTCAATTTAATTTTGATTGGATATCCAATTTTAAACAGTGTTCATTTATCACAATGATTATTTTTTATGGTATTTTGATATCATATTTACATTCTTCTTTGAATTTTCCATATATAGGTATTTTTGGCATATTTGGATCGAAGATGTAGATAGATCAATTGGAAATGACGTTGAAACAATAAAAGGGACTCGAAAATTGCATTCAATTAAAAAAAAGTTGCCCACAAATGTGTTTGCATTGGATAAAATAAAATATTCTTATTTTTGTCATGTTTGCATAGACAACATAGAATCCAATGATGTTTGTGAAAACAAAATGTATGTAAAAGATTGGAAACATACAGCGCTAAATACAAGGGGGAAAATGTTCGTTGTAATGTTTGAAGAAATGCAATAAGAGGAGACTACAATATCATCTGATGGTGATCGAGTTTCTGATCTTGTTAGAGAAGGTAACATTTGAATTGCTTTCAAATGATAGAGATCTAGAAATAAATTTAAATACATAAGTTTGTTAAGTTTGTTTTATTGTGCAGGAGATGTTTTTGCTGTAATTGCACCTACTGAAAACGATGAAAATGTGAAGTATTATTTGATGCATTACACTGAACGAAAAATGAAATTATTAGAAAACTATAATGATCACGGGTTTCCATATGAAAGAGGATCTATTATACTGAAAGGTTATTTTTCCAGACAAAATAATCAAAGTGGGGATTTTGTTTACTTTGAAGACTATGAATCTGATCGCATAAGTTGTCAATATAGTCACTTGGTGTGTGCAGTACGCATAAATTTGATAGAGGTTCAATCAAAGAAAAAAATGAAAATTAAGAAATGGAAAATGTCAAAATCCGATCATGAACGAATCATTGAAGATGGCATTCCATTGGAATTTTTTTGATTGAACTACCCAACAATTTCTTCTCTTTGGATTCATGTTTTAGAACTTCCAGAACTCAAGTAAAAATTGAGCTGCCTTGTTATGTTATCTGTGCAAGTGTTTTCACATGTACATTTTTTTGGTACATGCACACTAGTATCAACTGAAAGTAGCTTTTCTATACATGCATTGATTAAAAATGTTGCATGTATTGGATAGATATATTTTCTAGAATGCAATTCACTGAAAGTAGCTTTTCTATGTACATTGATGAAAAATGTTGCAAGTACTGGATATATATGTTCTAGAAGTATATATATATGTGTGTGTGTGTTCTAGAATGCAATTAACTGAAAGTAGCTTTTCTATGTGGATTAATGAAAAATGTTGCAAATACTAGATATATATGTTCTATAATGCAATTAACTGAAAGTATTTTTTCTATGTGCATTGATGAAAAATGTTGCATGTATTGGATATATACATGTTCTAGGCAATTAAATGAAAGTAGCTTTTCTATGTGCATTGATGAAAAATGTTGCACGTATTGGATATATATATGTTCTAAAATGCAATTAACTGTTCAAGTAGTTTTAATATGATGAAAAATGCTTCATGTACTAAATATATATGTTCTAGAATACAATTAACTGAAAGTAGCTAAATTCTATTTGCATTGATGAAAAATGTTGAAGTACTAAATATATATGTTCTAGAATGCAATTAACTGAAAGTAGCTTTTCTATGTGCACTGATGAAAAATGTTGCACGTACTAGATATATACATGTTATAGTATGGAATTAACTAAAAGTAGCTTTTCTATACATGCATCGATGAAAAATGTTGCACGTACTGGATATATATACATTATAGAATGCATTTTTAAAATTTTATGATTGTTTGACACATCTAACAAGACCTAGAATCTTATGATTGTTTATATATATATATATATATATATATATATTGTACTTCAATTGTTTTAACATATATATTCAAACACGTGTAAAATCATTTCTACATGTACATATATTCATGTGAATTTTTTTTTGTTTGAAAAACGACAACTTGAATTTTAAAAACAAAACATAATATCATAATCACATGCCAAATGTAGTTCAACCATCCAAAACTTGAGTTTTAAAAACTTTTTGATTATATCACAACATTACTTCACATGCCATGCCAATTGTAGTTCAACTATCCAATAAAAACATTTAACATTATATCACATGCCAAATGTAGATCAACCATCCAAAACTTAAGTTTTAATTTTAAAAACATTTATAGATTACAACATTACTTCACATGCCAAATGTAGTTCAACCATCCAAAACTTAAGTTTTAAAAACAAAACAAATTATAACACAACATTACTTCACATGCCAAATGTAGTTCAACCATCCAAAACTTAAGTTTTAAAAGCAAAACAAATTATAACACAACATTACTTCACATGCCAAATGCAGTTCAACCATCCAAAACTTGAGTTTTTCAAAAGAAAAACATTAATATAGATCACAACATTACTTCACATGCCAAATGTAGTTCTTGACCATCCAAAACTTAAGTTTTAAAAACAAAACAAATTATAACACAACATTACTTCACATGCCAAATGTAGTTCAACCATCCAAAACTTGGGTTTTAAAAATAAAACATTATAGATCACAAGTATCAAAACTTGAGTTCTAAAAACAAAACATTATAGATCGCAAGTATCAAGTATCAAATAACATTACTTCACATGCCAAATGTAGTTCAACCATGTAACACTTTAAAAAGAAAACAATTTATTTAACACAACATTACTTCACATCACATGCCAAATGTAGTTCAACCATCCAAAACTTGAGTTTAAAAAACAAAACAAATTATATATAACACTGTAACATTACTTCACATGCCAAATGTAGTTCAACCATCCAAAACTTAAGTTTTAAAAACATTATATATCACATTCACATGCACCAAATATAGTTCACATAAAATATGTCCAAAATTTGTAGATCTCACAAGTATAAAGCATCAAGTTATATATGACTACATCTAGATAAGACTATATATAAAAAAGTAAATTTAAGACTAAATCTATTGAAAATATATGTTGTATGTGTGCATGTGCATCATTCATCAAATATAGATGGATGTAGTGTCTTTCCCAGCATAGTCTCAATCCTCGAGATATCCTGTGAAGCATGGGAAACCTATACACAATGTGTACAAACATTAAAATTTTATGTTTTAAAATTGAGTGAGAATATATAGAACTTCATGTAAAAAAAAAATGTAAAAAAAAATCATGCAATACCTCGTGAGGTTCCCTCTCCATTTGTTGCTCGTCCACTACAACTTCCCCCACAAGAACATCTCCAACAGTAAACTGTACAATTATATATATATATATACATACACATTAAAAATTTTCAAATGAAAATGCATATATAAACTTATTTTCAATAATATTAAAAAGATGTTAGACAACTTTTTCAAATGGTTGAAATGGTGTGGATGTTCCTATCTCCATCGCTAGAGTCTGTGGAGAAAATAAATCCTCTAAAGAAACCTAAAATTCAAAAAATTTAAAAGTATAAAATAACTCAAGATCAAGATCTCAATTTATAATAAAACCTTTAAACTTCAATTTATAAATTATAATTTAAAAACATATATTTAAGTGAAAAATTGAATACTTCTGCTGGTGGATTTGGCACATCTCCTAAGAGAGGCTCCAAAAGAAAATCTCCAAAAACCTAAAATTCAAAAAATTTAAAATAACTCAAAATCTCTAGATCTCAATTTATAATAAAACTTTTAAGCTTCAATTTATAACTTATAACTTAAAAAAATATATGTATTTAAGTGAAAAATTGAATACTTGTGATGTCGGATTTGGCACATCTCCTAAGAGTGGTTTAGAAAGAAAATCTCCAAGAACCTAAAATTTAAAAAATTTAAAATAACTCAAGGTATAGATATATCTCATTTTTTAATGGAACTTTTTGAGGTGGAATATATAACTTAAAAACATAAATTTTAAAAGTGAAAAATTGTCCATACTTGTGGTTGTGGATTTGGCACATCTCCTAAGGAAGTAGAAGGTACATCTCCCAAGGAATTAGAAGGTACATCTCCCAAGAAAGAAGAAGGTACCATCATCCCAAAAACATCGGACAAAATCGGAATTTGTTAAAAAAATTTATTATATATATGTACATGTACATGTGTGCACAATTATTTATTTTAAAAATATCACTTAAAAAACACTAACATTTGCCAACATATCTTGATGGTAAGAACCATCTTGATTGTTTGAACCATAGGCTCTGAACGTGATATTAACATTTTCTTCATTCATCAAGCGTGACAACTGCAAATGGTGTTAACATATAATGATACATTTTTGTTAGATTAATGTATACAAATAAATGTATGTATATATGTATTTATTACAAATTGTACATGTGTTAAAATAATTGAACCCTAACCATTAACACATACTGTTCCCATGCCCTCTTCCTCATGAACAATTAGGTCATGCCAACCATTGCGACAATTCTTTGCATATGTTTTGAGATCTTCAACACTCATGTTATCAATCTCTTCATCTGTATAATACACAAAATTAGCGCGTGCATTCTCATGTGCTCTTTATCGATTCAGACAAACATCGACTCCACCCAATCCACTATGAACATTGTCGATGATGGCATCCCTTACTTCTCAACTAATTTGAGAAGTGGCTTCCATATCTGACCGCAAAGTTCGACATGAAAAGGTTGACTAACCAATGGTGGCTCAGGATGAGGCAACTCAGCATCATGCCTAGCGCCTCTACGGTCACACAATCGACCTTTCCCAAGACCAAAATATTCAGAGGGAAGGTCATTATAATTGGGTTTCATTTGCAAAAAGAATTCTGCATAATAATTTTGAAAAAAAAAAAGCAGAACCTCGTCGTTCCATGGGAGTCTTCCATAGGCTGAAAGGTGTCTATCATACAAATAGTGAGCTATATCAGGGTGCTTGAAATATTGCACCTTCAGCATCTTTCTTTTTGGCCCTTCTTTGAAATTAAACATAGACTTTTCCATTGTCGTTGTAACTCTTTCTTTAACAATCTCCCATTTATCGGGACCCATCACTGTTTCCTTTATTTTTCTCATGACTTCTACAAAAGTATCAATGGTTAGCCCAAGCTTTCGATACACATATACTAGTTCGCCTAAAGAGTGTGTAACTATTTCCAAGCTTTGTCTCTCAGCAAGTAGAGTCAAAGCCACGAGATCTCTCTGCAACTTTGCATGAAGATGTTGACACCTTTCTAAGGTGCATTGCCGTGTGTTTCTTTCCCAAGGTATATTGGAAATGTCAGTCGGATAAGTCGTGGTGGGTGGATAACCTTCTTCTTAAATGAATCATTTTTCCCTACGTCTTTTTTTACCAACATTTGGAGCATTTTCATCTTCTCCATCAATATATAAAATTTTGTATATTAAAAAAACATATGTAAACAAATTTGTACAAATTGAATGAAAAAATATTCAAATTGATGGCCACCTCGATGTGGTTGGCTAGCATGTTGCTGACCCTGAGACTGTTGGGAACCAGAAAGACCTTACTGAGAACCAACACGACCATCCGTTGATTTGCCTATGGGGGAATAAATATCACCACCTTCACGCAACCTGCTAGCACTAATTGATGGCCCTCTAAGGGGATTTGAACCACCACCAACCTCTCGAGACGAGAGAGAAGCTTCATAAACAAATATTAATTTATAATCAATTGAAAAATACATTCATACATATAAATGCATGTACATATTCATTGATTAAATTACATGAACCATACCACGATTGGGTGAACCATGGGCATGCTCCATTGATGGAGTAGAGACCCTTCTCCTCTTAGCTCCTAAAAAATAAAAAATGAAACTTATTAACAACTAATTTAACTCACAAAGTTGATAAAAAATCAATTCCATATGTACACACATGTATGTATATGTATGGAGATTTAAGATTATATTTAAATACCATGACCATCCGTTGATCCCTGATCCCCCTCTCTCATAGAGATATGGGATTTTGTTGATCTTCATCATTCATCCTCCATGATATATATATCTACAGTGGACATTTACAATTATTTTCTTAAATTACTATTTAAAATAAATTCAAAATAAATTTCAGAAAATTAATGTAATTTAGTGTACACAAATTATGTAAAACACAACTTTCAAAGAAATAATTTATGTGTGAAACTCAATTTAAGCAAAAAAAATTAGAAAAATGTCAAGTTCACCAAATTGCGCTTTACATGGCAGGAGCACACTTGATATAAAATTGAAAAAAGCACATGGTCATTAAAAAAGAAGCGTGAAACTCCATTTCAAAAAACATTTGTTGAAGTCCTCACATTTTAATTTTATAAAAATGTGAAGTTCACCAAGTTGTGCTTTACATGGTGTGGTGGGAGCACACTTGATATATAATTGAAAAAAACATATGGTCATTAAAAAAGACGCATTTATAATTAAAAAAAAACACACATATCTAAGATATGTTACAATGTCCATCAATAAATTTTGAAGGAGAGCGTCTCAACACTAATTCATCTTTGAGAGATGAATCTTGAATTTTTGAAGAAGAGCATCTCAAAACTAATTCATCTTTGAGAGATGAATCTTGAATTTTTGAAGAAGAGCATCTCAAAACTAATTCATCTTTGAGAGATGAATCTTGCATTGGCATTGCCCCGTATAATTCTAATTCATCTATTAATTCATCTTTAATAGATGAATCCTGAATTGGTATTGCCCCACGAAATAGATCAACAGACATCTTATTCACATTTGTACAATGTCTTATACTAAAAATTTGAAATTGGCTAACAATATTGTTTTCTAGTCCATGTAGTTCTTTTAGCCTCTCCTTCTTAACTTGGTACATGCCATTCATCTGGTTGCACACAAGTTCAAAATTGTTGAAACCTACAATTCCATTTCATCCATACTCCATAGCTCTTCCCAAGCCTTCTATCAATGCGATATAATATGCCTCGTTGTTTGTTGTTCTTCCTGGTATATTCATTTTCCTTTGGATGAATTTTCTATTTGCAATATTGGAAATTGAATATGTAATCACTGCTTTCCTTGGATTGGGATAGCAAGAAACATATATGCATAATTTCCATTTTTCAACCATATTTAGTGGATTTTTTTATCCCTGAAAAAAAACAAATTCAATAAAAATATATTAAATTGACATTTATTGCAAATGCATGGGAGAAATGACACATGTGCATGAGATAAATGACATGTGCATGGTTTATCTTAAAGTTTGACTTAAATTTTATGGTAGAATTCACATCTAGAAATGAGATGCGTTAAAGATTGCATTGCCTAGAGTTTAAGGGAGATTTATGACACATATACATGGTTCATGCATGGTTTGCATGAAAGTTTGCCTTAAAATTTATGGCATAAATCACATCTAGTTCAATAACATGCCTTAAGAAAGGATGAGATCCAGAGGCTACCTAGCCCTTTATAGACTGCTTTAGAACTTGTAGAAGTTAAGACTCAACCAACAAACTAAAATCCTATGGAAGTTCAGCCACTTTAGGTTTAGTTTTTAGGCCTTAAAGTTTGCCTTGAATTAATGGGGGAAAGCCTTGAGTTTGGGGATACTATCCTATGAGAGTTCAACCGCTTTAGGTTCGGTTTGTAGGCCTTAAATTTTTCCTTGAATTAATGGGAGGAAGCCTTTAGTTTGTGGGAGAAATGACATTTACATGGTTTGCAAAATTATTTTATGCACTTACTAAAACAACGTTATGTTTTTAGGCCTTAAAGTTTGCCTTGAATTAATGGGGCAAAGAATTGAGTTTGGGGGATACTATCCTATGAGAGTTCAACCACTTTATGTTCGGTTTTTAGGCCTTAAAGTTTGCCTTGAATTTATGGGAGGAAGCCTTTAGTTTGTGGGAGAAATGAAATTTACATGGTTTGAAAAATTATTTTATGCACTTACTAAAACAACTAGTTATGTCAAAATTCACATCTTTTTGAGTTTGTGGGAGAAATGAAATAGAAATGACATATGCCTTAAAGTTTGCCTAAAATTTTATGGGAGAAGGGATAAATGACACATGTACAAGGTTTTCCTTAGAGTGGTAGTGGGTTGTGGATATTAAAATGAAGAACTTATATTTAGATATGTTACAGAGATTGACTATAGGGGCATTTACTGGATATGTCACCTTTGAGAAAAGATGAGATCCAGAGGCTACCTGACCCTTTACAGACTCTGCCTTTAGAACTTGTAGAAGTTAACACTCAACAGACAGACTAAAATCCTATGGAAGTTCAAAATCCTATGATATTTCAGCCACTTTAGGTTCAATTTTTAGCCTTAAAGTTTGCCTTGAATTAATGAGAGAAAACCTTTAGTTTGTGGGATAAATGTCATTTACATGGTTTGCAAAATTATTTTATGTACTTACAAAAAACATGCTTTAAAGTTAATGGGAGAAAGCCAGCATGAAATGTATGCTTTAAAAACTTTGCCTAAGAATTTATGGGAGAAATGACACATGTACACAATTTGCCTTAAAGTGGTTGTGGTTTATGGATATTAAAATGAAGAACTTCTATTTAGATCTATTCTAGAGATTGAATGTAGGGGCATTTACTGAATATGTCACATTTCATAAAAGATGAGATCTAGAGGCTACCTGGCCCTTTACAGACTCTGCCTATAGAACTTGTAGAAGTTAACACTACCTGTCCCAATTATACCCTATGAAGTGTGTAGAGGACCCATGGAATCACTCACACTACTTTACGTAGACATAAGGGTGTATAAGAGTGTACTAAGTTCAAAAATATGGTCATATTATTGGATATCTTTCCCAAGAGCCCAAATGTACTCCTTAAGTATATGTGGGGTCTATATAACCATCTACAAAAACAAGTGATTCTTTCCAAGCTAAGGATAATGTATGAGCCATGTGTATACGCACATTATCTAGAAACCATAGGCCAAAATAAATGGTACTTCAGTTTTTTGAAGAAAAAATAGCACGAAGAAGCTTTGAAGGAGGGGAATAAGAACAGGAAATAGGAGGATAAGAATAAAATAACCACTACACATCCACGCAAGGGTAGTATAAGTAAATCTAACCATTACAACATTGATGGTCACATTAAGGAGAATTATTGGATGATTGGTATGTGTTATATATTATTTATGCGAATACCGCCATGCACCATATATTTTTCTAATCATAGTGGTGGGAATAAAATGGGCAGAAAGTACCCCCACTTTAGGGTTTCATATAGACAAAAAATTCCCCACACATAGGTGTTCAAGGGTAGTGCCCCAAAAAAACGTTTTTGGGAAAAAATGAGCATAGTTTTGAGATATATAAGTCCAAAATGGAACAGTTGTTGGTGAACAAATATCAGTGGATCACTATGGATATATCTTCTTCATTAAAAGGGATTTTTCTAGAAGAATGTCCACTAAGTTGGAAAGAAGGGAAAATATCACAATTATATGTTAATGTGCATGTGTTTTAAATTGAATATTTTTCATTTTATTAAGAATCTATTTGAAACAATTAACTATATACTTGGTTAAAACCTATTTTTTGTATCAAATCACTTTTGGTTTCAATGAGAAGCTTTTATGGCTAATGTGTTTTTCTCGAAATGTGATAGACCCCATTAAAATGGGATATTTATCGGAATGATTCCTATGGTTTAATAAAATAGTTTCAAGTAGTTTAAAGATATAGATGCATAAATTCAATGAGCATAGTTTTGAGATACATAAGTCCAAAATGGAATAGTTTTTGGTGAACAAATGTTAGTGGATCACTATAGATATATCCGCTTCATTAAAAGGGATTTTTGTAGAAGGATGTCCACTGAGTTGGGAAGGGAAAATATCACAATTATATGTTAATGCATGTGTTTTAAATTAAATATTTTTCATTTTATTAAGAATATATTTGAATAATTAACTATATAAGGTTAAAACCTATGTTTTGTATCATATCATTTTTTGTTTCAATTGGAAACTTTTATGGCTAATGTGTTTTTCTCGAGATGTGATAGACCCCATTAAAATGGGAGATATATCGAAATTATTCCTGTGGTGAAATAAAATAGTTGAGTAGTTTAAAGATATACATGCATAAATTCAATGAGCATAGTTTTGAAATATATAAAAGTCCAAAATGAAATAGTTGTTGGTGAACAAATATGAGTGGATCACTATGGATATGTCTGCTTCATTGAAAGGGATTTTTCTAGAAGGATGTCCACTTAGTTGGAAAGAAGGGAAAATATCATGATTATATGTTAATGCATGTGTTTTACATTGAATATTTTTCATTTTATTAAGAACCTATTTGAAACAATTAACTCTATAAGGTTAAAACCTATTTTTTGTATCAAATCACTTTTGGTTTCAATGGGAAACTTTTATGGCTAATGTGTTTTTCTCGGAATTTGATAGACCCCATTAAAATGGAAGATATATCGAAATGATTCTGATGGTGTAATAAAATAGTCTCTAGTAGTTTAAAAATATAGATGCATAAATTCAATGAGCATAGTTTTGAGATATAAAAGTCCAAAATGGAATAGTTTTTGTGAACAAATATCAATGGATCACTATGGATATATCTTCTTCATTAAAAGGGATTTTTCTGAAAGGATGTTTACTAAGTTGGAAAGAAGGAAAAATATCACAATTATATGTTAATGCATGTGTTTTACATTGAAAAATTTTCATTTTATTAAGAATCGATTTGAAACAATTACCTATATAAGGTTAAAAGCTATGTTTTGTATCAAATCACTTTTGGTTTCAATGGGAAACTTTTATGGCTAATGTGTTTTTATCTCGAAATGTGATAGACCCCATTAAAATGGGAGATATATTGAAATGATTCCCATGGTGTAATAAAATAGTTGAGTAGTTTAAAGATATAGATGCATAAATTCAATGAGCATAGTTTTGAGATATATAAGTCCAAAATGGAATAGTTGTTGGTGAAAAAATATCAGTGGATCACTATGGATATATTTGCTTCATTAAAAGGGATTTTTCTAGAAGGATGGACTAAGTTGGAAAGAAGGGAAAATATCACAATTATATGTTAATGCATGTGTTTTACATTGAATATTTTTCATTTTATTAAGAATCTATTTGAAACAATTAACTATATAAGGTTAAAACCTATGTTTTGTATCAAATTACTTTTGGTTTCAATGGGAAATTTTTATGGCTAATGTGTTTTTCCAGAAATGTGATAGACCCCATTAAAATGGGAGATATATCGAATTGATTCCTATGGTGAAATAAAATAGTTGAGTAGTTTAAAGATATAGATGCATAAATTCAATGAGCATAGTTTTGAGATATATAAGTCCAAAATGGAATAGTTGTTGGTGAACAAATATCAGTGGATCACTATGGATATATCTGCTTCATTAAAAGGGGATTTTCTAGAAGGATGTCCACTAAGTTGGAAAGAAGGGAAAATATCACAATTATATGTTAATGTGCATGTGTTTTACATTGAATATTTTTCATTTAATTAAGAATCTATTTGAAACAATTAACTATATACTTGGTTAAAACCTATGTTTTGTATCAAATCACTTTTAGTTTCAATGGGAAACTTTTATGGCTAATATGTTTTTCTCGAAATGTGATAGACCCCATTAAAATGGGATATATATCGAAATGATTCCTATGGTGTAATAAAATAGTTGAGTAGTTTAAAGATATAGATGCATAAATCCAATGAGCATAGTTTTGAGATATATAAGTCCAAACTGGAATAGTTTTTGGTGAACAAATATCAGTGGATCACTATGGATATATCTGCTTCATTACAAGGGATTTTTCTAGAAGGATGTCCACTAAGTTGGAAAGAAGGGCAAATATCACAATTATATGTTAATGTGCATGTGTTTTACATTGAATATTTTTCATTTTATTAAGAATCTATTTGAAACAATTAACTATATAAGGTTAAAACCTATGTTTTGTATCAAATTACTTTTGGTTTCAATTGGAAACTTTTATGGCTAATGTGTTTTTCTCAAAATGTGATAGACCCCATTAAAATGGGAGATATATTGAAATGATTCCTATGGTGTAATAAAATAGTTTCAAGTAGTTTAAAGATATAGATGCATAAGTTCTATGAGCATAGTTTTGAGATATATAAGTCCAAAATGGAATAGTTGTTGGTGAACAAAAATTAGTAGATCACTATGGATATATCTACTTCATTAAAAGGGATTTTTCTAGAAGGATGTCCACTAAGTTGGAAAGAAGGGAAAATATCACAATTATATGTTAATGCATGTGTTTTACATTGAATATTTTTCATTTTATTAAGAATCTATTTGAAACAATTATCTATATATGGTTAAAACCTATTTTTTGTATCAAATCACTTTTGGTTTCAATGGGAAACTTCTTATGGCTAATGTGTTTTTCTCGAAATGTGATAGACCCTATTAAAATGGGAGATATGTCGAAATGATTCCTATGGTGTAATAAAATAGCTGAGTAGTTTAAAGATATAGATGCATAAATTCAAGAATGGAATGGTATATACAATAATGACAGAGAGTTGTTTCATTAAGCTCCTGCAATCACAGTCAAAGTTTAGTAAATTATGAATGACAAGAAGTGCTTTGCAAATACTAACCAAAATGCTTGTCATGTCTAAAGAGGTACAAAGATATTTGAAAAACAGAATTACATGTCTTAGACAAGTGCTCGTCTTGACTATTATCAATTTTTCATTCTTCATTTGCTCAAGCATGAAAAGGTAGTGAAAGGAAAAATAACACTGTTAAGAGTTGATGAAATGGCATCACTGAGAAAAAACCTCCTTCATTTTATAAGCAGAGGATTGAAGACTGAAAAAACCTCCTTCATTTTATAAGCAGAGGGTTGAAGACTGAGAAAACCTCCTTCATTTTATAAGCAGAGGGTTGAATACTGAAAAGGCCTCCTTCATCTATAAGCAGAGGGCCATGGACAGTGATTGATTTTAGGGTTTTCACTAACTGAGAGACAAATTTTAAGAATAGTAGGAGACAGTTGAAGGCTTCTAAATAGAGAAATGATGTTAAAAACAAAGGAAAAGCATGAGTACTATAATTATCAAATAAGTTGACTTATCTCCTATCAGAGATTTCTTTCAAAGGCAGTCTGGAGCCAAAAATGAACAAACCTTGCTGAGGGATGTAATTTCCTTAAAATTTACAAAGATCCATCTCCTTGATAAACAGGCTTGAAATTTAGTCTCTGTTCCTTTAACAAAACAGAGTTGAAAGTAGTTGAAATCAGCTAGGTTAAGCAAAGGCCAAAAAGTGATGATTGCTTTTCAAAAGGTTCTATTTTTCCTGTTCATATGGAAATTTCCTTCAATAACTCATCATAGTGGACAAGAAGGTAACTTGAGCTTAGTGTTCCCAAAGAGGCATTGCAACTAGACACATAGGTTCATAAATGTGCAAGAAGGATTATGGCATGTGTTTCAAGTTCTGGAACAACACCAAAAGAAAACAAAGCATGCCATTGTTACAAATAAAGGCCTGTTCCTTATGAAAATATGTAAAATGTACCTTGCTTTTACATATGAGTGTAAGAAAGGTTTTCAGAAGAAGTTCTTTTTGATGAACAGGTGATGGTAAAGCCTGGGTGAATGCAACTAATTTTCTCCCACAGTCAAAGAGAAAATTCATTTGGATAATGCATCTACAGTCACTATATGGATTTAAGCGAGGTTTCCCTCTAACAAGCAGATATAAGCAGATGAAAGACATGTCCCCCCTTTAATAGGCAAACAGAGAAAGGAGTTTGGCCCTTGAATGATTTTTTTTTAAGTGGATAGGTTCATATCTATTAGAACTGTCCAAATAGAATGCATAGCCTTTTTACCAACGTTATTTGAAATATGGGCCCCTTACAGCACTTTCAAAGTCATTTTTGTTTTTTCATTATAAACAAAGGCATTTGTTTTAAAGAAAAAACGTTCAAACCCTCACCAAGAAAATATCAAAGGGACGTTGGCCTTTTCATACTATAAAGAGTGGATTGAACATTGAAGATCCCTTTTTGCATTTCAAAAACGCAAACAACTCCTCTTAGCTATTCACTGGACCGAAGAAGAAGTTCTTGAGCGAAAATTTGTAGAATTTAAAGCTTGGAGACTGCGCGGCACGCCTGGAAAATTGCGCGGCGCATTTAGGAGCAAGTTTACGAAGAAGTTGTATTGTTGCGCAGCGCACCTGTGGGCGGTCGTGACGCCTGTAGCCGCCGGTCACGACCACCCACCGTCGACCCAACACCTTGTCTGCTGCGTGGCGCTTACCATTTAAAACATGCCGCGCATGTGTTAACAACCAAAATGCCTTCAACAGGCCCTGAGAGCTACTCAAAATTTTCAAACAAAGGCTTCCATCCATTTTCAAGGTATTTTCATTTACCTCCTTGCTATATTCGAGCTGCTAAGTGGTGATTAAAAAAGAGAAACTCTCGGTATAAATCAAGGTGTGTTGGGGTAAATAGTTTGAAGGAGATTGTTACAGTGGGATGAAAGTGGAGTGGTCATTTTGTTTCAAAGAGCCTAAAGCTACCCTCAATACTGTGATAAAACATAACACTACCTACAAGTCCAAATAAGCACAGTTTTAGAGGTTTTGTCAAAATTATTGGAGGTGCCCTAACTGTGATAGGGCAAAGCTAACCTCTGTCAGCCAAGTATATGGTGAAAACAGTGATTAGAAGGTAAAGTAGAGGTTGTAAGGAAAACATAGTGATGGTGAGGTGACATCAATGAGCCTATGATAAAAGTAGTAGTCTTAGTTCGAATGCCTTTTCACCTTCAAAGAATGTCTCCTTTTGAATAAGTGAAACTATTGTTGCTTTCTTTTGTCCCATAAAAGGTGTGGTGAGAGGTTCTGCAAAATCATTTGAGAGTGTTTTTTGTTACCTGGGTATAAGAGACAAGTAGAGAAATAGTTTTGTAAAAGACAACAGTGATCAATCCCGAAATACTTTATCCCTTCAAAAAGTCCTCTCTGTGTGGAAAAACAGTGAAACAATTGCTGCCTCATTTGTCCCATAAAACAAATTGTGGTGAAATATCTTTTAACTCAGTGTGAAGGTGTTTTGTCTACTTGTGTATGTGAGACAGTGAAATACAAAGAGAAGTGTTTTTTAGTGGGAGGGGTGTTTTGTTTTCTACAAGGTTGTTTTTTCTTACACCAAAACACAAAGAGCTTTGTGACCTTACCCAAACACAGTAATCATTTGACTGTGTGTACCTTTTATTTGACTATGTGCTTGTTATTATAACTACTTGTTGATTGGCATACAAAGGCAGACAAACAGTGTTTTGTAAGGAAAATGAAGTTTTGTGTTAAAGAATCATTTCACATAGCATTTGAAAATATCTGCCTCGGTCAAACAGTGACTAACAAAGAGGACAGAGTTGTGTTTGAAAAAGCATTTCAAAAAGCCATTTGAGGCATCTTGGTGTTGCAGAGAGCATTCAAAACAAGATGCCTCCCAGGCAGGACAATAGGAGTGGATTGCATAAGAGATTTGAGCCTATTTCCACTGAAGAAGTGAATGCCCACACAACAGTCTTGTTCAATTTTCATGAGGTTAGGTGTTTAGATTTTTGTCAAAAAGTGCAAGAGGTGAAGAGCTTTTCTCCTTTGACACATCTTTGCGCTTTGAGGTTTCAAGGCAAGCATTTTCAGCTGGCAGGCCTAGACTTCAAATTCTCTCCAAGGTCTATCTCCAAGGCCACTAAAATCCATTATATTGGGGAGAAGTGGTTTAAACAAAGCCATTTGGAATTAGAAGATTACAAGCCCTTTCTAAATCCTGAGCACAGAGATTCATGTCCTTCTATTTTCCCCTTCTCATATCTTTTGACCAGCTATGCTCCCCTCATGAAGATCATCATGAAATACTTCACTTGTGTGGGAAGATTCTCCTGAGTCTATGCCTATCACATTCGACTGCTCATGCATTTCACAAGGGCCAAGTTGTTAAATCTTCCTTTCTTCTTACACAGGAGCGTTGAGAAAATGCCCTCCACTGTTCAAAAGAAGCCTCCTTCACAGCAAACAGCATGCCTCTTCCATCACTCTCTCATCAAAGTTATAATTCTTCATCAACTTGAAAAGAGGGAGGTCTCTTGGGATACTTTCATCACCCATCTGGACTTCTCCACTGTCCCTCCAGTTCATACATCCCCTACACCTCCTACTCACCATCCTTCACCTTCTTCTAGCAGACCTATTCCCAAGAAGCTCAAGTTTACCACAGAACAAACAAAGGAGCCTGAAGAAGGAGAAGAGCATGACCATGATGAGGAAGAAGGAAATGAGCAGGAAGAGGAAAGTGATGATGAGCAGTAGCAAGGGGATGAAGAAGAAAGTGTCGATGAGCAGCATCATAGTGAGACAGAACAACAGCATGAAGGTGATGAACAGGGGCAGCCAAAAGATGCTAAACAAGAGCAGCATGAAGATGCTGAACAGGGGAAGCCACAACATGATACACAATAGCTACAACAATATGAGCATAGGCAGCCTCAGGGTGATGAACAGAAGCCTCCTAAAGAGGAATAGCAACCTCAAGAAGAAGAGGGGCAGCAGGATAAAAATTTGTAGCAAAGTGAGGAGGATAGCCCTCAAAGGGAAGTGCAAAAGGACAACCAAGGCATCCATAAAGAACTCCAAGACAGTGGAAAAAATGAGGGGCAAAGTGACAAGGGTAAAGAGCCCATGGAGCATGTGCTAGCTACCTCTCCTAGGCAAGGGGCCATGCTCTCTTCTCCGAAAGTTGCCAAGCCCCGGACAGCAAAGAAAAGGGTGCCTAGAGTTGTAACTCCTAATGTGACTAGGGCCCTCCGAAGCAAAGGAAAATTTCCCAAGAAACCAATGGTCGAATTTCCCAAGAGGAAGAGTACTAGAAGAGCCACCCAAAGAAAAGGGAAGGGCAAGGAACAAAGAAGTCATGAACAGGAAAGAGAATTCGACATCATCCAAATCCAGAGTGATGATAGTGATAATGAAGCCCGGATCCTAGAAAATCTCTTGATCCATAGAGAAAGCCAAATTGATGCCTTGAGGGCTGATCTTCATAGAGCTAGGAACTTCAATCATTTTTTGCAAGTCCAAAACAAGCAAATGTCAAAAATAAGGCCTCAAAATCACAGGTGATATTGGAAGAACTCATGGGTGAGCTCGAGGAAAGTGAAGGTGAAGATCAGCCTAGGCGAAAGAGGCCAAGAACCATGGGGCTACAAACGGCCCTTGAGAAACAAAAAGAAGAAGAAGATGCCCTTCTCTAATCTACCCCTCTCACTGCATTGTTCGAACAAGAGATAGAGAACAATCGGGAAGCATGGCTTGAGAGATTTAATGATCACTTAGAGAAGAAATTGGAGAAGGAAAACAGGGACTTGGACCTTCAACGGAGGATGAATGGGCATTATAAAAAGCTAAATCAGTTTGTCCGACGGAAGTTGAAGGTTGCTCAAGAAAAACTCAAAGAGGTTAAAGGTAAGCACCCAGCACAAAAATTGAGGAAAGACACCTCAAGGCTCCAAATTTTGGCCTATTATTCACAACATGTTTCTGAAAACCCTTGAGGGTCATGCTCACCAATTTTGGGCGAAATTCGACATATTTTGGTTTTTTGTCATTTTTAGGTTTTTGGCCAAAACTCATGGGCATCGCCCTTTCAGTTTGGGACATCATCAAAGGATGATAATGGTATCATTGGATGCCATAATTTTAGGGGCACATACTCAGTGATTTTCAGAACAATTGAAGATCTTTTGCTCTCCCAAAATGGAGAAAACACTTGCTTTTTCTACACTCTGCCCCGTTTATCAGCAAGGCTTATTTTTGGGTTTTTACACACAGGCTTGTTTTTTGAGGACTTATAATGGTCAGTTGGGATAAAACTAAATATTTTCAAAAATTAGGCACTTAGAGCTTTCCAACGAGCTATCATGAGCCTCTTTTCGACACCGGGAAGGCCTCCAAAGGTTGCCAGCAAGTCAGGGGATCTTTTGCTGATGTATTTTTTGAGTATTTTTGTAAAAATTGAACCTTTCAAAATTGACTTTTCCTCATGTGCGTTTAGCTATTTTTGTACATGATAAGTTATGAAAATTCAATTTATTTCCCTTTTTTAGCATTTTTTAGATATTTTGTGCCTTGGGCTTTGCAAAGCCTCAAGGACAAAATCAAATATTTTGGATAGGCCAATGAGATTGCAAGTTGAACTAAGAGGTTTTCCTCACTTTGGCCTATATATTCCAAAGGATTTCATTGTAAACAAGGTTGAAATTGATGAATAGAAACAATATATGGTCATAGAAGCTTTGGAAGAAATACTTGTCTCATGCTTTTGGATAGTCTCTTGGATGTTCTTGGATGATGAAAGAGAATTGTTGTTGGATTCCATGACTTGGTAGAATGGTATAGTGTCTCTCTTTCTGTTTTGTTTCCTAATTTTCATTCATAAATCCATGTTCTTGCTTGCTATAGGAAAGTAGAGAAAAAATTTGAGACATGCCCTTGGAGGCACCTCAAATTTCTTGTTTCTTCATAGCTTCCATGTTTTCTTCATTCTTAGTCACATTAAAGAATTCTTGATTGCTCTTTAATAACTTAAGAATATTGTTTGCTTGTTTGATTCATGGTTTTATGCATACTAAGTATGATTTACAGTATGCCCTGCTTACTCATGGCTAGCCATAGCTCCATCTATGAAACTTCTCTTTGACTGATTAGATTGTCATTTTTTGAACCAAGGAGGTCTTGTTCTGATCTTGCCCTTTGCGTAAGACTATGCAATCTTGTTTTCAAAGTGCCCAATAGCTTGAAGTACTGTGTTTAGGCGTTCCGGCATAGTGATTTGAGTTGTTTGTCTGTCTTAAGTGTATTTCCCCAAAGTCTGATAGCCATTTCCTAAAGTCAGAGAGTTATATATCTCTATGCATGGCTTGAATGTTTATTTCTATGCATTTGATTAGCTTAAAGTTACATTTCTCATGATTAATGGTTTTCCCTACCATGTTTATGTCAGCTTTTAAACTATTTATGCTTGAAATCCTTTGTTATTCACAAACTTGATGTCCATCTTACCCCATTTTGCCAAAAGATCCATTTAACCTCGAATCAAATCGGCCCTTCAACAACCTTGTATCACCGTCTGAAAGCTTTCTTGACTTTTTCGACCCCATAGCCCAGTTGATCTGACATATTTTTACCTATATTATATCTTTGATCAGGTTCATCCCTCACAACTTAAAAACCAAAACCAAAAACCTACTTCATAACTAGCCTAAAATCAGAACACAATAAGAAAACACACAGATATCCCTTACACAGATAAAGAGAGCCCTCTCTGATTCCAGGAAGGCTAGGTCCTTGGGCTCCAAAGACTGGTTTGATGTTACACTGTCATTTGGCTTGCCAATCAGCCAAATCACGAGACCCTAACACATTTGTTTTCATGTAAGCATTGTAATTTTTGTTTTTGACTTACTCCAGGGAGTGGCAAGGATCCACTGCAACCTGGAATTGAGTCCCTCATTCTTCATAAATTTAGGAATTGTTTAATTTGTAGAATCATATTTCGTTTTGAATTGTTTTTTTTAAATGGCATCTAATATTTCCTAATTCTGCACTTAGATTATTATTTTATTTTCCAATTCTTGAGTTTGATTCAATAGTGAGAATATATTGTAATGCGTCAATTTTGAATAAGTAACACTGCCATTTAGAGTGTTAATTCAAGGTTTGATTTGTTCACACATAGCGGGATTTCTCTTAATAATTAAATTTCTTTTAAATTAGAATTATTCTTATTTTTCATATTATAATCATTTATTTATAAGTTTGAGTGCGGATTTAATTATGCAGGTAGCAGTGATTGAGTTTTTAGTATTGAGTGACATGATTTTGATTTAGTTTTTTATTATAAGTTGCATATTTTCGAAGAGCGAGTTTGTTTTTGGAATAATTTGTTTCACCTAGATTAAAATATTTAGATTGCAAGTTTCTCAAAATTTATTTGTAATGTGATTTTTCAAATGTTATTTTACATAGAGTAGAGTAGTTTTATTTCCGCAATAATTAAAACTTTCCTTTGTTAATTTGAATCTTGAATCTATTATGAAGAGTATTTTTAGTTAGTTTAATGGGTGAGTTATCATTAGAATAATGTGTGTGTCTTTTTGCTTATTTTCAAGTGTTAGTTTTAAGTTAGTGAGAAGAGTTAATAGATTAGTTTTTCAAGTTATCATAGGAGATTTAAAAGTAGAATGCAAGTGCAAGAATGTTACATGATTGAGGATTGATTTGTAGTTTAATTGCATTATGGAGTTTGCACTGAACGAAATTGGTTAAGTAGGTTTCCTTTTCAGGATTGCTTGTTTGCCAGCAAATGCGTGTTTCATTTTCAACACCTAATTTATCATTAATAAGGAAACTCATATACTCTGATCAGTAAGCTGAGCCAATACGCAGTACAACTTGCGTTTACGACTCCCAGATTGATAATTAATATTGAGAGGTTTAATCCGACAATTAAGCGACCAACAATAGGTTTGCAACAAAGCAGCAATCAATCGAATGTAAGAATGATACTTTCCTTCATGATACTTACATAGCCAAAGTAGAAAACAAAAATTCTTCTCTTGTTTTTCACTTTCCAATGAAGAAGAAACCTACTAATGCAAAAGAGTACTTTTCATTTTCAAACAAGAAGGAAGAATGCAAATTTTTATTCTTTTGTATGAGTGAGAAGAAATATTCCAATGCTACACTAAAAGGACAAAATAAACACTAGCTTTGAGAAACTTCAAATGAAATGATCAAAATACAAAGAGACCAATTCCAAGTGAATGTAAACACGCACTCAAAACCAGGCATGCATTTCCTTACACAAAGTAAAGGGATTTTAAGTTGACTCAACAAGCAATGTGATCTATGCTCGGGGTGATGGAGGGACAATCAAACAGACACGAAATGAAAGCTCGGAAACCCTACTCTGCATATAATCAACGAAAAATACCAAGCAACCACACAAGAGGTTGAAAACATAAATGACCAAACTGACTTGTAAACAGATCGGGCACTCAATGAACGAGCGACCAAACAAATGATTTGATACACCTAAGAAACCTAGGATGGGTGAGTCACGTCGTTCAAATAAGAGATAACACAAACTGAAATGAACGAGACAGCCAAGTACACCTTATAGGTGCGATCTAAAATATTTAGTAGAAATTTTTGCACTCAAGAAAATACCAATTTATTCAACGCAAGTATTGTATACAATAATTTCAGAGGTATTGTAACAAACGGGTATCATGGACGTAAATGTTGTGGAACTTCTCTGAAGGTTAGGTGGTTTGACCACCTACGAAAGCTAGTGCATGAATACTCCAGGGTATTCCTCCTAGAAGAATATCCTTACATAAGAGCAACATCTAATTTCAATGGTAAACCAGGGGGAACCTAGGGTCCTGCAATAATGAAAACAATTGAATGGCTTAGAGAATATGAGAGAGAGAAGGAGAAGGATTTTGTAGAAATATTTGATTCAAATGGGGAACCCATGTTCAATGATCCAGAATTATTCGACTCCTATGTTGAGAAATTTCCTATTGGGATGAAAAGGAAATCTCTCTTTTATGAGCTCCCATATTGGGAGCATGTTAATATTTCCCACTTACTAGATCCCATGCATATATTTAAAAATGTTTCATATTATTTATGGAGGCACATATCATCGAAATAAATTGACACATTGGCTGTTAGGAGAGAAATAATTTCTTCAAAAACTAAAAAGATACATTAGCCAAGACAATAAACTAGAGGAGAGGATGGTCCCTCTTTGCCTTTCAAAAAAGGTGATGTCCCATGATTCTAAAAAGATGTTCTTTATTTGGAAAAGGAAGTTATAACAAGTGTGAGGGTTCCCCTTATTTATATGGGTCTTCACTATGACGTTTCTTCAGCGTGGAAGATCATTTTCAGGGTTGAAATCACATGACCATTTGAACCTTCTCAGATTACATATGTCAAAAACATGATTTTATTATTTTTTTAATTAATTTATGTAATGGGATACTTTATAATTATTTTTTGTATAATGTAATATTTATTATGTAGTGTCATTATCCTCTATTTGTGTGTAGGTGTGTGAACCATGACTTTCCCCAAGACTTGTGATGTGTCATATCTAAATCATCTTCATTTGTACGTTGGATCAAATCAAAGGAGATTCATATGGCTAACATTCCACGATGGTGTCAAGAGATAGCTCAGATTGTTTGTATGTTTGAGAAGGAGTTGCTAACGCGTTTCATGGAATTACATGTTCATCTTCTAATTCACCTAGTAGATGAGGTTGAATTAGTTGGGGTCATTTCTTGTCATTATATTTTCTTCTTAGAGAGGTACATGAAGAAATTGAAAGTTTTTGTTCGAAAATTGGTAAAACCCAATGGGTCTATGGGAGAGGAGTATATATCGTATGAGTCTTTCTATTATTCCATTGAGTACATCAAGTAGATCAAAAACACACCAGGTGCGGCGATTTGGGGTGATAAAAGGGATGAAGACAAAAGATAAGGGGAGCTTCTTGAAAAAAATGGAAATAGGCACATGATAAAGAGTAAGTGTATGCTTATCATTTTTCAAATTACTACATAATAACTATTCACATTGAACTTCATATCAATGCATATTTTGATCTCATGTGTACTATATATATATATATATATATATATATATATATATATATATATATATATTGGTTTGATTTCATAATAAAATTCAACAAATTAATTCTTTACAATATCGAAGCGACAAAACTGTGGGCCACATTGTATGAAGAGAAGAGGACGAAATGGGACAGTGACAGGAAACAATTCAAATAGTTGAATGGTAGAAGTGAGCCTTATCCTAATCATTTAAAAGAAGATATGCCTATGAAATGTCCTAAAAGTTGGGTTGTTGATCAAGTTATAGAGAAATACAATCCATCTGGTCATTACCGGCGTGCTGAAGAGGATGCGCTAAACATAGGGAGTGGGTGCAACAACTCGGTAATTATAATCTCTTTATGTACAATTTTAACTTCATATTGCACCTTGGAATTGTAACATCTATATATATTTTATATTTTTAATTATGTTTGGGTTATTAGACACATGACACTGATTTTTTCACTTTTTTAATAGGTGAATTTGTTCCCATCTATGTGGAGCATATGGAAATCATTTTCACAAGAAGGATTCAGATGATGGATGCATCATAGAAGAATGTGGAGTGGAATTCGAGTTTGACCAATCTATTCATGCTAGCCACCATGATCAAAACCTAATGCATGGGACATAAGGTTACATTGGAAAGATACAAGAGATCATTCAAGTGGAATTCTCTTCATTCCAATGTGTTAATTTTTAAGTGTAAGTGGCGCGACACCATTGATTAGAATAATGTAAAGGAGTATCACGATAGTAGGATGATGTCTATCAACTCTAGGAAGATGTGGCATGAAGCTAGGGAGCCTTATGTTTTCCCAAAACAATGCAACCAAGTGTTTTTTACCAAGATGTGTTGGATAGGGATTGGTGGTTCGTATTAAGACACAACCCTAGATCAAAACATATTTTTGAGAACAACAATTTTGTTGTTATCACAAAATTGCACCTGATTGGCTGCTAATTAGGCAACTTCATGTAACTATTTCAAACTAACTTGTAACTGAAGCTTAGCCTCTTCAATCTGAGAGGGCTCTCTCAAAGGGGTTAAAGATATTTGATAAATATGAATCTAGAGGCTAACTCTACTTGGAAATAAACTTAATTGTGATGTGTGTAGGTTGAAAAGAGTACAAGTCTACAATCATTGGGCTTATGGAGTAAACAAATCAGTAGTTAAGTGGTAAGGTCTCTTGACATGGAAGCTGAGCCAGGTAAGAGTTTTTAGCAGAGGTAAATCACACATGTAACATGAAATAACACAGCCAATTCATCAATAAAGGAAGTCAAAGCATACATCTATGAATTCTGAGTATTAAAGATGAAAACCACTGCAAATGGTACACATAGAAAATATAGATCAGATAAGCACTAAAAACTCCATCGGAATCTCACATTGGTCAAGAAACAAGTCCTCTGTATTACCGATATTTGTCAATTTACATAAAGTTGCAGTATTGTCAAAAAATCTCCAACCCTTTACAAATTCGAATATATACCCTTTAATAGACTTGTTACATGAGAGATGATCTACCTCTTGGCTAGATTCATTGAAATTTTCCTAATGACACCTTGCATAACAGGAAAACATGTGCTTTAATGATAAAATGACAACTACACTATGAAACAATCATTTTCCTAATAGGACTCAAAATGCTACTTATTATATCAACCACCTTATCTCCTAAAACAGTTGCACATCTGACAACTAATGATTCACATGCTTGAATGAGCTATTACAGAACTCATCACTACTTGAAAACTAGATTAGCTTCCTCAAAATCTGGAAACAAACCCTATTTTTTAGGCAAACTGGTCCTTATCTTCAATGAATGGTTTGGCTGATGAGTTGTCTTCATCTCATGGTCTTCAAGTCTTGGATGACTGTTGGAAAAGTCCCTTGACACTTAGAAATTGTCCACCTATCCGAAACTACCCAAAAACCTGTTCATAAAGCTTCAAAACAGTACGCTATGAAAGTATGGCAGTTTCATAGCGTACTTTCATAGCATATAAAAAATGACCTTTTCCATCAAAATTTCAGCCTCTTTCCTTCTGCACTATCTTCATCATACCCTGACACATCCTTCATATGATTTCCTCCTCTTGGAAGCTCCCCAAAGTGGTTTTAAATTCAAAAAGAAAGCTAAAGTTGGTTTCGTAGCGTTTTCCTGGCTTCAAGCCTAGGAAACACTACGAAACTGCTGAAAACTGTGTTAATTCCAAATTTTTGCCTAACTTCAAAAATATGCCTTCCAGCTGTAAAAAATTTGTTTCCAACATGCCATTGACCTTTAAAAACATAAACCAGCTCAAACTATGAGTCTTGAGGTGTTTCTTCCTCATTGATGATGAGTTGAGCTATTGGCTCCTCAACTACTATCATTTTTAGGCCTTTCTTCTCCAGCTCCGCATGGATTAGTTCTAGTTGTTCTTGGAGGTCTTTAACCCGATCCTTTAGCTTTCTATTTTTAAATTTCAAATGCAAGTTCATTCTTCTGACATGTTTCACCTCTTTCCTCAATGGCACAATCCATTTGATTAATTGATGTGTGTTGTCTAAGGTCTTTTATACACTGTCAACCTGCTCTTCCCAAATTCCTTTCATCTTTTCAAACTGAACCTTCTAGACATTATGTTTCCTTGCTTCCTTTTTCATAACTGCAATTTCATGATTATCCAACTTCAACTATTCTTCAAGGAGTTCAAACTCTATTTTTTCAATAACTTTCTCCTTTCCTTTCTTTGGCTTGCTAACTGGATCTTTTTGTATAGGTGAAGAAAGATCAATAATGTCTTGAGGTGGTTGGATTGTGTCAGTCGCTGAATGAACCTCTTTACTATTTTCCAAAAGTTTTCTAGCATGTCTTGTCATGGCCTTCCTAGCCTGGAACATAAAACCTGCATCCTCACCTTCAAACTCGAGCTTCTTTGCAGTTTTATCTTTTTTGAGTTTCTGTCCACCTTCATCTATATCCTTAGCCTGGACTATAGGAGTCTTTTCATTATCATTGGCATGTAGTATGTCTTCTAAATTTCCTTTAGCCATTGTTTTGAAATCTAAAGCCATTATTTGACTCCTTGTAATCATTTTTCTTCCTTGTTTACTCACAGATTGCTCTTTTTTTGCAGGTTTGATCATTATTGACTTTTGTTTTGCAGGTGGAATAGTAGGTGTAACAAATCTCTATAACTGATCTGTTTCCTTCATGACTGGTTCATTTTGTTCTGCCACTGAGGGTGATGGGATACCCCTAGGTTTAGGAGTTCTTGTAGGAGTAAGGGTGTCCATTTCAAATCCACTAACAAACAAAAATGAAGACCAATATTTGCCTAGTATTGTAACTCATCTAAAACCAACAATTTTATTAAACCATGATGAAACAAAGAGGTTTCACTTCCTTCAGATATTGCTTGAAATTTACCTGTCATTTTTGCTAAAATTGTGTAAATAGAAAGATAGATCAAGAGATATCTTACCAACAAAGTGTAGGAGAAGCATGAAATGGTAAGAATAGACATTATGGTATCTCCCTTCACAAGTGAAATATTTATGGATGATAAGCAGTAATTTTCAGAAATTATCCTCCATGCAGCTGCTTGGAATGGAATTTGTAAGGTCCATTTCACTGTTTTCTGGCTTGATAAACTCTTTGCATTCCTCTATGTTGAATTTGAACCCTTTTTTATCCAAATAGAAAATGGCATCCACCCATGGTATTCATCTACCCATGTTATCCATCCACCCATGGAATTTACCCATGGTATTGTAAATGGCATCGACCCATGGTATTCATCCACCCATTGTATTTATTCACCCATGGTATTGTAAGTGACATCTATCCATGATATTCATCCACCCATGGTATTCATCCACACATGGAATTTACCCATGGTATTGTAAGTGGTATCTACCCATGTTATTGTGAGTGGTATCTACCCATGATATTGACCCATGGTATCCACCTATGGTATCTACACATGGTATTGTAACTCAAAAAAGGCTATAAATAACAAGCCTCAGGTTGTAAAAGGGAAAATTGTCCACCACAATGTAGCTTCTATAGTTATTCTCTGTTTTAATAAAACAAGTTTCTTTGTGGTTGTATTTGGTTTGTGTTCTCTCTTTTTTTCTGGCATTCTAATTTTGCAGATCTTATCAGATCCATTTCAATTTATTTTAGATCTTGGGGGCCTCCCGCCAAGATCCGAATCAGTGGTATCAGATTCAAGTTACGAATCCATGGGAATGAGGGTTTCAAGCATATTTCAGTTTCAATTTTTGGCAGCAATCTTCAGCAAACTCCATGAATTTCTTGGTCGGCAAGTTTGAATATCAGATGTAAAAATTTTGGTGAAAAATTTACAAAATCAAAGATCAAATCTGGATTCCTTGCAAAAAAAAACCCAAATTCAAAAAAAAATCGGCCAATTGGAGTTCGGATGAGGGAGATATCGCTGATTCTAAATCAGCAATATTACAGAAAATGTTCTGACGACAATTCCTGGATGGCGGCTCTGTTGTCATTTTTCGCATTTTTTAGTGTGAAATTTCAGAGAAATGACAATATATTTGAGTTCCCCTTGAAAAATCACCCAATTTCAAAAAACAAATCGATCGAATCGGAGTCCGGATGTGGGAGTTATCGTTGATTTAAAATCAACTATTTTTTTCAGAAATTTTGTGACGGTGAGACAGTTCCAGCGCGAATCTGAGAGTCTAGATTCTATAGATAGCGGTTTCAAACACATGAGAAGATGCAAAATGATCATTCCATTTCCAAAAATAGGTTATAATAAATAGTCCGATTTATATTGACCGAGTTATACTCATTTTAAATCTGTAGCATCATTCGGAGCCGATTCCCTTTGGAGACATGCCCTTCCACCCCGCTTTAGTAGGCACCTGCTTCACATTCATCAGTTTCAGCATAGCAACGTTCGGCTTGGGTTATTTGGAGACGTGCCCTCCCACCCCAAGCTATGTAGGCACCTGCTACTTCATCAACAATCAACATCACGGTTATGGGTCAACCGCACAAAATCCTTTTCATCGAAGTCCATTTGCTAGGCCGCACACTGTTAGTAACACAGTTGGTCACAAGAATTATAGGGTATCTCTATCCTTGGACATTTTTTTGTCATGGTTTTGGTTCATCCACAAACCCACACTTCATCGAAGTCCATTTGCTAGGCCGCACACTGTCAATATCACAGTTGGTCACAAGCATTATAGGGTATCTCTATCCTTGGATCTTCATTCATCACGGTTAAGGGTTAACTACACAAAACCCTTCTCTTCAGTCATTCTTCATATTCAATAAAGGCTTCTCGGGAGGGAACTTCATGCAATGGGGACCATTGGTTCTTAAGGAGGGAGGAATGATCCGAATAGAAAATGGCATCCACCCATGGTATTCATCTACCCATGTTATCCATCCACCCATGGAATTTACCCATGGTATTGTAAATGGCATTGACCCAGGGTATTCATCCACCCATTATATTTATTCACCCATGTTATTGTAAGTGACATCTATCCATGATATTCATCCACCCATGGTATGTATCCACACATGGTATTCATCCACACATGGAATTTACCCATGGTATTGTAAGTGGTATCTACCCATGATATTGACCCATGGTATCCACCTATGGTATCTACACATGGCATTGTAATTCCAAAAAGGCTATAAATAACAAGCCTCAGTTTGTAAAAGGGCAGATTGTCCACCACAATGTAGCTTCTACAGTTATTCTCTATTTTAATAAAACAAGTTTCTTTGTCGTTTTATTTGGTTTGTGTTCTCTCTCTTTTTTTTGGCATTCTTATTTTGCAGATCTTGTGAGATCCATTTCAAATTTTTTTAGATCTTGGGGGCCTCCCCCCAAGATACAGCTCACTTTGAACCATTTCCCTTGTCCTCTTGGAATCTCTGTTGCTGCTGCAATGATCTCTGGTGTAATAGTGAGATTCAACATTCCCACTTTTGTAGTTGTTCCACTGAAGTTTAGGGAAAATTCTTTGGAAACCTGTACATGACATCCTTGTAGTCTTTCACAAAACTGTAAACATCCTGTCCTTCTTGTTAGCCATCAGTATTTTTTACATGTTAGTGATGACTATATCTACAGCTGAGTTTTCTAGAAACTGATTTCCTTATGTCAATATGTCATCCAGAAAACCCTCCTAAAATTTTTTTCGCCCTTCTACCTTTTCAGTCCACCCCTGGCGAAATCAAAACCTCATTGTCACTATCCCATCTAGCTTCAGCTTTCTTGATCTGCCCATCAGCTTTAAAAGGCAAATCCACATCTGTTTCAAAAGTCTCCCCTATGTTAGGAAGTGGCACTTTAAGACATTTCACCCTTGGCAATCATCAAAAAGCCAAAAAGCCTCCATCTGCAACAGACCTACCATGACTGACCTCTTACTTTGCAAATGAAATTGACAAATAGCCCTAAGTCGCGCCACTCACATCCCCTAGATCTCAGCACTGCATAAACCCCAATCTCAAGCTGACTATTAGGTTTTTCACAGTGTTCTATGGTTTCTACAAAGGCAGGAAATATAATTTCATCTCATGGAGTAAATGCTTGAATTTACAATTAGAGGAACAGCTGCTTCTAAATGTAACTTGAGCCTGAGATATGTCTGCAAAACAGAAAGCTACTCATCCAGACTTTACAGTTCTTTCCAGCATGAAAATTACAGAAAGACACCACTGTCACAGCAAACTGGCAAATTGTCATGGCCCAGAACCTCCTTCATTTACAAGCAGAGGGTTAGGGCGCCTCCTTCATCCACAAGCAGAGGGCGCTGGCCAATATTGACTTGGAAGATTGAAAAAGTCCAGGATCAAATGGAATAGATGCTGACAACAAATGCCATTACACAGGCAGAAAGAAAGTTCTTAGTTTCTCAAAAGACACTGACCTCCATAGTCACAGAAACTATTTGTCAAGTAATCTGTCATGAGATGACCAAACCAAGTGATGATAGTTCAGTTACCCTTAGAGCAGTGCAGAGAAACAGTGTCACTGTGGCTAGGGTTTCTTCTGAAACACAGTGATGCTTGCAAGAAGAGATGCTAATATTGATGTTTTTCAAGTGGTTTACTTACCATCACATCCTGAGAAAAGCTGTGTCAAACAGATTTGTCAAAAAACCTTCAGATACCTTACCTGATGAAGAGCCTCCTCCATGTATGAGCAGATGGCCAAAGCCAGTACAGGTTGTTGAAAACTGATTGATCTAAAAATGCAGTGGAAGGATACAAAAAATTGAATAGAAGTCATTGCACAGGTAAGTGATAGTGTTTATGATGCAAAGGTATTGGTTTCCCTATTCAAAAGAGCTGTCTGTCAGACTGTACCTGTAGTGGAAAAGAGACAATATTGAATATATGCATGCATTAATACCAAAAAGGAGAAATTTATTTAAAGGAAATGGTTAAACAGTACTCCACTATCCCTTGCCCAGAAGTCTAAAGGAGCTCCTTTAGGGTAAACAGTGAAGTATAGTGTGAAAGCATGCAACCTAAAGAAGGCGCTACAGTCCAGGGAGAAGCTTGTAAATCACCTGGAAGTAGGGATTGACACCATGAACAAAAAGAGCTTTTGCCAAAGCCTGCTCATCATATAGCCATCAGCAGATTAAGACAGGGTTTCTGGAAATGAGTTTTATTAGGTCTGGGCAGCACTCAAAACCCATGAAGCACTTCACTATTGCAAATTCAATCAAAAGACATCTACAGGACTCTGTCAAACCAAGCTTAAGGGAGGAGGCATTTATGCAAAGCAAGGAGCAGTCAGGTCATTTTATCCCAAGTCATCATCTAGTTTTGAAGAGCTTGGAAAGCATAAAAAGAAATCAGCTACAATGTGGCAAGCATAAGAGAAAAGGCATACTCCACAAGTAGCAGGAGGCATTTCTGCAAAGGGAACAGTCAACACATTTTAGCACCGGTCATTATCCTGTTTTGAAAGCTTTGAAATACATGGAAAGAGAACCAGCAGACAGGGCTCTTTGAATTCCATCACCAAGAAGATATCCCCTTGTGAGCTATTGTTCATTTTGTTCAGAAAGTCATTCAGCATATGATCATTGTTTGAATAAGTTTAAAAAGAAGCACAACCTTTTGATTATTCAAAAGAACAAAGCAGTATTCAGATATTTCATTGACAGTTTTATAAAGGGTTGTTATGCATCATAAATATTACCTGTATTATTAAAACACAGTGGCAGAAGTGATGTAGAAATTGTTGAGTTGTTTGTCAAGGTTTAAAGCTCGAGGTCAGAGTCATTGTTCGGGTTTATATATTCAAAATGACAAACCCACTGTTTTAAAACAAAACAGAGTTGAAAACCAACGTTACTTTTCCAAGTTTAAGACCGTTGAAGATTTGTTTTAAATTGATATAAGAGAGTAAGGTCGAGGGAAATATTTTCAATTTCAAAACTGAAAACCAGACCCCGTGCCTCCCTACCACCAAAGCAACAATTTTCGGGTCAATTTGCAGAGCCGAGCCCTGTTGAACGCCGAGCGACACGCCTGGAAACGCGCGCGACGCGCCTGGGAGGGCGTTTGCACTGGCAGTTAGTATTGGCGCGACGCCCCTGTATAAACCAGCAACGTGCCTGTACGCCACCCGACAGGCCGACCCGACAGGCCGCCTGAGTCAGTTTTTGCGCGCCGTTCTTTCTTCAAGGAGTGTCGCGCATGCTTAAGAGCCTCCGGTGTTAATGCAGCCTTTCAAAACGGGTGTTCATCAAAATTGAAGGTATTTTTATATGTTCCCCCATCGATTTCAAGGTTTTGCTAAGTGACAAGAAGGTTTAAAACTTCCGACCTTGTCATTATAGCTAAAAACAGTGTTTTCCACACAGTGAGAAGTGTTGAAATATGATAAAGGGCTGACTGTGTTATTCAAACAAACACCTACAGAGATACTTGGTTTTGAGATTAAAGGCAGTTTGTTTTCAAAACAATCGAAAGGCAGAGGTTTTCCTGTAAAGATTTGTGTTTTGATTAAAGGAGATTTTGTTGTAGAAAGGCAGGGTTTAGGTCTGCAGAGAAACTTTCCACACTGTCCTCAAAGCAGTCCCACGTTATTAAAACAGTGAAATGCAACCAGTGAAAAGGATTTTGACATATTTGCTTTGAAACAAGAGAACTCACATAGTTTTTGCCAAAAATTGTGTGGTCTTCTAAAAACTCTGTCATTTTACTCCAGTCCTGTGTATTGACAGTCTGAGCATATGTATGGTGGTTTGCAAGGGATGCAGGATTAGTGGAATGTTGACACACTTATACAGGGCAAGGTTTTTAATGATTGCAAAGGTTACCATGGAAAGGAGTTAAAAGTATTGAGTGATATCTTAAAACTCACAAGAACAGAGTAATCAAAACATTTCTCCCAGCACACTCTTTCTAGCAGACTGCCCATCTTTCACTATATTATTTCCTACTGAAGAGTTTTGATTGAGATGTTTTTAAAGTATAGGGCCATTTTCTGAAGAGCAGGGTGTTTTGATGGGAATTTAACATTGAGACAGAGATATAAAGGTGGTGGTTGATCTCTTAATTTCGCAAGTAAAGGGTGTTTTTCTTAAGCATTGTGCACTGACATTCCACTTAACATAAGTCTCCTTTCTCTTCCACTGTATGGACTCTTCTATAGAAATCTGTTGACAAAGGTATTCTCAAGGTGGAAGACCTTTTCTGAAGAGCAGAGTTTTTATGATCAATATTTGTCTTGAAGACCAAATACAGGTGTGTTGATTGGCCTCAAACAAATCCAAAGGAAAAGTGATTTTTCAATACTGTGCACAGCAAATCTACATAACACTTTGTCTCAGCTTTACTGATAGTGTCCTATTGAGGAATTTACCTGGTTGAGGTGCATCCAGAGGTGAAGGGCTGGTTTTAAGAGGAGCAGAGGTTGTTTATTCAAATAAACATTGTTGCAATCTATCCTAACCACATTGTCCATTTTGTCCAAGCAGTGTAGTGACCAGTTTCAATCCAGCAGAGCATTTTTACATACAGTGAAGGCAGTTTGCCTATTCCAAAGCTTGTTCAAATCAGAATGCCTCCAAAGCAAGATCACAGGAGCGGTCCACATAAGAGATATGAGCCTATCTCCACAGAAGAAATCAATGCTCACCCATCTGTGCTTTTCAATTTCCATGAAGTAGGCTGTCTTGATTTCTGCCAGAAGATAGAAGAAGTCAAGAGTTTTTCGCCACTAACACATTTGTGCGCTTTGAGATTCAAGGACAAACACTTCCAATTGGCGGGTCTTGATTTCAAAATTTCCCCAAGGTATGTGTCCAAGGCTACCAAGATCCCGTATCATGGTGAAAAGTGGTTTAAACAAGCTCATCTTGATTTAGAGGATTATAAACCTTTCATCAAGCCCGAAAATAGGGAAACTATCACTGCTATTTTCCCTTTTTCCTATCTTCTTGACAGTTATGCTCCGCTGATGAAAGCCATAATGAGATATTTCACTTGTGAAGGGAGGTTTAATCGAATTTATGCATATCATGTCCGCTTGTTGATGCATTTTACCAGAAGCAGGCAACTAAACCTTCCTTACTTTTTGTCCAAAAGCATAGAGAAAATGGCAGCTACTGTCCAAAAGAAGGCTCCACCTCAGCAAATCCCTTCTCTCTTTCAACATTCCTTGATCAAGATTATCTTCTTACACCAGCTGGAGAAAAAGGGGGTTTCATGGGATTTATTCATCAGCCATTCAGATTTTGCCACTGTCCCTCCTGTTCAGGTGTCTCCTAATCAGCCTGTTCATCGCCCAGTGCCTTTGTCTAGTAGGCCTACACCTAGAAGACTCAGAATGATTACTGGGCAGCCAAGTCAACAGGGGGAAGGAGAAGACAGTGAACAACAGCAGATGGATTTTGAAGAACAGCAGCAGGCCCAAGATGAACAGCCACAGGTACACATTGATGAGCAGCATTTGGATGTTGAGGGGCAACAGCAGATAGTTGATGAAGAACAGCAAGTTGGGCAAGAAATTGAAGCACCTCTTGAAACACAAATTGGACAAAACATTGATGAGGAACAACAAGCTAAGGCTGCCATCCAAACAGTGACAAAGGTCACTCCTAGCAAGAGGAAATTGCCCAAAAAGACATCTTTTATCATGCCAAGGAGGAAAAGCGCCAGATTGGCTTTCAAAGGCAAAAGTAAAATTGGAGAAAGTACAAAGCATGGAGGTGAATTAGCTATTATCCCTATCCAAAGCGATGATAGTGACAATGAGTCTCGCCTCCTTGAAAACCTCCTCATTCACAAAGAGGGGCAAATTGAGGTATTACAGGAAGATCTTCAAAGGGCGAGGAATTTCAACCACTTCTTGGAGGTTTGATCCGGATTTTATGCAGGAACGCAACAGAATAAACACATAACCATAAATACAGAGATGCAGCGGAAATAACACTTCATTTCATTAATATCAAATACTCGGATTGAGTTGGTTCCAGTTGCGCCGGAAAATAGACACAGAAAGCTTTCCAGCAAGCCCTCATGAGCCTCATTTCAACATCAGGAAGGCGGCCATTTGCATCCAGCAAGTCAGGGGACCTTTTTCAGGCATAAATATGAAGTATTTTTGTAATTTTTGAACTCCAAAAATCTGCTTTTCCCAAATGTGCGTTAAGCTACTTTTATCATTGGGAAATGATGTAAAGTCAATATAATTTCCGTTTTTAGCAGTTTTTTAGATATTTTATGGGATATTTTGTGCCTTGGGCTTTGCAAAGCCTCAAGGACAAGTTTAAATATTTTGACTTGGCCAATGGGATAGCTAGTTGCTCCATGAGGTTTTCCTCCCTCAAGCCTATTTATTCCATGGTTCTCATTGTAAATCAGAGGCTGAACTTGAGAAAAGAATTAATACATTGGTCATATGAGCTTTGAAGAATACACTTGAGTTATGATTTTTGGACTGCCTCTTGGATGCTTTTGAGGAATGATGAAGGATTGTTGATGGATTCCTTGACATGGTAGAATGGTATAGTGCTTCTTTATATGTTTTTGTCTTCTAGTTTTCATTCATAATACATATTTCTTGCTGCTATAGATCAGTAGAGATTGATTTTGAGATATGCCCATGGAGGCACCTCAAAAACCCTGAATCTTCATAGCTTGATGTTTTCTTCTTCCTTAGTTATGCTAAAGAATTCTTAGTTGCTCTTTAGTAACTTAAGGTATTGTTGCTAAGTTTTATTCATAAGTTCTATGTATGTTGAGTAGGATGTATGGTTTGCCCTACCTACCTATCAGCTGCCCATAGTTCAGTCCATAAAACTTTCTCTTTGATTGATTTGTTGATCATCTTGTTGAACCAAGGAGGCCTAGTCCCGATCTAGCCCTTTGCCTAAAACTATGAAAGCTTGTTTGTCAAAGTGCCCAATGACTTAGAGACTATGTTTAGGCGTTCCGGCGTAGTTTATGAGTTGTTAGTTTGTCTTATGTGTTTTCCCAAAGTCTGATAGCCATTTCCCGAAGTTAGAGGGTCTTATACCTCTATGTATGGCTGAAATGTTTGATTTCTATGTATTAATTAGCTCATAGTTACATTTAACATGATTAATGGCTTGCTATAAAATGTTTATGTCTGCTATCAACTAGTTACACTTGAAATCCCTTGTCTTTCACCAACTTGTTGTCCATTTAATCCATTTTTCCCAAAGATCCCTTCTACCGTGAATCAAATCGGCCCTACAACAGCTTTACATCATCACCTCATAGCTTCCTTGACCTGTTTGACCCCATAGCCCAATTTATCTACATCTTGTTATCCTGTTTATGTATTTGATCAGTTTCATCCCTCACAAACTTAAAAACTAAAAAAAACCAAAAACACACTTCATAACTAGCCTAATATCAGAACATCGCAAGTAAACACACCGACATCTTTTGCACTTATAGAGAGAGCCCTCTCTGAGTCCAGGAAGGCTAGGTCCTTGGGCTCCAAAGCTTGGTTTGATGTTACATCGTCATTTGGCTAGCCGATCGGCCAAATCACGGGACCCTAACGACTGCGAAGAATATCACAGTAGAAGCCATTACTAAACTCTTCTTTGAACGAGTGTGGGTGCACTTTGGGATCCCACAGTCTATCATATCAAATCGAGATAGCAGGTTCCTCAGCGCATTTTGGTCCAGCCTCTAGTCAATTTTGGACACAAAGCTCACCAAGTCCACAGCTTTCCATCCCCAAACAGATGGTTAGACAGAGGTCGTCAACAGAATGATTGTACACATTCTGCGCATGTACAATTCAATGCATCCCCGCACATGGGACGAGAGCCTCCCCTATGTACAACAGAGTTATAACTGGGCTCTCCACAGCTTAATTGGCCATAGCCCCTTTCAGGTGGGCTTGGGATTCAAGCCACTATGTCCCATTGACGTAGCCATGCCATTTGCAGTTGCTCAGGCCAATTCGACTCATGTCAAGTCTAAAGCTGACAAAGCACACAACTTCATCGAGCGCATTCAGCACATCCACCAACAGGTTTATGACATATTGGACAGAGCCAATGCTAAGTACAAGCAACGACATGATCAACATCGGGTACCACACAACTTCCAGGTGGGTGAAAAAGTGTGGCAACATTTGCAGAAGGAGCGCCTCACTGGACCCCACCGCAAGATTCGCCCACTCCGATATGGGTCATACACCGTCAACAAGGCTGTAGGGAACAATTCCTTCGAGCTTAGTATTCCACCATTCCTTGGTCTGCACCCAATATTCAATGTAGACTACCTTCGTCCCTACTTCCCACCTCTATTGGACACCTCTGACATTACAGAAGAACTCACACCAAAAGAGTTAAACCCAAACTGCATGGAACAGGCCACCACACACTGTATCATGGACATGCAAATAAAGAACACTCGCCGACAGAAGATCCAACTGTATCGGGTTGTCAAAGCTGGCCAAATCCTGCACCAAGGAAAGTGGTTCACCAGGGACCAAGTTCAACAGAAGTTTCCTCATCTCATGGAGGAACTCAATGCAATGGGGACCATTGCTTCCTAAGGGGGGAGGAATGATCCGGTGGATATTGGTGGCCACTCGCTACATTAGGTTCCCATTTTTTGGCTAGATTGGCAAGACCAAAAGATGAGACAACATCATAACCACTTTGGGGCCCTAGGATCTAGCCCTCCTGGACCCGGAGAGGGATCTCTCCATAAATACAAAGAATGGTATATCTTTGAAGCTCACATGAGATGTTAGGCTAGTTGTTACACCATTTTTTGGTCATCTAACTCTTCATCATTAGATGGACCCAAGTACACCATGTAAGACCGAGTTTAACCCCAAGTAAAGCACTTTCCTGCGGTAATTAGGAAACCCCAAAAGGAATAATTAATTAAACCATAATTTAATTATTATTCCCGGAGTCATGTTTAACCCAAAAACAAAGAAATTAATGAGATAAACCCATAGTTATCTTATTATTTTCTAGGAATAATTATTTAAATAATATTCCTTGTTAAATATGACCAAATCCACCACCATTAATCAACTAAATCATTATTTATTTGATTATATCCCAACCACCTCCTTAAAAAGATAAATAAATCATTTATTTATTTATTTTTCACTAATCAAGGGATTTGACCCAAGTCAAACACCCTTTCCCTCCAACAAATAATAATAAAATATTCCATAGAGGTGGATCTAGATTTGATTAACATTATTTTAATCATGCACCAAGATCTAGAATGACCCGATATTTTGTTATAAATAGGAGGGTTTTCCCCTTCATTCTTCACCTTTTGTTGCATATTAGATCACTCTGGATCTATACACTTGGTCTCATTTTCTGCCATTTTGCTCCCATTGAGCTCTACTTTCTACATTGGGTTTTCTACATCTACAAGAGAGAGAAAGCTTAGATCTGAAGTGCTGAGGACTACAAAGAACCCATCCCATTGAGGAGATCTGGATACACATTCTTGTTTCCTCCCAGGTGCCCTGTAATATAAAAATTCATTCAAAAATCGTGTTCTTGTCTTGTCTGTTGGATGCATGGAGCAAACTCTTTACTTCACTGCTTAATATCTTTCCATTTATAGATCTGTTTGTTGCAGCACTTTAACTACTAATTGCAGATCTGAAGATGTTTTGCGGCCATTATTGTTGTTAGGGCTATTAGTTATGCGTAGCTAAAGTGGTTCTTTTTCGTACGCTTCGACAAAGAATTCATACTAACAAATGGCGACTCCACACGGGTTTTTAAATTACGACCGCTGTCGTTTTTCATATTCCTGCATATCCAGCTACTTCAGGCCCTAGGGCTTCTTTTTTAGCTGCTTAGTTTTTCTCTTTTCATGTCATTTTTTTCACATAAAACCCTAAAAACCTAAAATTTCTAACTTCCGTGTGTTTCTGGCCCTATTGCGCAGGTAAGCGACACCAGCCGCACCTGAGACGGCAATTTTTCAGAAAATCTGCCGCCGAAACAGCCGGAACGGGAGGGTCGCACCTTTTGGCCCAAAACCTGCGACCTGGACGCACTTTTCAGCCTGTAACCTGCGACCTCAACCAAAATCAGGTCAGAACCTGCGACCTGCCTTTTTTCCAGCATTTTTTCTGTAATTTTTCTGGGTTCTGCTGCAGCCTCTGCCAAGGTTTTCCAGCCTCTGTCTCAGCCCGCCTTGACCAAGATCTGATCTGTTTTTACTCATCTAAGTGGGAACCCGGCCCCTTAGGGCTTTAGTACCCTCCACTTTTTGTGGAAGAGTTTCAGCTGTTTCAGCCGTCGGTTTCAGAGCTTCAGCCCTTTCTTTTTCCAGATCTGTGACCTCACTTCCAGATCCATCGAAATCAGCCTCTTTTCCTTTCAAATCACCTCTTGTCGTTTTGTTTGGACCTCCCCCAAAAGGCCTCTGCCTTGCCCCTCCCGGCTTTTTGCTGATTTCCCTTTTTTCCAGCCACCTTGCCCCTGTCTCTTGGCTGTGATCTGCACCCCTTATCTGCAGCTTTATCCTCCGGATCTCTGTCCCCTTTGACCCTAGATCTGTTGAGCTTCGTTTGTGTGTGTTTCCATAGTTTTTCCCTTTCTTTTCAGCATAGTTTTGAGAGACCCACTTCCTTGGGTTTGATAGATGCATATGTAGCTGTTATTTTTCTGTTATTTCAGCATTTTTATTCTGTTCTCTGTAGGTTTATTTTCAGCTACGTTGCACACTTTTTGCTCTCAACAACGGAAAGGGTTTAAAAATTAAAATTAACGCACACCACACACTGACCTTAAGTGAAGAAGCGCCTGGTTTACACCGCCTGGCAAAGACTCTAAAATCAATCGTCACTGCACCTTATATGCCCTTGACCTTCTTGATTTTGCCCCTTTCTGCCCTTGTCGGTTTCCTTCTTCCTGTCATCATTGCGCCCCCAAGGCGCCTTTCCCGGAGACTTCTTGGCCTTCATCCTCAGTTCCCGGTTGATCGACCTGCTCCGCACCGTCGTCGTCGAGCCAGTCCACCTTCGAGTCCGCACTCCGACTCCTCTCCTGATTCCTCAGGTCCCCCTTCCCCTCCCGGTTCTCCCCCTTTTACCTTCACCATGTCTGGATCAGGGCCTAATGCTAGTGGCCCCAATACCGGCCCTACTTCTAGCGGAACCGTCACAACCACTGCTCCGGCCACCCCTGTGCTGCCGTACATTGCAGGCCTCAGCCTCCCCGATTTCCATCAGTTGATTAACGACCCCATTCACCACAATGCTACCTGGCCCACTATGCCCACCAAGTTACCCTCTGATATCCCTAAGTTCGAGGGCCTCAATGGCGAAGACCCAACCAATCACGTCCGGTCTTTCCACATGTGGTGTTCCTCCAACTCCATTACCGATGACTCCATCCGTCTTCGTTTGTTCCAACGCACGCTTACCGGCGAAGCTTCTAAATGGTATGTCGAACAGGCCACTTCCTCCCATACCACGTTCGAGACTCTTGCCCAAGCCTTCTTGTCGTACTTCAAGCTCCCTCTCCGATACGACACTGGTACGGAGCTCTTGACTTCATTTAAGCAATCCTCTTCCACACGCCTTTCTGCCCATGTTCAGGAATGGCGACGAAGACGGAGCTTATGTCGAGCCCCTCCCTTTGAAGATCGGGTTGACATGGACTGGTTCCTTCGCACCCTCCCGTCTCCCATCGGCAAAGATGTCGCCTCTCATTTTCCTCAATCTGAAGAAGCCGCCCTCCAAATAGCTTTAAAATATGACCTGATCTATGCTCAATCTGGTTATGTTTATACCGTTCTTCCTGACACCCCCCGGCCCGGTGGCGCTAACGCCCCGGGGGCATCTCATTCCGCCGACGGTATTGTTGGATCTCTTTCCCACCCCTCTGCTCATCCTCCTATGCGCCATGACCCTCCTCAGGGAGGGGCCAGCACCTCTAGCACTTTGCCCCCTCCCGGCAACATGTATCCAGGATACGGCATGCCTCCTCCTTTTGCCCAACCTCCTGCTTACCTCAATGCTGCCCAACCCAACCCTTACTTTTATCCGCAGCCTGGTGCGCCAGCTCCCCCAGCATATGCGTTTCCGCCCCCCTTGCCTCCTCACCACCTGCAACAGCCCTTACAACCCCCTCCAGGGCAAGTATTTGCGCAGCAGGGTGCGTTTAATCCCCCTTCCCAAAGAAGGCGGAGAGGCAACCAGAACCCATCTGCCCCTGGTAACCGAGGACCCAATTCTGGTCAGGACCCTAACACTGGCAACCAGCCACAGGGCATTCCGCCCAGGCCGGACAGGCCGCTTCGCACAAACAAGCCCTGTTCGTGTTGCGGTGTTTACGGTCACTACACTCACGATTGCCCTCTCTTACCCCAGATGCGACAGATGTGGGAGTCTCAAGCCACATTGCGCGGACAGCACACCTCCCCTGACGCTCCTCCTCATGTGGCCACTACCCAGCCAGCTGTGTTCACTGATCCTTTCCCTCAACAGGGATTCGTGGCTACCCACCCCCCTGACAGCCATGCCGCCACACCCTCGTCCATTTCTGGTTCCTCTGACTACCAGATCCTCATGATGCACTCCGATCCGTCCCCTTCCGTCGGCCTTCACCTTCAAACTCGGTCTCGCCAGTACACCAAGCCCCCTGCTCAGTCTGCTCCCGAGCCCCCATCTTCAGGTTCTACAGAGCCTCTTTCGACATCCAGTGGCCCCTTACACATCCCTCAACCCAAAGTTGAGGTTCACCCAAAGATTCCAAAGGGTCCATTACGCCGAAATGCTGCTTCTGGTCGAGCCGCTCAACCGTACAGTATAGTAGATGATTTGGCACAATCCCCTGCTGCCATTTCCACACTGGAACTCCTCCAGTCGTGCCCTTCTCAACGGAAGGCTCTACTATCTGCCGTGGGCGCTGTTGATCTTGCTGATGACCAAATGATTGTTTTCGACGCCACTCAATCGGACCACCCTCCTCTTCCTCCTTCTGTTGCTTTCCAAATCCCAGTCAAAATCCGGAACGCCACTGTATCCCGGTGTATAATTGATGAGGGGCGTCCACCTGTGTGATGTCCGCTTCGGTTTGGAAGCAACTCGGATCCCCTGAGTTGGCCCCTTCCACGATCACCCTTCGAGCGTGGGATGGTCATGCCTCCCAGCCTATTGGCCTGTTTCGTAACTGTCCCATCACCCTCGCCGGTAAGGCTGTTTGCGTTGATGTCGAAGTCATTGACGCCCCTCTAGACTACAACATCCTATTGGGGCGAAGCTACACCTATGCCATGTCTGCTGTCCCATCCGCGGTCTTCCGTAAGATGTCTTTTCCACATAACGGGAAGATAGTCACCATTGACCAGCTATCGTATCATGAGTCATCGTCTCAGTCCTCCTCCGAGACGACCATCTCTTATGTAGCCAACAAGCAAACTGTCGATTCCTTGACCAGTGTCTCCCCCGGCGTTTATAAAGATTCCACCTTGCTTGGTACTTTTCCTCACCTTCCTCCCCCTCCCGTTACTGATCCCGGCTTGTCGAATGTTTGCATGATGCAATCATCTCAGGCTGCCCATAAACGGCCTGCCTCAGCTAGCCCGCACCCTCCTCCCCGCCCTCCGCAACCCGCTCCTAGCCATCCGTCTCAGCCAGCCGGACCTCCCCTTTCTGGCCCTCCCCCTATAGTTGCCACCCCCGCACCTCTTTATCCTCCAGGATCGGTCCCTCCTGGCCTTAACCATCTTGAAGCCGTTCCTCCTGGTCATTACCCTGCTGGACAGATCCCCTTCTTGGCTCCCCCTCCCGGAGTATATTCCGTCCCCGTCATGGCCACCCTTTCTCTCCCTAACTTGACCTTGGGTATTCCGGTTTGGTACCTTGACCCCCCGGCCGCCACCCCCCCTGGTCACCCCAAACCTTACATGGCTTTGACACCGGTTCAACCGGTCCCCCTCGCTTCCTCCATAGCCACTGTGCCCCCAGCACCTCCACAGGACCCTTCTCCTGTTGAGTCGGCTCCCGGGAAGAAAGGAAAAGCCCGCAAGGGGGCAACCAAAGACCAAACCACCACAACCACCTCGGCTCCTCCCCCACCCTCGAAGCCTTGTGCCTTATGTGATGTCATCGGTCATGCCACTCATGCTTGTCCCGAGTCACCCCGTATTCGCCCCATGGTAAAAGTCGCGTTCCCCGACACTACGGTCCCTGAAACTCCCACTCCTGCTTCGACCGTCTCCAAGAACCCCAAGACTCTCCGCACCACCAAGCCTTGTGCTTTGTGCGGTGTCCATGGCCACTACTCCCATCATTGTCCTCACCTGACGCATTACCGTGACTCCCTTGAGGTAATCCGCGAGTATGAGGTTGAACAAAATCAATCCGCCTCTCCCATTCTCGTGCAGTATGCTGCAGCCCAGCCTGAGGATTCCATTGATCCCATCCATATTCCCCCCCCTGATGTCCAGATGACGGAGTCTACAGTCACCATTCTTTACCTGTCCTCCTCTACACGACACTTGGAACCTAGCCCGTCTGCCGCCTCCCCCATTGTGTCCCTTGATACTCGAGATCACTCCACTGGTGTCTCTGTTGACCTTCGCAGCCCGAGTCCTCGCCATGTTTCCGATAGCCCTCATACATCACCTTGTTTGAGTTTTGCTCATCCTGCCCTTTCCCCCCGCCATTTCCGCTTGATGACTTCTGCCCCCTCACGCTGCCGTCCTTTCCTTTCATCCCCTCATGTATTGTCTTGTCACACCACCTTGCGCATTCCCCCGTCCACATCCTTTATCGGTTACGCCGATGGTGCAAGTCGCTACTCCAGGAATCTTGCCTCGGCAGGGTGGGCCATCTTCACCCCCTTGCATGACCTAGTTCTGTCTAACGGGGTATGCATTGGTTCTGCCACCAACAATCAGGCCGAATACGATGCAGTGCGTGGCCTACTAGCTGATGCTTTGCTGCATCGCATTCGCCACCTGCACGTTCGCTTGGATTCCTTGCTTCTTGTCATGCAACTAAATGGTGTTTATCGTGTGCATAATCCTGTGTTGTTTCGACGCTACTTACGAGTGAAAGTCTTAATACGTGCGTTTGAAACCATCACTTTCAACCATGTACCCAGAGACCAGAATCACTACGTAGATAGTATTGCAAACCATGTTTTAGATTGGCATTTATCACACACAATTCATACAGGACAATAACATTAAATCAACCATCAAAAGACGATGCATATCCATAATATGTGTCGCAAACCATATATTGATGATTCCATTTACTCTGATACATACGACATGCCCATAGCATGTTCCAAAAACTGGGGGCACCATACGCCCCCCCACACATATACATCCGACATGCCCATAGCATGTTACAAACCAAAAACACAAACTGGGGGCACCATATGCCCCTCCCTACACTATAGGAGGCACCCCCTGCCCCTACATACATCAAAGGGGGCACCATATGTCCCTAATCACTATCTGGAGGCTCCCGAGCCAATGGCTCTGCCCCTGCAGCATGTAGATCACGCATAGTTTGTCCGGCCATCGCCATGCGCCGCATGATACCTCGCCACTCCGAGGGGAGACCAACACATGGCTCTATGTACTGGTCGTCTAAATCCTGCCACCCGCGCTCTGATACTCCGGTCAACAGCTGCTCACATCTACGGCGGATGTCCTCCAGTAGGGCAGCTGCACCATCATTTTGCGCTGCCCTCGATCCACTCGGACCCGTAGCTCCAGACGCTGCCGGTCGTCCCATATATCCGGCCGGTTTTACCGGTGCTATATCTGCATACCAAAAGTCCATGAATCAGTATCATTATTTACTATTCAAAAAACTTTAAACATGCCCATATAAGAATAGCAATTTGTCACTTACCATCGGGCCCCCAGACTCGACCAGGCGGAAGTGGCAGATCCGGATCCCCACAGTAGCTCATCCCACTATAAGGGTAGTCGTCTATGTACAACGGCATCTGGTCCCAATGGGCAAAGAACTCCGGTCGAAATGTTCGCCCGACCGCCCCTCCTCCTCCTTTGCAGAGTAGTCGTCCCCAACGACGCATCCTGGGCTCTCTCGGGCCCCATCTGGAAGATGCACACGAGGCCTCAAGGTCGGGATCTTCTCAAAGAAGAAGGCGCACAACAAAGTCCCATATGAGCAATCATGATTCACCTGCCGCTTGCATAGCGACAGCTGTCGCTTTAGCGACACCAACATCATTTGGGCCCACCCAAAGTAGGTACCACTCAACACACTCTCCACTATCATCATCTGCCCACCGATGATGTGATGGAACGCCTGGGTGCCCAGGATTCGCAGCACAGCTGCGGCCACTGCACGGGTTTCTAGCCTCTCTAGATCCCCGATCGATATCCGAGTCCCCTTGACTTGGAACCCCGGTCGACAATGGCGTTCCACAAACTCCATGATATGCCGCCCCCGCGGCAACACTGGCTGCGTGTCTCCCACTATCCCCAATGGTGGGAGGCCGGTCAGGAAATAAACATCCTGGACCGTCAGTTCGATCCTGTGCCCCTGCACTACAAAGATCTCCTGATCTGGATCCCAGTAACTGATAATCCGGGCCAGTAATGATTCCCCTGCTCTCATCAACGGGTTCTCCACAAACTTGGGAACCCCAAATCTGGCCAATACACGACGGACGCCCTGATCCGCCTGGATCTCTGCCCGAAGTGTTCCCAGATCCCTCTCTCTCCAGTTGACTCGTAACTCTGCCATACCTGCACAAACACATTCTTTTTGTCAGGGTACAGATCGAGCAACCCATAACCACACACAAAAACCCAACTCCCAGCCATCAAACAGCATCAAGCTCCCCTCCCCTCCCAGGTCGCAGCTTTCTGCCAATTTCTGGACCAGGTCGCACCTTTTTCCCCAAAACCTGCGTCCTGGGTCGCACCTTTTGCCCCAAAAGGTGCGACCCGGCCGTAGAGAGGAGGGAGGGGCTGTTTCTGGGGTGTTGGGCCCTAAACTGCAAATCTAATCCATCAAAATGCAAGAGCAAGGTTAGGCCTCTTACCTCCAACTGACAGATCTCAAATCCAACGGTCGGTTTGTACGCTACGTTCGCCGCAAGATTTAGGGCCTTATCTCCTCTCCACATTCACCACAGCAACAATAGCAAATGAATGATTTTGGAGGGAAAACAGCCTCATTAAAAGAGAACCCCTGTTTCTTCTTTCGACTGCCACGACCACACCGTAGCCCCGTTCGACGAACCGTCAGCACCGCTGGATAAATCTCACCGAGCTCTCAAATGGGTTTTACTTAGTTTTTGGTGATTTGCTACTTCACCCGGACACATTTTTCCACGAAGGGTCACTTCACCGCTCCTCAAAATCGAATTTCCTCACTTACGACACTTGTACTTGGGGCACCATATCGCCCCCTTACTTGTCCATGTTCGTGTTGATTTTCGTCATGAGTGCCCACCTTGTACTCATGCTTCTATGACCCCCATTGGGGCCTTTATTGTGTGGCAGCACTATCTAGTCGCCCTTGCTTAGAGCATCCGAGTTGAGTCATCATTGCATTCATGGAGTCTATCCTGCATCCTTTTACACCCTACTATAGCCCTCCATTCTTTTTGCTTGGTCCCTCTCTTATGTCGCATCTCATGACCTTCAGCCCCACTGTCCCCTGTCCCTTTCGATATTGTGTCAGTCGCTGCCATGTCATTCATGCCCTTTATGCTCTAACAAGGGAAGTCGTCCATTCGCCACTCCACCCTTCCCATTTCCGCCATCATCATTAGTGTCATTTTGTCCGTCACTCTATTGCTATTCTCTCGTGCCTTAGTTGAGGATCTCTCATTGCCTCACCTAAAGCGGGCCTCCTTCTGTCGACCTCAACACACTTATTCCAGAAGCAAGGTCTAGAGGGCGGTGTACCTTGGTTCCAGCTTCCACTTTTGTTCGGTGCCTCGGATCAGGCAGGGGGATTTCTTACCTCCCTTTGACTTGATTGCTTCTCCAGCTCCTTTCAGCATGACCGAGATTCGTATACTGGACAGTCCAGTGACCCAGCAGCAGCTCGTGATGATTCCCGGGCGTGTGTGAGATGTCTCGGCCCTCATGAGGGGGTGGCCCTGCAGGTAGCCCCCCACATGCCCGGATGACCTCTTCATTGCAGCCTTTGATGCCGCTCCAGATTTTGATGATGTTGGCCTTAGCCACTTGCAGCACCTCTATGATTTGCATGTATCAGTCAGATTTTGTGAGCCCTTCCCCATTTACAGGGGGCATTTGGGTTGTATTTATCTCATGTACTCGGATGATATTGTACTAGTCCAGGGCTATTAGTTATGCGTAGCTAAAGTGGTTCTTTTTCGTACACTTCGACAAAAGGTATACTAACACTAGTTATGAAGCACAAGGGTTTTAAATTGGTTGGTTGGTGAGATGTTGGGTTGGTCATGAGATCATGGACTGAGAAAGTAATGGGAGAAAACGGAACAAAGCAGCAGGATGTTTTAGCAAAGAGAATGGGTTAAGAAAGTGCCATCCATTGGGCTATGGAGTCATGAAAGGAGAATCACTTGCAACAACTAGCCAAGGCTTTCAGAGGGCAAGTCATCTACACTAAAGGATCTTTTAGATAGATGATGGGATGGAACATTAAGGAAAGAAAGTGAAAGAAGGAAAGCAACCCACTTCTTGTCTATAGATCAGGCCAGAGGTCATTTAACTCCAGACTTGCTTGGACATACTCATAGGCAACTCTCAAAGGAGGGACAAAGGGGCAGCTTATAGATCGGACCAGAGGTCATTTAACTCTAGGTCAGCTTTAGCCTGCTCCAAGGGAAAAACAGAGATGAGTTAACAAGACTAGAATCTATAGATCAGAGAAGGACTTTGAACCTTCAATGCTTTGACCCCAGCAGGAAACATCCAAGTAGCAAACTCCATAATTCATACATCAGTTAGCAACATATGGAACTACTACACTGGTTAAATTAACTGAGTTTACTCTTAGATAACACATACAGCAGAAAACATTAAGGCAAGGAGAGCAGAAACATAGGGTGCCTAACAAGGGCAAATCCTATGCCAGATTTCTGATGCAAGCCAGAAGACCAATGAACAACATGAAAATGTAATAAACAGAGTTAGGAAAAACATCACCAATAGTAATAGACTAGGATCCTGTGAAATGTGCTTGATTAATGATGCAAAACCAGTCATATACATCAGAGCTCAATAGCTGTTACAATCAAAACTTTTTCCTCCCAGCCTACTACATTCAACTACTATGCTACTCTCTCCCAAGACTGTTCTAACAGTCCAAACGAATTTCCATAACTGCAACAGCAGCAACTGGACAACAACCTGTACCATAATTTTCTTATGTGTTTTATACCAGAAGATGAGCCAAGGAGGTAGGTGGAAACTAAATGAAACATTAAACTCAAAAAAAAAGAGAGGGCCGAAACCCATTATGTTTTAACTCTCTGCATTTATCTCTGGTATGGATTTGATGCACTCTGATGCTGTAGTACTCTGTAGGTTGCTTGGGCAGCCTCTGTCAGGTCGAGATTGACCTCTGATGTGTTCTTGGTAGTCCTCTCGGCTGTCTGGAATTCTGTGGTAGCCTTCTAGAAATAATAAACTGGATGAGAAGGTCCGCAGGTCTCTCCATACCTCCATCACTGAAATTCTGACAGTCTTAAGAAACTTCTGTCAGCGCCTTTCATTTGTTTAAGGGCTCGAGGAAGCATGGAGGACACTGTTCGGCAGTCATCTCTGGAGAAAATATTTTGCTGGTATTAACACAGATACGACCTGTTGCGTGTGCATTTGATCTTCAACTGCGCCTTGATTCCTGTGACCCTGCCTTTAACGTTTTCAGACCTCAAACTTTCCATTTGCTGTATGAAGAAAACTGACCCCTTTTAATAAACATTTCTTTTGAACGCAACTGAAATGAAATTACGCATTTGTGAAGGGAAAAAATTCATTTGTATGGGAAAAAGGGAAGGGGAGTAGGCAGGACCCAATTAAATCGCAATCGCAATCGGGCAAGAGTAGGGAGACACATTGTTGAAACAAACCCACAAAGTTCTGATGCGATTAGCCTGGGTCCGATGGGGCAATACACAATGGAGCGGGGGAAATCCCTTTAAAATAAACGAGAAATGATTTTTTCACTTTATACAAAGGGATGGATGGTATTTGTTAGCAGGCGGGGGGCTAAAGTGGGACCGGGGTCAATCGCATCGGAGATCGGGAGTGGAGCGGAATGGAATGACACAGAGAAAACTTCTGATGCGATTGGGGCAGACCCTTTGTAAAACCAAAAATCCTACGAATTTCCAATTCACAAAGGAGAAAACCCTTTTTATATGAATAGGCGGAAGTATTAAGTGGTGGGCCCGGTAGGTCTAATCGCAATCGGATATCGGGAGCGGGGGTCAATCGGAACGCGTATTACAAAAGTTGCGATGCGGTTGATCGGGGGAAGCAGATCGGAGGGAACTTGCGATCAGAGGGTCGGAGGGACTGGAGCGATCGGGGCGATCGGAGGAATGGAGAAATTGGGGGATCGGAGGAATAGACCTACAATTAGGGCGATTGGGCAGAATGGTGCGATCGGAGTTTAAGTCGTGATCGTGCAATCGCAAATATTTGCGATTGGATCAATCGCATCGCAAATATTTGCGATTGCGCGATCGAAGCATATATAATAGAACATGCGATTGGAAATGATTGCGATTGAGATTGTAATGTGGCGGGGTTTATATAATATAAACTTTATAATAAAGTTTATTACAATGTATGGCGGGGCATGGAAAGGGGAAGTGGTTATAAAGGGCGGGACTTAATAATAAACGTTAACATTGTTTATTATAAGGTTCTAAGGGGTATGGTCGGGGAAGTGGTTATATAAATCGCGTATTTTTTTTTAACATGATTTACAAAGCGATTTATAATCAGAAAGGGGGAAAGGGGGCGTAAGACTTAAATAAAACAAATATTAAGGGGAAAAATGGGGAGATAGGAGGTATAAGGGCTTTTACTTCACTTAGGCATAAAATTCAATCCAGAAATCAGTTTTGAGAATGTAGCATACCATTGGAAAGCTCTTTTCAGGAAATTTCTGACGAATCTTCTTCGAAGATGATCTGGCACTAAACAAGTTGTAGAAAACTTCTCTGAAGGCATGGGTCAACAGAAGGCACAAGGAGGCTTCAAGGATGATGTGTTTTCGGAGGAAATGCATTCCTTGGAGGCTCAGAAACATTTTAGCCCCCTGTTTGTCTGTCAAAAATTTTATGGGGGCTAACGCTATTACTTTCCACTTGGGACCCCACCATTGTCTCTTTCAGTTTTTTTCACATCTTAGTATTTTTAGCATTTTTTTGGGTCTTGAACTTTTGGAGCCATTTTGAAGCACCAAACAGAGATAGTATGCCGAAGTTACGTCCCTGGGAAGTTTAAACACAAATTTACTAAAACGGGGTCCATAGTTTTGGCGCTTCATCTCCTAGGGTTAGGGTTTTGGACGTTTAGAGTTCTCCACTATTTCTCCATAATAAATAGGCCCTCGAGCCTCATTGTAACACAGTTCAAAGGTTTGTAGCCACCACATCTCTTCTCAGAGATTCGCTACCAGAACCCTAGCTATTTTATTTCCATCATGTTTGTAAGCATATTTCTATGATCTGATATTAATTAAATGAAGCCTTATTTCCACTGTATTTCTATGTTTATGGTTATTTCTGTATTTTTTTTCATTCCTGCATAAATCCAGATCAAAGTTGTAACAAGTGGAGGCTATATCTATTCATATCTAAGCCATTATAGTGCCTCTTTTCAGTGGGAAAGCATTCTATTCCCCTGGAAAGAGAGTATTGGATGATTGGAGCAAAGTTTCAAATCTTGGCTTGAGGCGAAACCATGTTCTAGAGCCTACAACACAGTTAATCTTCCTAGACTACGTTATTTGCAAGAGAGAATTTGGAGGGTGTTTTGGCAGACTTTTGGAGGAGAGATCTCTAGTGTTGGGAATCTTCCATTCACTGTGGTGATCCATGGATTACATATCTAAGCCATGTCATATTTAGATCTGATATGAATATTGTTGTATTTGCTTCATAAATTCTGAATCATTTTGCATATGTGCTGCTTTAGATCTCAGATCTACTCCATGTACTTCACTTTTTGCTGAAAACCCCAAGGGGCATTTGAAGAGGAGACTCTATAGTGTAAAGATATGAAATAGATCTATATTTTTGTATAAAAATCTACTCTAGATATAAAGTGTAATATAAATCTATTTTCAGCTAATAAAATAACACTGTCAAGCTTGTACAATCATATCATATGGTTGCAGCCTCTTATTTTTTAGCATTTCTTCATGTAAAGTCTCCTATTTTCTGATCTATGACTCATGGGCTTCAATATAACTCTGATTTGCTGATGTAAATGACATTATTGAGCCTCCATATTGGCCTCCTACAATTTTTCACTTAAACTGCATTATTTCTGAAGCAGTGTTGTTTATATATTGTTGTAGTCCCATTCTTGGGTATTTTTCAGCTATACTAGGTGTGGGAGACTTGTTTTCCTCACCTACAATGATTTGTTTCTGATATCCTATTGGATTTAGAGGTTAGATTGTCAGATCTAAGGGATCCAAGAGTTGATTTTGAATTATGTAGCATCCATTTCTGAAAAATGTTTTTTTTCAGACATGCATTGCTGACAAGCCCAACTTGGGGATATTACAGTTTCTTCAAATCTTTGATACCAACATTTGTGCACAAGGTATGGAACATATTCATCAGTCATGCACATCTTGATCCCTTTTCTACCACAGTATGGTCCATTGTATGTACTTGTCCTCATAGCTCCCCACGAGATAGTATTGTTCCTTGATGGCGTCTCAGAAATAATTCCAAGTGGGTATGGACGAGAACAGAGAGGGTTCCATCTCGTCCTTTTTCTCACAGTAGGTTTCCCACCAGTCCTTGACATTGGGGGTAGCTTTGAGTAGTGAAAATATAATCTTCTCCTGGTTATAAAAGTCATGAACCGAGAAATATCCTTCTAATAGATTCAACCATCTATCTATGACATCTGCATCTATTTGGCCCTCAAATATGGGAATGCCAAAGTTTACTTGTACCTTAAAGGGATTCGCATCTCCAGAGTGGCTTCTGGATGCAAGTGCACCACCGATGGGGAGTCGTTGAAGCCTTCCGGGAAAAGTTATCCATAATCGCGTCCCTTTGTTTTTTGAGGGCCTCCTCGAGTAATATTTTGATAGGATCTCCTGCTCCCTCATCTTTCTTTTTTCCCCCCATGGGAGGCCATCAAAGTTTGTGAGGCTGATCTTGAAAAGGTTCAACCAGATCGAGCCCTAACTCCTTATACCTTGACCTTGTTGGGGACATGCAAAGAAGGACTGAGAAAAAGTAGACCGCTCTGACACCACTGATCCAGATTTATACATGAACACAAAAGAATACACATATAACCATGAATACAAAGATGTAGTGGAAATAAGACTTCATTTCATTAATATCAAAGAATTGAAATTTTCTTACAGACAGAATGGAAATAAACTAGCTAGGGCATTGGTAGCTTATCTCTGAGAAGAGATGTGGTGGCTACAACCCTATGAACTATTTTACAATGAGGCTCGAGGGCCCATTTATTGTTGATAAACAATGGAAAATCCTAAACATCCAAAAACCTAACCCTAGGAGTTGAAGCGCCAAAACTATGGGCCCCATTTGGGTATATTGGTACATCAACTTCCCAAGGACGTAACTTTGGCATATGATCTTTGTTTGACATGCAACATACCTCGTTAGAAATATCTATCTGAGGACTACAACTTTTGAGTGAGTAACATTGGTCCAAGGACCCATGTTGCTCCCGGTTTTTCAAAAAAAACGTCATTTAGGGCCTCAAAATGGCTCCAGAAGTTTAGGACCTGAAAAATTGCTAAAAATAGTAAACTGTGCTATAATTAAGGAAATTGAAAAAATTAAAGAGACAATGGTGGGGCCCCAAGTGGAATAGGCAGGTGGCCACCAATATCCACCTAGATTAGAAGGATCATAGAGTTTCAAATTCTCTACATTCATAAGTGAGTAAATGCACATATATGATGATAAAATGAGTCAATAGGCATTATCACCCACCTTTTCCAGTAACTTTAAGGGATCATACCTCAAAGCCTAGATGTCTTTACCAGAACCAATATAGCCTCTCCTTGTTCAACTATAGCCATACTTTGTTGCCCACCTTGAATGACTTCTCTGTCCTATGCTAATCATGATTTGCATTATCTTACTCCTATGACTTTTATAGTGTCTCTTGTACCTATAGATGGATATGCCTAGTATTTTCTTCAAACTTTCCATCCCTCAAGGCATCTCTTGTGTTATCACTCCAAAATTTCCTAGGGTTGTTAAGTGTGTTAAAGAAATATCAGAGGTAACTATCAACCACTTTGGAGATTAGAATCTAGCCTTCATAATGATGAGAGAGGGCTCTCTCTTAATAATTTAACTTTGTTGTTTTAATTGATTTTAGGCTAGTTATGTAAGATTGATTGGGTTTGATTTTGATTTGTTGGTGGAATTAATGATTTAGATGGATAGGTGACTTTCCATTTTCCATTAGGCCATGGAGTCAATGTATCAAGAAAACAATAAATAAAAAAATGATAAAAGCAGTGTTACAAGGCAAGGTAGTTGAGCAAAATCAGATCTTTTAGGCTGAATGGTGAAGTGGTTTTCAATCGGGATCAAGGAGCAGTTAAGGATTCCTTAAACCAGATAATGAGGAAGGTTAAAGAGGTCAATTGGGATGGGAGAGCAATTAAGGATTCTTAGATCTAGATATCAGAAGAAAAAATTAAAATTAATAACAGTTTAGAACAGAGTGTACTTAAACAAATTCTGCAATAATATTTATGTTATAACATTTAAATTTGGAAAACATGCAATTTTATGGAATACTTAAGAAAATAACAATGAACAATTGAAATATACTTAATTGAAGTAGCTCAACAAAGGAATCCTGTAAAGAAATGCATTTATTATTTTCCTGGCTGTCAACTTGGAAAATTTACAATAAACAATTAGGTATCAGATCAATTCAACTATAGAAATGTTTAAGAATCCACACTCAATACTTCAAATTGATAAAGTATTTATACAAAATGTGATACAAAATATCCTAAAACTGATTTAGGATTTATTCAAGGGAAATAAAATATCTTCATGCAAGAAGATAGAGACACCTATGTAACTAACTGCAAGTTGTCCCTGTTTATTGGATTTGCTGTTTGCTTTCTTTGATATTTTGCTGTCTTATCTCTCTGGCTATTGCTTTCACGTTGGCTGCATATTTACACTAGTTATATCTGATTTACCTCTTAACTCTGTTTTGATCTTTTAAACTTTGTCTTTTATCTTTATCTGCCTATACCTTTAACCTGTCTCTCTTTTACCTGAATTCTCTGTTTACCTGCTTTACTTTTACCTTTCATAGAAAATCGCATAATTTCTCCTAGGCCTCTTCATCTGGAATTTTGATCTTTACCATCCTCCTACAAATTTCAACTGCTTCAGTTTACTTGGTAAATTTAGGTTTTTTTACAAAAAGATGATTTACCTCATGATGGAGGTAAAAGAGATTTTCAAAAGTCTGGTAGAGTACTTTGCCTGTAGGAATTCCTTTCATAGAGGAATTGTTGGAATGTTCTCTAGCCACTTCTATGATATTTTTGTCATAATCTTCATGCCTCATTAGTCTGTCATTTATCACTAATGGATTAGGTAGACCTTTCTACCTCAAAATATCAAATTTGTTCATGAACCCGTTTACTGCAAGCTCCATAGTTTGACACTTTTCTTCAAGCTATATCATGAGATTTCTCTTGGAAATTATATTTTTCACCTCTAATATTGTGTCTGTTCTATAAATTATCCCAATTTATTCTAATTCATGCTTGTTCTTATAATTGAGAAACTTAATTATCTCAGTGGCCTCCTCTTGTTTCTTTCCAAGTTCTTCTTTTAATTTCTAAATAGCTTCACTAGGTTCCTTTATAAAATATTTCTGCTCAAATATAACTTAGATAGAAGGCCAAATATCATTAACTGAGTTAATGATATTGGCCCATAGTTGTTGCTTTTCTTGGGCTAGTGGCTCTTTCAGTGTTAATTCTTTTTCTAACTTTTGACTCTTTCATTCAACTTGTTTGATTTCTAAGTTTCTAATTTATACATAATTTGAGCCAATTTCTTTTCATCTTCTAGAATTTTTACTTGTTCTTTAAGTCTATTAATATTAGTTGTTTGGATTGAAATATCCTGCATGGCTTTAATCAATTTACTTGCCTCATCATTAGGATGGGATGCTGCTACTGCTAGTGTAGTAGCTGGTGTTGCTGAATTTTTTTTTGTCATTGGAACTACTGTTGCAGTTGGGACTGTTGTAGTAACTGATACTGCTGTAGGTAATGGAGATGATGTTGAAGCTATGGGAGTGGCAGTAACAATAAATTCTTCCATGCTTTCCTTATTTTCTTGCACTAATGTACCCATTTCATTCTCCATCTCTTTCAATTGAGTTGTCAACTGAATGATGAGATTCATCATTTCATCTTTCTGACTTTCATTCTCCAAAACTTCTTTAGTTTGTGGATGTTCAGTGGGAGGTAATTTTAGCTTCTTTTTCAATGCAGCAATGTCTACATTCTTCTTTTTGATAAGCTCTTCAACTAATTTGATGTTCTTTTGATCATATCCAACCTCCATAACCAATTATTCAAGTGATTTTATTCTATTATCCTTGGCTTGTGAATATGCTTTCTCTAGTTTCAATGGTGCTCTTATATTTTCTAGAGAATTTTGTAGTTTTTGGACACTCATAGCTTTTTTGGTCATAGTGGAGTAGATCATTTCTCCAACTTGCTTATGAAATTCAATTTGATCTATGGGATGTACATCTTTAGCCATAACTTCAAAGGTTGTTTTCTTGTAGTTTGATGATGATTTTGGAGCCTACATTGTTGGCTCCAAAAATGTCATTTACATCTTCCTGGTTTTGTAATAAAAGGCTGAAAGTAACTTGTTCAGGTCACTAGGAGTTTGTTTCCAATATTGGGCATAAGTAACAACTTTTAATGCCTCATTCTTTAATTTGATTTCTTTGTAATATCCATTATGTCTTTCTCCTTATCCACTAGTTTGCTTGATGAAGAAACCTCTGCACTGTGTTGTTTCTGAATAATCTGAGCACTGGAGGTTGATGGCTAATGTGTTTCATCTAAAACAGTGGGAGGTGCATTGTCTCTGACCACTATGTCTATATCAATGATTTCAATTGTACCAACTATTTCTTCCTGTTCAATTACTGGATTCATTTTGGCCTTTTTCTTGTACATAAGCTTGAACTTAGTGTCAGAAGTAGTTTCAGCAGAATATGAACCTTCCTCTCTTGCTCTCTTTGATTTCTTGTCTTGTGGGGTTGGAGTATGTAGGATGGAACTAGTATCAAATTGTTTATCCATATCCTGTAAAGTATTTTCCAACCACTCTGACTAGTTGGAATACTTTTCAATCTCTAGTTTAGACTCATCGACAAAAGGAGTCAATTTGAATTTGACTCTTAGTTTACTGATGAATCCCAAAGGATCATACTACCATTTGAAACTATTAATGAACTTGAAATCTTCTAAACACTTATCTGCTTTTTTACCAACATTCCTATTATTTCAAATAAAAGGCCCTAAATAGCTCTTTATCTTAAACTGATTTTTATTCTTTATTGACAGGAAATTAACTTCATCTAAGTTTAGGATCTGTCTGATGTATTCCAATGCAAATGGGGAGGTATTTGGGGATCTTGTATGGAATAAGCTGGCATCCATACACCCTAATTTCAGTATGGTTCTAGTAAAAATACCATTCTCCTGTTCTACTTTGATCTGACAATTGCAATACTTTCGTTATCTCTTCACTGACCCTAGGTTGATTTATATTGCTTAGCATGTTGACAACTAGACTAAAAAATGAATCAATGAAGTCCTTGTAGCTGAATTCTGTGGAATCATTTTTCATCAAGGATGTCCAAAAGACTACAGATTGGGGTTTACCCTTTGTGTCCAATTTTTGGAGGCTAACTGCAAACCTTTCTGATTGGAAATATAGGAACACATGAAACAAAACTGATGAATATTTAAACACTCCTTCCTCTGGTAATTTAAATTTCTCATGGATGGCATCTGATAGATATTGAGCAAAGTTAAATGTGGGAGCTAGAGGTTGTCCTAGGTAGAATATGGACGGAAAACCTAGGATAGAGGCATCTACATATTCATTAGTAAAATACCCTAGAATGCATGAAAACATTGTGACAATCTATCTAGTTCTCTCTGAAAAAATGGAAGCTGAGTAAGGAGGGTTACTCTTTGGGGTTTCTATTAATGGAGGAAGGAAGGTTTGGAATATTTGGAACCTCTTAGGAAAGTCCAGCTTCATATATAGTTCAGTGAGGATTTCAATTGATAATGGGGTTTCATCAAGCTTGCGTTGGATCTGTAACATCTGATTTATGTATTCTGCAGTGATTGTGAATAAAATCTCTTGGATTGGAATTACTAGAGCTCTTTCATTGGGAAAATAATTAATTTGACAGAGCCTGATGATTTCTAGAAACTTGAAGGTTTGTGGGAAGATGTACTTGGGTAGGTTTCAGTCCCAAAGGTGGATATCATCAACCTGTTCTATGAATTTATTATGGCTTCAGCAGTGGAGCTCTAGGAGGTTGAAATAAGTGACTGTATCACTGATTTTGAAGTCTTTGTCTACTAGAGGAGTGTCTTCAACATCAACCAAAGGTGGTTGTATAGGGTTAATAGATAAAACACTCTGGGAGGCCATAGATTTGTTTATTTTATCAATTATTGCTTTTCAGTTCTTTAAACAATGGCTTCTAGAGGCTTAGGATTACTTGGAAAAGGTTTAATTTGGTTTGCAGAAGTGGTTTTTGTTGCAAAAAAGGCTTTAGTTCCAGTCTAAAAATCTTTAAACTGAGTCGGCATAGGCTTCTTATAATAATAGGCTTGGATTAGAGTCTGCACAGGCTTCAAAATAGGTGGCAATGGATTCTTTTTCACAATTTTGAACAGAAATGGTTAACTAATGGTAAAGGGTAGGCTTTAATACTTTTTTACTGGCAGTCGTTAAGCATAAGGTGCAAAGGTTAAATTCAAATAAGCGGTGGTTTTATTGCAATGGGCGGAAATGGATTAGTGGTTATTACATCAAAAAAAGTGGTTAAGTGGTTTTCGGCTGGGGGATGCGATAAAACATGGGAGTGCCACGTAGAAAATGGGTGGGGGTGAAAAACCACCCATTTTGAACCCCCCCCCGCGACTTTAAACTTTGAACTGTCGGGGGTGCTAATGCTTCTATTGGCTGTTGGATCTAATTGACTATGATTGGGTGAATGGGTGAGTTGGGGGGATTTGATAGGTGGGACCAAGAATCTTTATGCGAGGTTATGTAAAGTGGGACCTGAGTTTTATATATGTGATGGGTTGGGAAATCATATGAAAGAAAGTGTTAGCATGTAGCGGGGGGGTTAATAAAATGTATAAAGTGGGGAGTAACATATAAAAATACATTACCTGGGGCCGAGATATATATACATGCGGGAATTAATATGTGAAATGGGTTAAATATATATTAAATGGGGGTTTAATCAAATATGTGAATAAGTTAAAATGATAGTGGGAGGCATTTTAATGGAGTGGGCCTGATATATTTTAACCTTTTAAACTATACAAAAAGTGGGTTTTGCATGTTTTTTGAATGAGAAAAGGGAATTAGTAAAGGGGACTTTACTTTTCAAATGAAAATGTGTTTTTTTAGATAGGGAAAGGGGTTTTAGGAAGGGAAAAGGGGTAAATAAGGGGAAATGGGTATTTTACAAGGGAAATTGCCTTCTAAGAGTGGAAATATGGTTTTAAGTAAAGGGAAGGGGATTTTGGGGGATATTAGTGATATGAAATGAACCAATTGATGCTTTTCATGCCTTGTGAAAGTAATCTACCTACCCTTTATTTACTCTAACATTTTTTCTTCATTTACTGGGTGCATTTGAGCTTTCTGGCCCTTTTTATTTTCTTTTGATAAGCAAATTAACCTACATATAACCTTATAACTTCCAATGGCTCAGATTAAAATGATGAGCTCATTTTTATTCTCTATATAACTACTGATATGTCAAGATTAAATGGTTTGGCAAGATCTTTATTCACTAAATATTATGACATGAAATTTAAAAGCATGAATGAATCAAGATTAAACTGTTTGATCATCATGCATTTGTCAGCAATATGATTCCTATGTCTTAATATGTTGTCCTTGATGGAAACTCTCTGGTAAAAGATGGAGTATATGTCTTCAGTATAAGCTCAGGAGTCTATCAGAAGAAATGTGTAATGCACAGCAGAAGATTTGGTAATATTCATAATGAAGGTTCTCTACGTGGGTTTGTTCAAGCCAAGTTGTGTATACTTGCGGATAAGAATGATCCAAGTCAGATATTCATTTTGCGCTCAAAAAATAAGATACCAGGAGGCATTACCATGGTATTAACCCACAGGATTGAGTGTTATGTCGTCTATTTGATTTCGTCCAATAATGCCATCGGCAACTGTGTGGTTTTGACTCATGGTATTGGTAAAGGCTAAAATCTATTTAAGGAGAAGAATATCATAGTGAAAAGGTGTGCAAGTGTAGGGGTAATCACTAATACTTCTCTCTAAAGTATATCTGCATAGGATGAACTCTATTTTATTGAAAAATATGAACCTATGATGCACTCTTGGATAGATTGATGGATCGAGATCTCTAGACCTGAAATGACTATGTTCTTGCATGATCCATTGAAGAGATGATTAGATCTGAGACCTGGCGCATGTTTTCTGAAATGGAGTGAAGAAATATGGGTAAGTTATATAGATTTGAAACATTATGCAGAATTAATATTTACAGATCTGCACACTAGTTCATCTCAGTAAAATCCGCGTAGTAAAAGCATGTATATACACAGCTTTGTTTCATAAAAGGTGCATATGGAAGTCAAGAAGCTTATTGCATAGGTTTTATGTTTATTGCTACTATTTTTCTGTTGTTTGTCAATAAAGTATTCATGTAGATCAGGGTTGCTTGAATGTTTTATATGTTGCTAAGTTTATTATGTACAAATATGATCAATGAGTGAGTAAATATGTTTTATGATGACTGACTGATCAAGGGTTCTGTAATTCTGAAAAAATATTTTACTGAAAGCCTCAGATATGGATCTGAGACTGACCATATTCTGAAAAATAGTATTCACATAACTATACACAGGTTGGTGTTGAGGAAAGCACGCATACACACGAGTTCAGTGAAGAAAAGTAGCGTATGATTTTTGAGATAATGAATGTTAAGGGTTGAATTTGATTATGCATACTGATTCTAAAATCTGGTTATTACAGTGTTCTAATTATAGTGGTCTCATTATTCGGTTTGATGCATTGGGTGAAGTTTATTGTTGTTGAACTTTATGAAAGGTTGGGTTGAAGCTATGTGATCCAGTATGAAAATTGATGAAACATGGTCTGTAGTGATTCTGAGGGTTGAAGCCTTTAGTGTGGAAGTAGAATATTCCTGCCAGTAGAATCTGGTGTTTTGATCAGGGGGTTGAAGCTCCCTTCTAGTAGTGGCTGGTAAACGAGTTCAGGGGGTTGTAGCTCCCTTCCAGTTGTAGCTGGAAAATGAGAGAAGGTTGCAGCCTTTTGCAGGTAGATGCCTGCATATTGATATGAGTCTGCATCAGTACAATATTGTAAGCCGTTTTCCATATAATAAATATTGAAGACAAAGACGAAAACAATGGTGGTTTTCTCCCAAATTGGGTTTCCAACTTAAATCTTGGTGTTCATGTGTATTTATCTTGTGTGATCATTTATTCTTATATTAATATGCATATTTACTGCTCAACTAACATATGCATAACTAATATGTTAAGTTAAAGATTTTTTCTAAAAGGTTTTCTAATTATATCACTATACGTAAGTTTCTTTTGGTATCTGCGCATGTATATGCGAGTTGGGTTCATTAAAGCCACATATGGATTTCAGTAAAGAAAAAGTTAAAATTATCATTAAGCTCTAAATATTGATTCACCCCCCCCTCCTTCTCATTATTTTTCCCAACAATTGGTATTAGAGCGGGTTCTTCTGAAGAAGCTTAATCGCTAGAAGGGAGATCAACCAAGATGAGCAATCAAGATGGGACAAGTTCTATCAGGCCTCCTCTCTTCAATGAAAAAAAACTTAATCTTCTGGAAGACAAGGACAATATCCTATCTTTAGTCCCTTGGAGTAGACATATGGGCTATTGTTGAAGGAGGTTATCAATATCCAACTTCCATTCTAATAGATGCAGCAACAAGAAATAACTATGAAACCAATGCAAAGGCGGTCAATGCATTATTGGGAAGTTTGACTGAATCAGAATTTGTCAAAGTCATGCAGTTGAATATACAAAAGGAGATATGGGACAAAATAATTCTAAGCTATGAAGTTGATGCCAAGGTAAAAAGTGCTAAACTCCAAACTCTCAGAATTCAATATGAAAAACTCAAAATGCACAATGAAGAAAGAACTACTAGTTTCTTTTTAAGAGTAGATGATATTGTAAATCATATGAGAAATCTGGGTGAAACTATATCTGACACTCTCTGGTAGAAAATGTTTTAAGATCTCTAACTCCCAAATTTGAGTCAAAAGTATCTGCTATTGAAGAGAAGTAGGATCTACAAACTCTTACTATTGTTCAACTTCATGGGATTCTGACTGCTTGTGAAATGAGAAAATGAGGTCCATCTGAATTCAAAGAATTTGTCTTCAGAGCTGTTGTAAAAGGAAAGGAGGTAAAAGAAAAAGAAAGATTAGGGTATGTTTCAGAAGAAGATGAGATAAATTTTTCAAAGAAGATACAACTTGGCCCTGGAAGGTTCAGAGGTAAGCTTCCCTTTAAAAGTTTTGCTTGTGGAAGAGTTGGTCATTATGCTGATAAATGTCCCCATAAAGATAGTCATGAAAAGGGAAAGGAAGTGGCTAAAGGAAATAAGAAATATTTTATCAATAGAAAAAGCTATTATTCTCATGAAGATAGTGATGGCCTATCAAATAGTGAAGAAGGAGAATCCGATCAAGATATTAGACTACTCATGGCTTTTGAAAAGGACTCTAGTGATAATTTTATGGATGCATTAGAAGAAAATGAATTTCTTGAAGAAATAAATCATCTCAAAATATGTAGGGAAGAAAAAAAAACTGCCATAGATACTCTAAAAAGTCAGCTTATAGAAAAGGAGACGCACAATGAGAAATTAGAATGTGAAATAGTAAGTCTAAGAAAGGAAATTGAGAAAGTGAAAGCTTTAAATATTAGATTTTCTAAAGGATCTGAAACCTTAGATGAAATTATCAAGGTACAACGCTTTCCTCTTATAAAGACAGGTCTTGGATATATTGGAGAATCATCTCAGTCTTCAACACCAAGCTATCTAAATGCAGCTAAAGCCAGCCTGCAACATTTTGTCTCTCAGCAAAAGAACAAAGAAACTACAAAGGTAAAGCAGGATCACTTTAATACAAGGAAGAAAAATAATAGAAATATCAATTAGCAAGTAAACATAAATATAAGGTTTCATGATCACAAAAAATTCTTCTTTAATGGACAATGTTTCTCATGCCATAATTTTGGTCATAAGGCTGCTCAATGTGTTGCGTACAAAATCATCATGACTAGAGAAGCAAGAAATCAAAGAAATGAGACTGGAATAAAGAAGAATAATTTTAACAACTTTTCTCCTCTTCAAAATGAAATTGAATGTGCTTATTGCAATAACTTTGGTCATGAAGAATCTAAATGCAGGAGCAAACTACAGCCAAAAGAGCATATGCCTTCAAATTCCAAGATTTGGAGAAAGAAGGACTTACAGGTTGAAAGATGTGGCATAGCTCTATTTGCATAAGGGAAAGAGAATAAATGATACATTGATAGTGGATGCTCAAAACACATGACATGTGATAGAAATAAACTCCTTTCATACAATGCTCTAGAGAAAGAAAAGAATGTTACTTTTGGAATGACTCTCCTGCTGTCATTAAAGGAAATGGTTATGTTTTTCTAAAAGAAAAGGTGAAAGCTAACAATTTTATTTATGTGGATGGATTAAAGAACAAACTGTTAAGTGTGAGTCAAATGTGTGATGAAGGAAATGAAGTTGTCTTCAAAAGAATGTGTAGTATATGAACTTGACACAGGAAAAACGGTAATAAAAGGAACTAGAACACCAAGGAATCTGTATGTATTGAAAGGTGGCCAAGAACAATGCTACTTGGGTAAATCTTCAGAAAATTGGTTCTGGCACAGAAGGTTGGGACATTTGAGCTTCTCTCAAATAAGCAAATCCAGCAGTCTCAAAGTTTTTCGTGATCTTCCCAGCATCACTCTACCTGAAAGTACCATATGCAAATCATGCCAATTCGGTAAGAAAACTAGGGTGCAATTCAATGCTAAATAAGGATCAGAAAGTAAGCCTCTTGAACTTATACATACTGATCTATGTGGTCCTGTAAGGAAAAAGTCACCTCGTGGAGAACAATACTATATTTTATTTATTGATGACTTCTCTAGAATGTGTTGGATCGGCTTACTGAAACATAAAGATGAAGCATTTGAAAATTTTAAGATCTTCAAAGCTTTGGTTGAAAATGAATTAGATCTAAAAATCAAATGTCTTAGATCTGACCGAGGAGGAGAATATATATCAGATGAATTATTTGATTTCTGTGAACATCATGGCATAAAAAGATAGTTTTCTGTAGCTGGAACCCCACAAAAAAATGGCATGGTAGAAAGGATGAATAGAACAGTTCAACAAATGGCTTGGACTATGCTTGATGAATTTGGAACTCCCGATACCTTTTGGGCATAAGCAGCACATATTGCGGTAAATATTCTAAACAAGGCTCATGTTCAGGTGAATAGTGATAAAACTCCTTATGAACTCTAGTATGGAAATTTTCCCACTGTAAAGAATTTTAGAGTCTTAGGAAGCAAATTTTTTATCAAGAAAAATGATGAAAAACTTGGTAAGCTTGAACCTAGAGCAGATGAAGGAATATTCCTTGGTTACTCTTCTAGAAGTAAAGCATATAATTGTTACAATAAAGTACTTCAGAAGATTGTTGAATGTATTGATGTTGTAATTGATGAGTCTCTCTCAGCTCCTAAAAGGGAAATACCAACAACAAATGAAGGTGATGATGATGTATATCTTCCTGCATCAAATAGCAACAATATAGAAGGTGAACCCAATGAAGCACTAGAAGAAGATCTATATGAAAAGGCTCCATCCAGGTATGTTCAAAAGAATCATCCAGAATCTCAAATTTTGGGAGAAAAGGGATCATGTGTCCAAACAAGAAGAACTATTATAGGATCTCCTAGCTATCTAGCATTTCTATCCACTATTGAACCACAGAATGTCAATCAATCTAGCAAAGATGAATGTTGGATTCAAGCCATGAATGAAGAACTTGATCAGATTGAAAAGAATCATACTTGAGAATTGGTTCCAAGACCTCATGATAAAAATGTGATTGGAACAAAATGAGTATTGAAAAACAACTTAAATGAAAATGGAGATGTTATTAGAAACAGAGCTACACTTGTTGCTAAAGGGTATGCTCAACAAGAAGGTATAGAGTTTGAAGAAAATTTTTCTCCTGTAGCTATACTTGAAGCCATAAGAATGTTTCTTGATTTTTCAAGTTTTCAACAAATCAAAGTTTATCAAGTGAATGTTAAATCTACCTTTCTCAATGGTGATATAGAAGAAGAAGTTTATATAGAACAACCAGAAGGATTCATTCTTGGAAATGATGAAAAAATTGTTTGCAAACTTAAAAAGGCTTTATATGGTCTCAAAAAATCTCCTTGGGCATCGTACTATCTTCTTGAAAAATATCTTCATCAACAAGGTTTTACAAAGGGATCTGCTGATAGTAACTTATACACAAAACTAGAGAATGATAAACTGTTGATTGTAGTTGTATATGTTTATGACATCATTTTTGGAAGTAATGAAGAGTCCATGAGTCAGAAATTTGCGTCTGTTATGCAAAAAGAATTTGAAATGTCTTTGCTTGGGGAACTAACATTCTTTCTTGGCTTACAAGTGCAACAAACAATAGATGGCATATTTTTATCACAAGAAAAATAACTTAATAAAATTCTAAAGAAGTATGGGATGGAAGACTGAAAACCTGTGAGTATGCCAATGGTAACTGGATGTAACCTCAGTTCTCATTATGATTCTCCCACGGTGAATCAACCAAAATATAGATCCATGATTGGAAGTCTGTTGTATCTAACTGGGACAAGACTAGACATCATGCATGCAGTTGGGATTGTTCGATGATTCCAAGCTAATCTAAAATATTCTCATCTTCAGGCTATAAAAATAATATTCAAATATGTACAAGGGACTCAAGACTTTGGTCTATGTTATCCAAAGAATTTTGATCTCACTCTTCATGCTTACACAAATGGAGATTGGGTTGGAAATGTTGATGATTGAAAAAGCACTAGTGGTGGTGCATTCTATATGGGGCCCCGATTAGTATCTTGGTTTAGCAAGAAACAAAGTTCTATTGCCTTATCTACAATAGAAGTAGAATATGTGGCTATCACATCTTATTGCAAAAAACTTCTTTGGATGATGTAGACTCTACAAGACATTCAAATAAAATTTTCATCTCCCATCTCCATTTTATGTGATAGTACAAGTGCTATTCGTATCTCAAAGAATCCTGTTATGAATTCCAAGACCAAGCACATTCCTATCAAGTATCACTTCCTACGTGAACAAGTGCTTGAACAAAAGGTTAAATTGGAGTATGTTCCCTCCAAAGAACAAGTTGCTAATATATTTATTAAACCTCTTCCCAGGGAAGCATTCGAATATCTCAGATAGAAGTTGGGAGTTGTCTCTACCTCTCTGATCAAATCTGATTAATTTCAAGAGTTTAAATTTGATACACTGGTTTCATAAAGACGAATCACGTATATACGAGAGTTTCTGTGCATAAAAACGAATATGAGTTTTGCTGACAGAAATTCTCTAGGTCAGCAATTAGAATAGTTGTGGTGTTGTTGGGTAATATCTGTTATTGTTCCATTATTCATATTTCTATATCATTCTTTGATGAAGATGCTTTAATGAATTTGTTGTTGAAGGTGTTCAGGATGCATCAGCTTAGGTGATCCAGATTTATGTAGGAACGCAACAGAATATAGAAATAACCATAAACATAGAAATATAGTGAAAATAAGGCTTCATTTCATTAATATAAAATCAAAGAAATATGCTTACAAACATGATGGAAATAAAATAGCTAGGGTGCTGGTAGAAAATCTTTGATAAGAGATGTGGTAGCTACAGACCTCTGAACTGTGTTACAATGAGGCTCGAGGGCCTATTTATTATGGAGAAATAATGGAGAACTCTAAACGTCCAAAAACCTAACTCTAGGAGATGAAGCACCAAAAATATGGGCCCTTTTTGGGTAAATTGGTGTTTCAACTTCTCGGGGAAGTAACTTTGGCATAGTATCTCCATTTGGGGCCTCAAAATGACTCTGAAAGTTCAGGACCCAAAAAATTACTAAAAATAGCAAGTTGTGAAAAAAACTAAAAGAGACAATGGTGGGGCCCCAAGTGGAATATGCGGGTGGCCACCAATATCCACCTGGATCATTCCCCCCCTTTAGGAAGCAATGGTCCCCATTGCATTGAGTTCCTCCATGAGATGAGGAAACTTCTATTAAACTTGTTCCCTGGTGAACCACTTGCCTTGGTGCAGGAGTTGGCCAGCTTTGACAACCTGATACAGTTGGATCTTCTGTCAGCGAGTGTTATTGATTTGTATGTTCATGATACAGTCTGTGGTGGCTTGTTCCATGCAGTCTGGGTTTAACTCTTTTGGTGTGATTTCTTATGCAATGTCAGAGGTGTCCAATAGAGGTGGGATGTAGGGACGAAGGTGGTATACATTGAATACTGGGTGCAGACCAAGGAATGGTGGAATAATGAGCTCGAAGGCATTGTTCCCTACAGCCTTGGTGATGCTGTGCGACCCATATGGGAGCGGGCGAATCTTGCGGTGGGGTCCAGTGAGGCACTACTTCTGCAAATGTAGCCATAGTTTTTCACCCGCCTGGAAGTTGTGTGGCACCCAATGTTGATCATGTCGTTGCTTGTACTTAGCATTGGCTCTAGCCAATATGTCATGAACCTATTGGCAGATGTGCTAAATGTGCTTGATGAAGTTGTTTTCTTTGTTAGCTTCAGACTGGACATGAGCCGAATCGGCCTGAGTAGCTGCAAATGGCATGGCTACGTCAATGGGACATAGTGGCTGGAATCCCAAGCCCACCTGAAAGGGGTTGAGGCCAGTTGAGTTGTGGAGAGCCCGGTTATAACTATTTTGTACATAGGGAAGGCTCTCATCCCATGTGTGTGGATGCTTTGAATTGTACGTGCGTAGAATTTGTACAATCATCCTATTGATGACCTCTGTCTGGCCATCAGTTTGGGGATGGAAAGCTGTGGACTTGGTGAGCTTGGTGTCCAACATTGACCAGATGCTAGACCAAAATGTGCTGAGGAACCTGCTGTCGCGATCTGATATGATAGACTATGGGATCCCAAAGTGAACCCACACTCATTCAAAGAAGAGTTTAGCAGTGGCTTCTGCTATGATATTCTTCTTGTAGACTGCCATAATGGCCATCTTTGAGAATATGTCGACGACCACAAAAACACAGTCGTTTCCATGCTTAGTAGAAGGAAGGCATGACATGTAATCCATGGAGATGGATTCCCAAGGTCGACTAGGGGTAGGTAGTGGAGTATAGAGCCCTTGCTTCTTGATGGTCGGTTTGGCAATGGCACAAGCAGTGCAGGATCTGATGTACTTCCTGACATCCTTTTGAAGGTTCAGCCAATAGAAATACTTCTACAGTATTGCCATTGTTTTCTTGACCCAAAATGCCCAGCAACTTGATTGTAGTGTGCTTCCCATATCATCTTGGCACGCTTGCTTCAAGGAACAAAAAGGTGTCCCAGGTGACATAATAGTGCATCTTGGAGGTGAAAATTCGGAACTTGCATACCCCGCAAGAGTTTCTTGTATGTGTAGCTGAATTCTAGATCGCTCTTGTAGAGAAGCGGCCAATCAGAAGTATCATGCCCATAAGAGTTGAGAACAGTGGTTATGGCCACAATTGGTGGTTAGCTGAGGCATTCTGCAACATTATTGGTGCTACCCTTCTTGTCCTTGATGTTCAAATGAAATTGTTGCAGATATGTGGACCACTTCTGATGGCGATCGTTTAGCAACTTCCCTTGTGTTTGTATGAACTGCAGGGATTCTTGGTCTGTGTGGATGATTGTCTCCTTCCCCAAAATGTAATTCTTCCATTGTCTACAAGCCTGCACAATGGAATACATTTCTTTGTCATAAGTGGGATACTTTCGAACTGTGTCAGCAATGTCTCACTGTGATATGGCACTGGATGCCCCTGTTGAGTAAGAACTGCCCCAATAGCATAGTCAGAGGCATCTGTCTCGATCTCAAATGGTTGTTGCAAGTCTGGTAATGTGAGCACTGGGGCAGAATCAAGGCGATGTTTCAATTCTACAAACGCCTTCTGTTGAGATTCCGACCAATATAAATTTTCTTTTTCTCCTCCCTTGGTGACTTGAATCAAGGGCCAAGTGATATGAAAGAATCCCAACATGAACCTGTGGTAGAAATTAGCAAGACCTAGAAATTTACGAAGCTCTGTTAGGGTGGTTGGGGTTGGCCAATCCCGAATGACTTGAATCTTGGATGGATCGACATACACCCCCCTTTCATCAATAATGTATCCCAAATATTGAACCTGGGTCATGCCAAAAGTGCACTTCTCCAAATTGGCACACAAATTGTGTTTCTGTAGTGTTTGGAGGACTTCTCGGATGTGGTGGAGGTTCTCTTCCCAAGTCTGGCTGAAGATCAAAATGTCATCCAAGTATACCACTACAAATGAGTTGGTGAATGGATGCAAGATGTCATCCATAAAGCTCATGAAGGTTGCAGGAGCATTTGTCAATCCGAAAGGCATGACGAGCCATTTGAAAAGGCCCTCCTTGGCTTTGAAGGTAGTCTTCCACACATCAGAGGTTTTGATTGGTACCTAGTGATACCTAGACTCCAAGTCGATCTTGCTAAAATATTTTGCACCTTTTTGTTGGTCCAGAAGGTCATCAATCCGTGGGACCGGGTACCTATTCTGGACAGTGATCTTGTTTAGCACCCGATAGTCAATATAGAGTCTCCAAGTACCATCCTTCTTCTGTACCAATACGATCGAGCTCCCACAGGGCAATGAACTTGGCTGGATGTGACCTTTCTGCAGCAGCTCCTGAATCTGCCTCTTGATTTCATCATTCTCCAGAACAGAGCGCCTATAGATCGGTCCATTGTGTAGTGATGCACCTGGGGTTAGGTCAATGGGGTGCTTGAATTGACAGTGTAGAGGCACTCCTGTGGGAGAGGTGAATATGTCCCCGTACTCCTCCACAACCTTGTCTATTTGTTGTTGTCGTGAAGAGGATCCATGTCTGGAGGTCGTGGCCACATTATTCTTCTTGCCCTGGGGGCAGATCATCAGGAAAATAAATTTCCTGGTTTTAGAAATGAGCTTGCTGCATTTTTTTTCATTAACCAAAGAGATAGTGGGAGGTGGTGGTACCTCGGGTATTCTGTAATATCCCAAAATTGGGATTGCATAGCAAGCCTGCTGAAATAACGCACCCCTAAGAAATATATGCATAGAAATGAGTTTGTAGCTCTTGGATCCCTTATATTAGCTCATCTAATATATAAAACCAGAAGGAGAGAAAAAAAAAATTAAACTAGGTGGGTTAAAAAGATCTCCCACAAACTAGTCTAGCTGAAAAACACCCAATGAGAGGGGCTGCAGCTATATGCAAAGGACTGCTTCAGAAATAACGCAGTTTATCAATTCATGAGCATGAGACCAACATGGAGGTTGCCCTTTCATCTATACAACAACAAAATAGATCATCAATGCAGCTTATACAGTGTATAACATAAATAGAATGAATATACAAGACAAAATCCTCAAATTGAGCTGCTACAACAACATGAAATGGAAAAATAAGCTTGAAAATGTTATTTTCATTTCTGAAGCATGTAGTAGATTACAACTTAGATCTAAAGCAGATCTGTACATAAAATGATAGATCTATTTCAGATCTGTGTACAAGATAGGCTCCTCTATACACTCCCCTTGGGGATCTCAGCAAAACATGAACAATGGTGAGTAGATCTGAGATCTAAGTCACAGATCTACAGAAGTATTCAGAAAATTCTGAAGCATAACATATGTAGCAGATCAGATCTGAAACAACATGGATTGGTTGGCCAATCCATGGATCACCATAGTGAAAGGAAAGATCCAATCACCGGAGACACAAAAATGCTTACTGTGGAGATTCCGAACTCAGAAACTCTAAACTCACAACACAGAAATTTGAAATCTATAATCTCTCCATTAGATTGATGCCAAGTACCCCAGAAACTCTGCTCTTGAAAATAACACAGTCATGGAAGAGGGACTACGCTGTAGGCCCTGAGAATGCTTTGGCCTGCTGCCAATATGTGGGTTTGAAGCTCAAATAGTGGATGCACTCTTCCAGGAGGTTAAAAGACACACTCACTAAGAAGAGGCTCCAATACAAGCTAGATCTAAACAGATCTAGAGTTCCACTTGCTGAAGCTTACATGGACAGCTCAAGCCTAAAAAGGATTGCGCTGTACATGCAAGATGTGGCTTGGCCAAATGCCGGATAGTGGACTAGGCAAGCAAGACTCCTCCAAGAGCTACTCAAGGAAGGAGGTGGGATTCCTAAACAGGAAAGCCCAACAAGGGATGTCTAAGAAGACAATACCTTCAGAAAATAATAACATCAACAACCTCTTCCTATTGTCCTCCTCCTTCTTTTATAAGATGAAAGCCTTGCCAAACCCTAAACCACCTCAATGAGTTAGCGCCTTTCACGTGTGGAGCCTCCATATAAAACTGTGTTGTCTATCCATGAGGTTCATTGCATCTAGGCTGCGCTGTTGACTTGGTCAAAGTTGACCCAATCTCATGGTTCAAACCCATTCACACCTGCAAGAGTTTATTTACATGGCCCAGATATGTCTCTGTTTACATAGGCATTGATTTATTTTGATGGTTTTAGGAGTTTTACATGTGCTCCTTCACATTTTATTCATCAACATGAAATCAAAGTAAGACAATGCAAAATTGAATATTCCCATTAGCTTGTGCTAATTGGGAATATTACATATTCTGAACAATTTATTTCCCAAAGTAACAATAACAGCGCGAGGGCGGGACTCATACATAGCATATCGCTTCCACGAGTATGGTTGGCCTAATAATACATCGAAAACATCAATAGGAGAAATGTCACACAATACCTCATCCGTGAAGGGCTTGATGCTATAGTGAAGGCAACATTGCTGGCTGACGTGGAGACCCCGTCCTTGGTGAAGCCACCCGATGGTGTATGGTTGTGGGTGCATTGTGGTCGGCAAGCTCAACCGCTTCATGACATCTGTTGAAATGAGGTTCTTTTGGCTCCCATTGTCAACAATGAATTGTAGCGGGGAACCCTTTACCCACATCTGGGAGTGGAAGAGATAATTTTCTTCCTTTGGATCTTCTGGTTCCACCTTCTGGATCTTCGTAGTGGAAATAGTGGCGTTGGGCTCCGCATCAATAATATGCTTCCCTTTTTCATTCTGCTTGTCAGGTTCTGATTCAGAGTCAGAGCATGCATCTGATTCAGAAGCCCTCATCTCATCCACTAGTGACTGCTTGGCCTGACACTCACTTGTGTTGTGAGTGGAGCTCTTATGGAACTCACACCACTTTCCCATGTCCTTCTTTGTCTTCGCGGTGTTTTTCTTTGATTGTGTCTTTGGTAGGTTGTCTTGGGCCACCATGCCTTGGCTTTGTCCTTTGTTCTAGAGTTTGGGGAACCTTTCCCTTGCTTTTGATTCGCAGATCCAAAGTCTTGCTTCTTCTGTTTGAATTTCTGCTCGATCTTGGCAGCATACCGGTATGCCGTACTAAGTGAAGAGATGTCAAGGAACTCCATTTCCTCCTGAATGTATCTGTGCATACAACCATGATAATTTAGCACCAAATGTTTCTTTGAATCTTTGATACCCAACTTTGTGCACAGGGTATGGAACAGATTTGTTAGCTCATGCACATCTTGATCCCTTTGTTGTCGTAGCGTGGTCCATTGTATGTACTTGTCCTCATAGCTCCTCATGGGATAGTATTTTTCCTTGATGGCATCTCGGAAAGAAAACCAAGTGGGTACGACTGAGAACAGAGAGGTTTCTGTCTCATCCTTTTTCTCATAGTAGGTTTCCCACCAGTCCTTGACATGGCGGGTAGCTTTGAGGAGTGCAAAAATAATCTTCTCTCTGTCGGAAAAGTCATGAATCTAGAAATATCCTTCTAATATATTCAACCATCTATCTACGACATCTGCATCTATTTGACCCTCAAATATGGGAATGTCAAAGTTTACTTGTACCTTAAAGGGAGTCGTGCCTCTAGAGTGGCTGCTGGATGCATATGCGCCGCCGGTGGGTAGTCATTGAAGGATCTGGGCAAAGTTATCCATCATAGCGTTCCTTTGTTTTTCAAGGGCCTCCTCGAGCAATATTTTGATAGGATCTCTTGCTACCTCATCTTTATTTTCATCCCCCATGGGCATCCGTCGGGGTTTTCCAGGCTGATCTTGCAAAGGTTCCACCAAGTCAAGCCCTAACTCCTTATACCCCGACCTCGTTGGGAACATGCAAAGAAGGATCAAGAAAAAGCAGACCGCTCTAATACCACTGATCCGGATTTATGCAGGAATGCAACAGAATACATAAATAACCATAAACATAGAAATACAGCGGAAATAAGGCTTCATTTCATTAATATCAAATCATAGAAATATGCTTACAAACATGATGGAATTAAAATATCTAGGGTGCTGATAGCAAATCTCTGATAAGATATGTGGTGGCTAAAGACCTTTGAATTTTGTTACAATGAGGCTCGAGGGCCTATTTATTATGGAGAAACAATGGAGAACTCTAAACGTCCAAAAACCTAACCCTAAGAGATGAAGCGCCAAAAGTATGGGCCCCATTTGGGTAAATTGGTGTTTCAACTTCCCAGGGACGTAACTTCGGCATACTATCTCCGTTTGGGGGCTCAAAATGGCTCTGGAAGTTCAGGACCCGAAAAACTGCTAAAAATAGTAAGTTGTGAAAAAAACTGAAAGAGAAAATGGTGGGGCCCCAAGTGAAATAGGCCGGTGGCCACTAATATCCACTTGGATCATTAGGGGAGCACTTGTCTTTCTGAAAAGGATGCATTGTTGGCATTCTGATTGGTTTCTGATATATGATCTCTCCCTTGAGATCTTTTGGTCCTATTAAGGACATGCCATTTATATAATTTGATGAAAAGGGAATGTTGACACTCATGATGTAAATTGTTATATTCAGTGATGTAAGGACTTTTTCTACTTTGTAAACCCACTTGGTTGGGTAGTTGATTCAAATATGTAATTCCACTTGGTTGGATCATTGATGTAAGTATGACTTCTTGGCGATAAGAAGATCATACTTGGTTGAGTTATAGAGCCATGTACTTCATTGAAAAATGTTTGAAGATTCAACATGAACTTAGGGGGAACATGGTAAAAATAGTGCCTTTTGCTCTTGATGTCAAAGGGGGAGAGGATTTTGGGTGTTTGAATAATGGTTATGTTTAATGTATCTATCTATTGTGGTGATCAAACACGATCAAATTTTCCATCAAGTCCAAAGGGGGAGATTGTTGGCAATATGATTCCTATGTCTTAATATGTTGTCCTTGATGGAAACTCTCTTGTAAAAGATGGAGTATATGTATTTAGTAGAAGCTTAGGAGTCTATTAGAAGAAATGTGTAATATCCGGCAGAATATTTGGTAATATTCATAATTAAGGTTCTATACATGGGTTTGTTCAAGCCAAGTTGCGTATACATGCGGATAAGAATGATCCAAGTTGCGCATGCCTTTTGCACTCTAAAAATAAGATACCTGGAGGCATTACCATGGTATTAGCCCACAGGATTGAGTGTTATGTCGTCTATTTGATTTCGTCCAAGAATACCATCGACAGCTGTGTGGTTTTGACTCATGGTATTGGTAAAGGCTAAAATATATATAAGGAGAAGAATATCATAGTGAAAAGGTGTGCAAGTGTAAGGGAAATCACTAATACTTCTCTCTAAAGTATATCTACATAGGATGAACTCTATTTTATTGAAAAATATGAATCTATCATGCACTCTTGGATAGATTGATGGATCGGGATCTCTAGACCTGAAATGACTATGTTCTTTCATGATCCATTGAAGAGATGATTAGATCAGAGAGCTGGTGCATGTTTGCTGGAATGGAGTGAAGAAATCTAGGTAAGTTCTATAGATCTGAAACATTCTACAGAATTAATATTTACAGATCTATACTCTAGTTTGTCTAAGTAAAATCATGTATATATGCGGCTTTGTTTCAGAAAAGACGCGTATGGAAGTCGGGAAGCTTATTGTAGAGGTTTTTTGTTTATTTCTACTATTTTTCTGCTGTCTTTCAATAAAGTCTTCATGTAGATCTGGGTTGCTTGAATGATCTATATGCTGCTAAGTTGATTATGTACAAATCTGATCAATGAGTGAGTAAATATATTTTATGATGACTAACTGATCAAGGGTTCTGTAATTCTGAAAATATATATGATTGAAAGCCTCAAATCTGGATCTGAGACTGACCATATTCTAAAAAATAGTATTCACAGATCTATACGCAGGTTGGTGTTAAGGAAAGCGCGTATACACGGGGGTTCAGTGAAGCAAAGTAGCATATGATTTTTGAGATAAAGAATGTTCAGGGTTGAATTTGATTCTACATACTGATTCGAAAATCTGGTTATTACAGTGTTCTGATTATAGTGGTCTCATTGTTTGGTTTGATGTATTGGGTGAAGTTTATTATTGTTGATCTTTATGAAAGGTTGGGCTGAAGCTGTGTGATCCAGTATGAAAATTGATGAAACGTGGTCTGCGGTGATTATGAGGGTTGAAGCCTTTAGTGTGGAAGTAGAAGCTTCCTACCAGTAGAAGCTAGTGTTCTAATTAGGGGGTTGAATCTCCCTTCCAGTAGTGGCTAGTAAACAAGTTCAAGGGGTTGTAGCTCCCTTCTAGTTGCAGTTGGAAAACGAGAGAAGGTCGTAGCCTTCTGGAGGTAGATGTCTACATACTGATATGAGTTTGCATCAATATAATATTGTAAGTAGTTTTACATATAATAAATATTGAAGAGAGAGACGATAACAGCAGTGGTTTTCTCCTGAATTGGGTTTCCACCTTAAATCTTGGTGTTTATGTGTGTTGCTCTTATGTGATGATTTATTCTACTGTTAGTTTACATATTTACTGCTCAACTAATAGATGCATAACTGATAAGCTGAGTTAAAAATTGTTTCTAAAAGGTTTTCTAATTATATCGATATAGACAAGTTTCTTTTGGTATATGTGTGTGTTTATGCAAGTTTGGTTCATTAAAGCTTCGTATGGAATTCAGTAAAGAAAAAGTTAAAATTATCATTAAGCTCTAAATACATATTCACACCCCCCCCCCCCCCGGGTCTCAGTATTTTTCCCAATAGAATTGTGGCATTTTGAACAAGTTGCACACAATTTTATTTACAAAAGTAACTAAACTAAGAATAGTGGCATTTTAATGTGCAACACTTTCATGATCTATTTTTGTTTCTTTTGTGGGTTCATACTTTATTTTCTTTTTTGATCTTTTTCTTTTAGTCCTTTGATTTTTCTTTTAGGACATACCCTCTTTACATTTTTTTTATATGGGAAAACATTTGCATAAAGCAAAAGTATGTACAATATTACAAGACTTAACATAGTCAATTTAAAATTATGATCCCTATTATTATAGAACCCTAACATCTTGTAAGATATTCCCTCACTCCTTCTTTCCCATATGCAATGTCCAAAGTTGAAGACGAAAAGTATCCAAAACAAGTCTCAAATGGGGACTTTCTTGTAGAGTGTGGACTTATTTGTTGTAATAATGTTGTATATATACCATATTTTCATCACAGGTCTTAGAATGCTTCTAGTTGTATCTCCTCAGAAGCTTCACCAAATTCATGTTGAATATTTCTATCTGCTCATGTATTTGTGGATGGAATGTTGTATATATCTTCAAATTCATGTCCATCTTCCCCATAATATATTCTAGAATGCATCAATAAACTATGTGTCCCTACCTTAAATGATTCCCTTTGGTATCACAAAGTGCACCTAGAACTATCCAAAGAACAAGTTTCTAGCTTGTTGCACACTAATGGTATTTTTACATGAAATCAAACCACAAATCTTACTGAACTTGTCAACTACCTTGAATAGGTATTCATGTCCCTTCCTGGATGTTGGTAAAACTCCTACAAAGTTAATGGAAACGATTTCCCAAGGAAAAGTGGGTACAGGTAAGGGATGAAATATACCTTGTTTCCTATTTCTAGGCTTGTTGGTACAACAAAGCATGCATCCTCTTTTGAACCTAGCTACCTTCTCTTACATCTTGGGACAATACACATACCTCTCCAAGTTGACCACGATATTCCCTACAACAAAGTTCCCTCCAACCTTGTATATGTGAGCCTCTTTAATCATGTGCAATATCAAACCTTTAGGAACACATAACTTATCCAGCCTATAAAGTAACCCATTATGGAGATGGTACTCAACGGTGTTATCACCGTCGTGCACATGAATCTGACTCTGTGACTGTTGAAGCACCTCCTTGAAGTCATCATCCTCTAAATATGCTTATTTTTATGCATCAATGATGAATGGCTCCATGTGCATAAAAGTTACCAAATTTTTCATCTTCAATGTGGGTGGCCTTTAAAGCATGTCGGCCAACTTGTTTGTTCTTCCATTTTTATACTTGATAACAAAATGAAATTGTTGTAGAAACCCCATACACTTGTAATGCCTAGTCTATTGTAGCTTAATATGGGCCTAAAATTACTGTAGTGGTTGGTGATCTATGTGGATTATTTTATCTTTTCCCATTAGATATTGCTTCCACTCATTCACAGCTTTCACAGGGCATAGAGATCCTTGTTATAGGTAGAGTGGTTAAGAACCATCCCATGGAATACTTTGGAATGGTAGTATACATGCCTTCCTCCCTGCATCAAGACTACTCTTATAACATACACACTCACATTTGTCTCCACTTCAAAGGTTTGCTACAAGTTTGGTAAAGCTATAACTAGTTCTTGACTAGTCTTCTCCTTTAGCTCCTTGAAATCCCTTTGATAACCATTTCCCCACTGGAAACTATTTCCACTTGTTGTTATGGCATGGAGTGGTACTACTGAAAATGAGGCGATGAATTTCCTCAGGTATTTTTTTTCCCCAATGAAGCTCATGACCTCAGAAACTGTAGTAGGCAATGACCACTTCATGATGACCTTCATCTTGGCAGGATCTATCTTCAACTCTCCTCCACCTATCACATGCCCCAAATACACCACATATTGTTTTGTAAACTCACACTTCTTGATATTTTCTAGCAGTTTGTGTTTCTTAAATGTCTCTAACACTTGGATCAAATGAGATATGTGCTCCTCCCAGGTAGCATTGTATACCAGTATATCATCCAAATAGAAAATAACAAATGAATCTATAAAAGGGATTTGTACTTCATTCATTAATCTCATAAATATAGTTGGTACATTCCATAGGTAAAATGGCATGAATAACCACTTATACAAAACTTGCATGGTTTTGAACGTGATCTTCCATCTATCTTCTTCTTTGTCTTGAACCTGGTGATATATATACATTAATTCCAGCTTGGTGAAATACTTTTTGTGTTGCAACTAGTTAATCAGATCATGTATCTGGGAGGAGGGTATCTATTCTTGAGCGTGATTTTGTTCAATACTCTGTAATCTATACACATCTACTTGAAGTCCCATATTTCTTTGGCACAATGATGATGGGTGACCTTCATGGTGATGTACTTGGTCGAATGACACCTTGTTCCAGTAGTTGATGCAATTGTTTCTTCACCTCACTTGCTTTTATAATAGACTACTTGTACAACCCAATGTTTGGCAATGGGGAATTTGGAAATATATGGATCTCATGCTTCACTTCCCTCTAAGGTGGTAAACCTTTAGGCTCTCAAAACACATCCCTATATTCTGGTAGAAAATATTCTAGTTGCTTTTTTTTTTTTTCTTATTACACCCCTTTAGGGATGCCTTACCTCTTACTGACTATTTTGCATACTCATTTTCTCTTAAAAATAATAAAACATACTTCTTGTTGGAACTTATTAGTTTCTTAGCTTGGTTGGCACTTACAATTTTTTTTTTGACTTGTCTTTGTGCGCGTTGATGATGAACGGATTCCAATTATTAAAAATCCGATGTCGGTTATCTATTCACATGAATATTGCATCTTTCATGTACATTTAGGGACTCCCAAAAAAAATTACACATACATCAAAGGGAACCACATATATTTCTACTTCATCAATAAAGTCAGCACTGCTGGAAAATGTAATATTGCACTATTTTATTCCCTTCAACTCTGCATCCTTATTTACCCATCCGAGTGGATATGGGTTTGGAAAATCATGAAATTCCAGCCCTAAATTCTTGACTAGCTTTGCCACAATGATATTTTCATATGATCCTGAGTAAACAGAGCATCAACCTTTGTCTTCTTGAATTGTATCTATATATAGAAAATTTTCGTCCTTTCTTTCACTTCCTATTGTTGAAGGCTACTTAGATCGCCTTCTTATGCATTGATGTACATATGATATTATCATCCATGTATGTGCTTCTTTCACTTGGTTGCTCTAATATGTGGCAATGGCATTATTATTATTATTTTATTTCTTCTTTTTCTTCAAGTTAGCTCTGGATGCAACTTCTAACACTTCTCCTTTGTATGGTCATCAATGTTGCATTCATTGTAGTGGTTGTTGTGATATTTGTAATGGTGTGTTGTGATTATCATCTTTTTATCTTCCCCCCTTTGTGATTCTTCTGTACTTCTTAGAAGTGTCTTATTTCTCCTTTTGCTTTGATCCACTTAATTGTGCTCTCTTCAGGTCTATGTTCTCCATAAACAAAGCCTGTACACATGTCTCGTCCACTGATCTGGTCTTGAATAGCATCACTTGCTCTGGCAGATGGTGGTGCCGACCCCCCAAATACTTGAGGAGTACATCTGGGATATTTGGGGATATACCTAGCATTATGGCCATATTTGTAAACTATGTGGTGTATTACAATGTGTGTTTCCCTAAATTTTCCCTAAAGTAGTGTCATTGGTGTTATCAAAAAATTTGACTTGATAGGCTACTCATCAAGTGGACTTTGTGTAACTGTTTCAGACCAATCTTTTGGTTGAGGCTTAGCCTACTCAACCTAAGAGGGCTCTCTCAAGGGTTTATGATCTTTGATTAATGGATATATGGCTAACTCTAAGGTTAAAAAGATAGAATAATATAACTGGTTGTATCACAGATTAGCAAACATTCATTGGGCCATGGAGTCAAGATAACTTCAGCAAAAACATCTGAGTCTATCTAGCATGGAAGTCAAGGCATTTGGAGTTCAAGTTAGTGAGTAAAATAGTAGAACAGTGAAACACATAGTCAATTTGTATATGAAGGAAGTTAGAGCATTATGAATGAATTCTAAGTATCATATACAAACAACACTGCAAATAGATATATTGAAGAATGCCATTAGAACAATAATGAACAAAAACTCCTCATGAATCTTGAGTTGTCAAAATAGAACTTTGTATTAAGCTGAAAAACCAGTGACATACAATAACAAAGTCTTTACTAAATAAAAGTGTCCAACCTTTTGGATTTCGACCTTATGCTCTTTATAGAACATTTACAAGATAGGATCCCTTTTTCTCCACTAGATACATCGAACTCAAAGAGTTTGACACCTTTCCTAATCTGAGACATGCTATTTATTACAAATTGACAGCTATAATGCTTATGAAAAGTCCTAATTCTAATAGGACTGAAACTCAGAAATATCCTTCTAACAACCTTATTTAATATTTATTACATATTTTTCCACCTGCAATCCCATGAAGTCGAATTTGGATGCTGACCTTTCACTTGAAGTGACCCTGCTGTTAATGATAATGTTATCCTAAAAAATAGGAAACATGTTTTCCTATTTTTTAGCCTCTTTGATTTCTTTATCTATTTTGAGTACTTTCATCATTAATAGATTAGATCTACATGTGTCATTCTGCCAAAAAGTCACCATATATCTTTAATCCTCCAGCATGTGTGCGGAAACTATAGTTCGAATGGTGCAAAAAGACAAAGGATAAACCTGCGCTACGAAAGCAACTCATTTTCGTAGCGCTTTGGAAGAAGCAGGTCTTTTCACTTACTTGTGATGTTTAGCTCCCTTTTTCAATCAACTTTTGACCTGATTTCTTCAAGTAAACCTTCATATGCTATTTGTACACTTCCACCAGCCATTTCAAGTCAAAATTCACCAAAATTCCACCAAAATTTGATATTAAAATGTGCTAGAAGATTGCTTCAGCAATTTCGTAGCGCATTTCATCATATTTTCACTATTTGCGCTACGAAACTACTGTGTAAGTAGTTTTGTCAAAACCGTCTTCAAAATTTGTACCTTGGAGATGTTTAAAATTTAAAGGTGTTGGTATTATTTCAAAAACACAACAATATGACCTCAAAAACATAATCTTCATCAAATTTTTCCTCCATCTTCATCAGAGATTGACTTATAGATTTATCACTTTGTTTTACTGCCCAATCACTCTGTTTCATTGCCCTTTTAACTTTTCTTGAGACTTTGTCAACTGTATCTCCAGATCTTCAACTTTTCTTCTTAACCTTTTTTTGCTAGCTCTCAAATGAGTGTTTATGACTCTTACAAACTTTTCTTCCTTGATGGTTGGGACTCATCCATGTGAAGAAATGTTCCTCAAGCTGCTATTTCGATTTTGAAACTTGTTTACCTTCCCAACAACTTTCATCCTTTTAAACTTTGTTTTCTCAATGACATGTTTTCTAGCTCTTTTCTTCAACTTGGCAATTTCATGATTTTCGATCTTAACTCTCTTCCATACTTTTATACTTGGTCGTTTCCTCCTTTCTTGTAGATACTGTTTTTGCATGTTTTTTTACGGTGAGGAAAGATCAACTATCTCCTTATGAATAATAACACTTCATTTGTTTCCTTTCAACAGCATTAAGTTCTTTTAGCCTTTTAGAATTCCTAGTTATAGGCCTCCTAGCTTGGAAAACAAATGTTGCATCTTCATCCTTAAACTCCACTTCTTTGATGATTTCATCCCTTTTGTTTGCTTTCTTTAATCCCTATGAAATCAGCATGCACTATAAGAGATTATTGTATGTCTATTGCATGTAATATATCATCTAAATTTCCTTTCAAACATGGGTTGTCACTTGATCTGAAACCACTATCTTTCCTTTTGATGTTGTACTTTGATTCCTTGTGATTCTATGGACTATTTGCTTACCATTTGTTTGTTTCTTTTAGCTTCCTTGGTACTCTGTAATCCTTGTTTTGTAGGTGGAGGGGTTTTTGCAACAATCATTGGTGTCCTTTCTACTTTACCTTTCACTTGTTTCCTTGGCTTTAATTTGAAAAACCTCCTGGTCCTTACAACTACTGAGTTGTTGGATTCTCTGAGAGGATGGATTTTCCTTTGCTAGGGTTTTTAGTTGGAGTTGAGCTTCCATTTCAAATCCACTTATAAATAGAAAAGAGGACCAATCCCTACTAATATTTTGGAGCTCATTCAAAACCAACAACTTAATTAAGCCACGGTGAAACATAGATGTTTCATAGTCATCATGTCCATTTGGACATTATCAACCATTTTAGCAATGTTCTATATAGGACAAATGGTAAATCTAGTGATATCACCAGAAGTGTAATAGGAGTTTGAAATGATAGGTGTAAACTTTGTGGTTTTGCCTTTGCACGTGAAATATCTGGATGTTGAGCAGTAAGTTTAGCATAACTATCCTTAATACGGTTTAGGACGCATTATTCAAGTCCATCTCTCGCATATTTTGGCTTCAAAACATCTTGCATGCCTCCATATTGAACCTAAAATCTTTAAACCATGTTTCCCGTCCTCTAGGTATTTCGATCACTAGAGCAATGGTTTCAATCATATTTAACATCCCAACCTTTGTATTTGTACTGAATGTAATGCAAATTCTTTTGATACAGAGTATGTCCACCTGGCTTTCCACAGAACTTTAAACAACCTGCTTTACTAAAAGCATCCATGATTGTTTGGTCTTCAGCTAAAACTCTTGTGCTTTCAGGTTTAGACCTCAAACAATGTCCTAATCTATGGTTCTTTTTCTCCTCAACCATACTTGTTTCAGAAAAACCATGTTGGCTTCCTTTAGAATTTGATAATCAGCCTCTCTTGCAAACAACCTCTGTTGATTTGATTTGGTAGCCTCGCTTGAAAAAGAATTAGCCTCGCTTGATAATGTATGAAATATCCTTGGTATAGAACAACCATAATCTTGAGCTCAAAACAAGGATGTTTCACAGTTTAGTATGAGTAAATGAAAACTGGAATGACTAAAACAGACAAGACCTTTCGAATTCAAAATTTCTTTTCTCAATATGAAACCCATGTCACAGTAATGATGGATATGGATGGTTGAAAATTTCGAATATGACCCATAACTAACTCACCATTACGTTACCCTATCATAACCTAACGGATTTCTGACAATTTCTAAGCTTTGACATGACCTTTTAAGAATCTGCGCTTTCGTAGTGCACATAGTGCATTTTCTGCACTTTGCGCTACGAAATTAGCAGCGCTTTTGTAGTGCAAAAATCAATTTTTGAACTGACCGCGCTACGAAACTACGGTTTTGTGGCTAATTGCATGGGTTTCATCCGAAAGTTGATGACATGATTTTTAAGTGAATGATGAGACTTTTCAACCATGGGATGAGACCTAAAGACTTCATTTGAAATTGAAAACTGAATTTTTTAAGACTTCTAAACCTATAACCTACCCTTTATCAAGACTAAAGTAACTCAAGACCTATTTGACACTATGACTAAAACAGTGTAAACTTACAAAGTTTAGAATTTTTTTTAAGGGTGATAACAATTGGATCCAATGGTCCTCTACATACCCAAGAAGGTAAAATGGCGACTTAAGGAGGGTTTTTAAATCCTCCCAATTAGTCACTAGAGGATCTCCCCACAACCTCGGAGTCTCTGTATGGCCCTCCCACTAAGTCAAGGTATGGCCCTCTAATTTCAGTCGTGCAAATGAGATATTTTGTTCTTCCTCAATTTTATCGACGTTGAAATAAAATTCTAGTTTTTGAAACCAATGATTAAACTTTAGAGTGTCGATCTCACTATGGTATGGCTTAATATTGACCTTTCCTTCCATTTTAAATAGGGGATGTGATTGATTCACGACACTTGAACTGGGTTGATCTTTTGTGGTCATTTCTTCTATTGCTTCTTTGTTTCTTCCAAATATCCTGATCCCCCTTTGGATTTTTCCTCTACATTTGAACCCCATTATTCTTTGAATATCCCAATCTCATTGCTTAGGGTCACAATAAGGAGATTTATATTACGATTTATATTAGTGACTTATTGTTCCAGCTGCAAAAATGTCACCTTTGTAGGATCGCGAACGTTGTTCTAGATTCATCAACCATGATTAGGGTTTTACAACTTTTGCCCCATCCAATCTAGATCCCGTACAAACCTCCATAGTATTGCCAAAGGAAAATGACCTAAAACTAATATGATCCATAAAATATGGTGGATATTCCATTGGACAATTTGTCACAACAAAACTAATAATATTATATTAAAAAAATAAAATTATACATTATTACAATTTTATTAGATTTATGGATTTGCATATTTACTGTTAATATTTCAGAAAGTATAGAATGGAAAAATATAATATCATACACATATTCGACACAATATATTCTCTGGGAATCCTTTTTGGGAGAAAAACCCAACTGGAAGGTGAGGTCACTCTACTCTCTTTCTCTAAATGGATATATGGTTGCAAGTAGAAACAAGTATGGCTTTTGGCTTGTGGGATGCTACAGTGCAAAATCCTCTCTGTGTGCTCTGCCTCCTATCCCTCTTGGCTATTTTTTTCTCAACTATGGAACAAATTCACTCGAAAGAATGGAAATTTTTTTCCTCCTAGTGGCTCGGTTATAACACAACCCAATATCCTACAATTGGTTAGGTTTGTATAACTCAACTCTTAACAAGAGTTAAAATATCAAATTTTATAGAGTCATCTATGTCATAATCACATGGTTAACCCCATTTCCATGTATATTGGGGTTTGACATGGCATCCTCTCGAATTATGGTGGTAAAAACAGGAAGGTCAACTTCTCAGTGGCATAAATTTTGCATACAGAATTTGATTGACACAATTCTTATGTCGCTGGAAATGTATTTGTTTGAAGAATAGCATGAAATGGTATTGTTCTAAAGCAACAATTGTTTACCCCTAAAAAACACCATTTGATGCCTCAAAACACTCATAGAAGGTTTCAGACCATGTTTTTCCAAACTAGGTGTCACCAATAAAAACAATCCCATGAGTTATTTCCTCCAATTTTTCCACTCTAAAAGCATTGAGACAAATGAAAAACAATATAATGATCCAATTTGGATCAGAGATAGTTAAGTACAAAAAGAAATTTTTAACAAATCCTAGTTGATTTTCCATGTAAATAAAATAAGACCACGGTCATGGGACATGTATTCCAAGCTGAATGTTGGGAAAACACTATAGTGGACATTAATTATGGTTTAATTATGGCTATGGAAATTGGCAAAGGCATTAGAAAAGGAAAATACGAAATAATTGGCATTTAATTATGAGAAATAAGGGCAATAGGAGAAAAGGAAGGTGAAGAGACACAAATTTTCATGCAAGGGAAATTAGAGAAAAAATGAAGAAAAATGGAGAAAAAGGGGACATCAATGATAAAAAGGAAACCGAGAAACAATTGACAACATTTTCACATCTCTGGAGCAGATTTAGTGAAGGAAAGAGAAAAAGCACTTGGACAGTAAATCTAAGGAAAGAAGAGGATAAGTAAAGGAAAGCAAGGGAGCACAAGGAGAAGGTTGCATCAATAGCTTCAATAGGAATGTATTACAGGTAACAGGTTGCATGTGTGATTTACTAGTTTATATGTGAATCCATGGTACATGCGTTTTTTTTATTTGGTTCGTTTGTTGTGAGTGGCATGGGTTTTTCCTGGAGTGACAGTGGTTTCATCGTTTCCTTTCCATTTCCTGGATAGCGATGGTGTGATGGGGTTCATTCTTGGTTGAGCTTTAAATTTCCATAAGGTTTTGGAACCAGGTAGGGTGGTCTCAAGAAAATCCCAAGGGTTGGGGGTGGAGATGGTTTTCTCCAAGAATCCCTCTATAGGTGGGTGGAGATAGGAAAATTCATCAAGGTATGGGGAATAAATGTTGAGGCATCCAATCTTGGTTTAGTTTTCTAATCTTGGGACTGGTTGAGGTGAGGTCACGATAGCTTGAGGGTGGAGGTGGTTTAACCTCTAGAGTCCCTGGTTTATTATTTCTTGGTTTATCCTAAGAGATCCCACATTCATGCTTGGCATTAGGCACAAGGGTGATTGGATGAAAGAAATATTTGGTTCAGCCCAATATATTGTTAGGTGGTATGTGGAAGTCTTGACTTGGTTGGATTTTGCATATATTAATAAGATATATTTTTTTATTTTGATATATGAGCACTTGTACTTGTTATTATGTGGATTTTATGGTTGGTTTTTCATGGTTAATATTCAGGTTGTATGCTAGTTATAAGCATGGTTCTATGATGTTCTCTAGTTATGGCTCGTGTTCATGATTTGATAAGTATTTGAATGGTTGATGAATGCATGGGCTAAACGAAGTGTTGTTGCAGACTAATTGAGAGTGCATTAAACATTCATGGTGATCCTAATTGAAGTTCGATCAAGATCAAATATATCCATATGACTGTAATCATACAAGTGTCACAGTGTTCGACAAAGGTTTCAGTTTGTACTAGCATGCTCAGGGATTCTAAGACATTTTTAAAGTTTGAATGTTTGGAATTGCTACTGGTCTTAATCAAAGGATCTTGTAGTTAAAGGTGTAGTTCTAAGCAGGGTCCGAGGTCAGTGTGGGTGCACAAATCACGAAACCGTACAATGAACTAGTGAACTTTAGTTTACAGAATCGTATGGAAGCAAGCTTATGAGGAACAGCTCAAAAGCTCATGCATGCTATGTTTTGGTGTGTTGGTTTTAGGTTTCTAGAAAGAAATTTGTACCTCATACTATCATCATTGGAGGTTGTGGACCGACTATGGGTGATCTTGGGAGCTCCTAAGTACTAAGTTTTTTGATTTGTAACTGCACTTCCATAATCGGAACTTAGAGGGCAAGCAACATGCTTTCCGTTATGAAAAACCCACATTTACCCTCGAGAGCTAGAAAAGAAGCAAATGCCGGTATGAAGTACAAGAGGTATCAAAACAGAGTTGCCACACCAGACCCTTCGTGTAAATCATATTGTCATACAAGTTTGTATGTTTGGCAGTATGTATGATGGTTAATGGTTTTTAAAAAAAGATCGTTTCAAGAGACATCATCACTATTACTTCCACCACGGTCCTTAGAGGAGTGAGAAGTAATGGGACCGGATTTCTGATTTGGGAGATTGACAGCAAGACAGAACCATTGCGTAAGTTGAAACTATGATGGATATAACCGTGGAAGTGCTTTCTACAAGAATAAAAGTACAAACCCTTTAAATACTTAATGTCAACTCAAATGAATCAGAGAGACGACACATGAAATGCCATGGGTAAGGGAGATTTTCTCTTCATTCTCACTTATTAAATCAAGATCTTGCATACCTTGAATGAAGATACAATACATCAATTGAACAAATAGTTTCTATGTTGGAATGAGGACAATACTTTGCAAGGAAACCAAATAAATGAACTTTCAATATCATAAAACAATCTTATAGGCATTATTAAAATAAAATTTTGTGTTTATCTTCAGGTAAGGAAGTGTGTTCACAAGTAAGTCTTCGGAAAGATCTCCTTCTTAAGGATTTTCTATTTCCGCACTAAGTCGTTATTCCCACTCTCATATTGCAGTGAGCAGCGTGTTGCTGTGACTTATGTGCTGTGGGGCACATTTTTCAATTTCACCGAGATTACAGTTCCTTGTGCAATGGAGTTTTAAAAGCCATACTCTATTCCATATGGCTGGTTCCACCAAAATGCAGATCGTACACCAAGTTTTCCAAATAATTACAGTAGGTATAAAATAATACATAAAAATAGTTATGTAAACTAGAACAAACAGAATAATCTGCACACAAAATAATTCTTCAACTAAATCAATCTTTAATGAAAATAAACTAAATAAAACAAACTTAAAAATTCAAAAGTATACTAATGCAATGAAAGAAATAATCTCACATGACAACGAGGCTTTTATCCTTGTGATAGTTACTCACATAAACTAGATCTGCCTTTAATATTGCTAACTCAAAAAGGTTCACTTTAACAATTCGGATTTATGTTTTAATTATTTCCTTTTAAAAATATAAAGTGCGAGCATCGGATCGATGTGTTGTAACACGTCCGTTCATCAGTTAACAAAGCCTCTTTAATGCATACGATTTTAACTCTTAGTAATAAAAAAGACTTTTTATTTGCTAATGAACATTCACTTATGAGAGATAAAATCAAATTCATGCGAAAGGAAAGGAATGAAACATATCTTGCTATAATGAACTCGAAAAACCAAGTTGCAAAAATTATAAACGCACTAGTAAGCAGAGGTGAACATGCTATGCACAATTCCGGGCGGAAAATAAACTAAGATTCATAGAAAAAGGAAATGAAAATGAAAGTAAATCGAACTTAATTAATGTTCACACCATGAATCAAGTCACACTTGACTTTGTTAATAGAAATAAAACTAGAATTCTTATGAACGGATAAATCATAAGCTCAATCCACACTTTGCATAAATAAAATCACACACACCTTTAAGCTGAACGAAAGCATGAGAGGGAAAACGAGTTGGGTTGGTTGGGCCCTAGCCAACTCAACTCATTTCTGTTTTTAGGAAAATTGAAGCTTCAACACTTAGAAATGCATCATTAACATATTAAAACACATGAATGTACACAACATGGCGAGATTTCCTTGTGTTAATTTCCGAATCGAGCAATAATACATCATAAAGATCGGATCTAGCCCCGGAACGGGACGAAAAAACACATAATTACAAATTTTTTTAGAGTTACATTAGCATGGCTATCACTCCCTAATTTCCTATCCGAAATCTATATTTATACAACCCTTTCGGCCTATAGCTATAAATAAAATTACACTATAATCTGTTTCTAATTCCGGCCTTTTCTGGTGAGCAAAGAAATAACAACCAACATTACAAAATAAGCCAACGGCTATAACAAAATCCCTAATCTGATCATTTGGGATCGAGATACCCAATCTTCGATCATATCACGACTATCCTGCACTCCGAATTCAAATCACGATGACCGCATCTTGAACGGGATGAGGTGGAGCGAGATGTCTGCGTTAAGTAACGAGTTGTCGTGGAAGTTTAGGAGCGGTCGACTTGCCAACCGGTGTAGGAATGCGCTTGCACTAGACCATCTTTGATATGATGATTAATACATTTGATTATCGAAATAATTTAGGAAGGAGGCATTAGTTGCAAGAATATTTAAAGCATTAAATCTATTAAAAATGTTAAATTAAGTACTTAATAAACCTTAAATATGAGATATAAAACTAGTGCGGGGATAGGATAGGATTCTTGGACTAGTGCAGGGGATAAGGAAGTTTATGAGGATGAAACAAAGGTTTATGACGTGTGGTTTTTAAAGTAGGAAAGGGTTAAAGAAATTTTATCCTACCAACATCCTCCCATCCCTAAGTTTGTTGCGTGTCCTCACACAACCTTTTACATTTCTTGCAAAAATTCAAAAAATAAGGAGTCTTCCTTTAATCTTGGACTTGTATATTGAACCTTGCTTTCCTTGTCTTCATTCTTTTACTCATGAGACTTCTTAAGCTTCCGGGTCACCTTTTAAGTCATTTATAGAACTTTGAGGCTTGAAACTTCCATACTCTGACTTGTTGTTTTTTCTCTTTTGACTCTTCTGTCAATTCCATTTTTCCTTACTTCTACTGTGCTTGCTCCTTCATGGCTTGGTTCAAAGCTTCCAAGTCATGAACTTGTTACTCGAGCTCTTCTATTTCGATTTTTCAGAGATCATGTTGTTCTCTATTTCAAACATGTCGAGTGCAAACATCTTCTCTCTGCAACTGACTCTAAACATGTACCATCACCATCAGGGGTCAATGTTATCTTGGCCACCCAATTTACGTATTTCAATTTCATCTAGGGTTTTAGTGCCTTGAACCAATATCACCAAGGGTATCAATATCTTCCACTTCCATCTCACCAAGGGCTTCAATAAAATGTGCATTTATCTCATCGGGGGTTTTAATACTGCTTTTGCACATTTTATCTCATTAGGGGTTTCAAGTACCCTATACCTCAAAAATTATTTAGGGTTTCAATATGCTATGGCTCTTCTTCTTGACCCTCTGCCAATTCTCTGCTTTCACTCAGTGTCACTTTTCTTTTTATTTAATGTACGAAGGATGGCTGACAAGGGGTATGTTGTCCTCCTTCTCTCCATGACCTTCATTAACCTCGAGTATGATTCGGCATTTGCAAGAGTCGAGAGATTATGATCTCCGGGTGAAGTTGGTGGTGGCTCGTCCAACAAAATTGGGGAGCTTGGTCTGATTGTGACTTGCCCTCAAAGAGGAAGTCCCCCTCTTCATCGAGTTCTTGGTCATTCTTTTCTTTACGCGGACGAAGCTTCTTTCACGGGGCGCTCCTCTAGCTTGCTTTGGTGTTTTCTTGCTGTCTTGGTAGGGCGCGAGAGTCAGAGATTTTGATGTTCATTTCATGCTTGCATTCTTCTTCTCGAATGAATTTCTTCATAATTTCACATGAGGCATACTTAGATGCATTAGAAAGGATAAGACTTCATGACATTAAATATCTTGTACTTAAAATAATTTCTTCCTACGTTACTAAATGACAAAACAAAGTCTTAACCATAATTTAAATAATTAAATGTTATGGTCCATTGATGAGGGGGTTTCGTCATTTTGTTTGAAAAAAATAAAGATGGACTTTCCAATGCTCATGTTTCACCAAGTATTCACCGCATGTATCTTGCATGTGTTTTTACCATCGAGCACGTGCACACGCTGATCGTGCTTACAAGCTGAAATTGTTTGTAATGCAATGTGCCTATCGAAACGTCTTGAGAACGTGCTTGCACCAGGGATCTCTGCAACATCGAAGAGAAAAAAGGGACAAATAGAAATGATGATAGAGTACAATTCATTGGTTGGAAATTTTTTTTTCCCCGAGTATACAAGGGAAAATTTTATTCGCCATTCTTTAGCGTCAAGCATGCCTTCGATACGACTTACAAATTCATATCAGATTTTTGTAAATCCCGATCCATGAGGGAAAAAAGAAGTGGAAAGGGGGAAATTTTTTATCACGGCAAAGGAATATCATGGCGAGTGATTCTAGGAGTGAAAACACCAAGAGGGATAAATGAAAAAGGGACTTTGGGGGTAAAAATTTAGGGGGGAAAAAGAGGGAAGTACGAAAATCGGATAGGGATAGTTTTCTTAGAAGAAAAGGAGGGAAATTCATTATGACTGAGAAGAAAAAATAACGAGAAATTACAAAATGGGGAAATAGAAAGAAGGGATGAATTTACCTTTAAAATCTGCTTACATTTGGTGCTAGAAAAAGTAAATGCAACGAGAATTGAGCATTGTTTGAAAAAACATTTCCATGTTAGCTACCCCAAACTTGGGTAAGGGCTTAGGTTCCCATTTGAACCTACTTCTTCTTAGTGACAACCAACACATCTAAAAATGAAACAAAATTCCCTTTTTATGAAATTTTGATATTCCTTCCAACATGTTAGTTTTAGGATGATCATGCAATCATGTCGGTCGGATTATCATGTCGATTCAGTTTTCATAATTACAAGACTTTTTTTATTTTTTTATTTTTTTGTCATTTTTTTGTTTTTTTATTATTATTTTTTTTCTAGGAAAAGAAAAGAGAATAATATTTTTCAATAGGTTGGTTTTTCCACCTACCATCTCCTTCGATATTGTTGTTGGACTTGCTACATAAAATTTCCTTTAGTGAGGGGCTAGAAAATATACCTTTAATCTATGACCATTCACCGGGAACAACTTGGATTTTTCCATCAATAGTTTTGATTTATACCACTCCATTTTCAAAACAATTTTACCACCTCATAAGGTGCCATCCATCGTGTATGGAATTTTCCTTTAAAATATTTAAATATGGAATGCGTAGAGAATTACCCAATCACCTGGTTGGAGCTTGCTTCTTTTCGGATGGAATTGTCATGCCACTTTTTGTGTTGTTGAACCAGTATGTTTTGCTGAATAACATCCCTTGAAAATTCATCTAACTCATTCTTATGTAGGAAGTACTGCTTTATTGTGCTTCATAGAGGTCTAGTCCCAAGCTTGGATTGGAGTCTCAGAGGTCTTCATGCGGAATTCTATTGGCAAAGGGAAATTTTTCCCATATACCATCTCATATGGTGTATGTCCCATGCTTTGTTCCTCCAAGTGGTTCTCTATACCCACAGAGGAGCCTCTTGTAATATGTTATCCCAATCCTTTCTATGCATGTTTACTCTCTTTGTGAGGATGGACTCAATTAACTTGTTTGTGGGCTCCCACTTGGTCACTTTTCTTGCAGGTGATAAGGTGTGGATTTCACTGTGCCGAATTTTGTACTACTCCATCACACCTTGTACCAAATCGAAATAAACTACGAGATCATTTATCGGGAGAAACATCTCTCTAGGCACACCGAATCTAGTAAAGGATTTGAGTAAAAATAAAATCAACAACAAATATATCGGTAGCAAAAGAAAAAACTTTAGCCTCTTACCACATTTTGTAACGAAATGTCTTTACAAACCAAAATATATGTTTTTTATTAGATGATGTTGGATTTATTGGTCCTACGAGAAATGAATAGCCCATATTTCAAAAGGCTCAATTATAACTTGAGAACATAAAGGCATTTAATTGGTTTGATTGGGCTGGCCCACCATTGACTGACTATGACCTCGTTTGCAATATTGTTTGGCACATTCTTAAATAAGGAGGGCCAAAAATAGCCAGCTCATAAAATTTTGTATGTAGTACGCCCAGCAACGAAGTGGACTCGCAAGGTTCATCATGAACGAATTTTAAGATTTCAAACACTTCTTCCTCTCTTACACACCTTCGAATAATGAGGTCAGGCCCAGTGTAAAATAGGGCTCCTTGAACCCAAGAATATGTGAGGTGGTGTCTATATAATATCCCAATTTTAACGAGTAGATAAGTGAGGTGGTGTCTTTATTTTCGGTGACTAAATAGTTAGCTATGTTAGCAAACGAACCATGGAGATTATGTTGACACGAGAAAAAGATGTTCATCGGGGAAATCGTCATCGACGAGAAATTACTTCAACTAGGATTATTTAATCTTGAAATATATTCTGCTACTACGTTATATTTTCCTAGTCTATCAAGAACGGTGATATTGAATTCATGTAATAATAACAATCACCTAGTCACTCTACCACTAGTTAATGGTTTATTCATAAAATATTTTATTGCGGAATGATCGGTATGTACAAAGACTTCATACTGTAATGTAGTGTTTGAATTTATTAATAGCAAAAAATTACAACTAAAATGTCTTTCTCAATAACTATGAAGTTTAGTTCAGCCCAAGTGACAAGTTTTTGTTGATGAAGTAGATAGTATAGGATTGTTTGTCTTCTTCATGTCTTAAAGTTGTGCCAATGGAAATTCTGTGAAGCATCGAAGGAAATATGAAATGGTAGGGACTAGTTCGGTCCACCTCTCAAAGCTGGTGTTTGTACTAGTTTTCTCTTCAATGTCTCGAAAGGAATGTTGGCGAAATTTTCGTGGACCAAGAAAAAATCACTATCCTTAACTAAAATTTGGAAAAGGGGGGTAGCTATCCTAGAGAAGTTCTCAATGAATCTCCTATGTTAGCCCACATGCCCTGAAAGCCTCTCACTTCCCTTTGAGTTTTGGGTGCGGGGAAGACTCGGAATAATTTCTATCTTTGCGAGGTCAACATGAATACCTTTTTTCAGAAATAGTATAGCCAAGAACTACACCTACCTTGCACATTAATCTCCAATTTTTATAAGTCAAGGAAATACTGAGCTTCTTTGCTAACAAAGAAGAACACTTTTCTAGATTTTTGAGGGCCTCTGAAATGAATCACCAAACACGAAGAAAATTCATCCATATAAGATTTCCACATACTCAAGGTTAGCAAAAATGGCCGGGATTGATGATTGAAAGGTAGTTGGGGCATTACATAGCCCAAAGGTAAGCACTCGATAAGAAAATGTACCCCATGGACATGTAAAGGTGGTTTTTCTTGATCCTCGAGTGTGATACGTATACTGGTTATAACCACTAAAAGCCATCTAGAAAAAGAGAATTACTACTTATTGGCAAGGGTATCAAGCACACGATCGATGAAAGGGAGGGGAGTAATCATAAGAGTGGATTTGTTCAATTCTCTATATTCAATGAAAATGTGCCATATCCCATATTTTTTCGAGGACTAACACCAATGGGGAGACCCATTGGTAGTCGAAAATAGTATAGATAAAATCAACATCCAAGAGTTTTTTGCAATTCTTCTTTTACAACATCTCTTAGAGTTGGGTTCATATGCCTTTACGCGGTTGTCGAACGAGGTCGGGACTCCATTCGAAAATAAATGTGGTGAGTAAAGGTTTACGGAGGGGATGCCTTTCACATCCTCATAACCCCATGCAAAGGCATCCATATGGTTTTTCACAACAAACTCACTGAGGATTGCTCTTGTGGGATGAATCAAGTTTGAGCCCCGATATGCAAATATTTGTACTGGATTGATCTCAACAAGAGTGGTATCGAGCTTGAGAGTACACATATTTGTTTCTAGATATGGTGGTGAGGGAGTTTGAGAATTGTGACTTTCTTTAAAATATAAACTAAAAATTTGGCTCAATGACTCAAATTTGGGCATGGTGTCTAGATTGTTTAGGAATTCATGTATCTCACCCTCTTGTGAGTTTTTCGGCATAATGATGTAACATAGAGACGAGAATGAGTCTCCTCGTCACTCACGCTAATCTAGCCACTGAAAGTGTCTCGAGAGCTCTTTAGATGGATCTAGTGGGTGGATATAAAGTGACCTTATTCCTAGAATCTCCATGGAAATATACATATCACTAGAACGGTATCCAATGTAAGTATTGAGCTGTAGCAAGCCATGGTCTCCCAATATCAAGGGATGTCACTCCCACATGATTCTTTGGTTGAAGCATAATGAAGTCTGTGGGATATTCCCCGCAGAATCTAATGAAATGACCACATCATCCAACACCCCTTCTAGATTGATTTTAGATATGTATGCCAATTCAAGCATGGTGGGAGTAGGACGAATATGGAACAATCCAAGTTGATCCATGGTTTTCTTGTTCATAACATTAATAGGCTGCCTCCAAGTCTATAAGCACATTAGAGACAAGGAAATCACCTATTTGAACGAGACAACGGGGTTTGCGGGGTCGGTATATTTTTCCATGTGCATACATCCCATCATTAACTCTGCTGGCCTGTGAAGTCTAAACTTTACCTATTTTTTCCACTATACTAAGCCTGTGTTTCCCCCATTTTGACCCACTTTTTTCCCTTTAATTATACCTAGTTCGACTATGTCGTCTAATTTTGGCTAAAAAAAGGTATCATAGGCTCTAAGGTATGTTGAAACAACATTAGAAAGTGTCATTTTATCAGAATTTTGAGCATTCTTTGAACTAGGCTATTGTCATTATTGCATTACTACTATAACTAGCCTTGGACTCATGCGTAGATTTGCTAGATTCAAACGAGTTCCACCAATCCTACGGACAACTCATACAAGCGCGAGATTCACTGCGGCCGTTTTATGGATTTCTACGAGATATGCCAATTTTTTGCAACCACCTAAAAATCTGCGGCGAGATCGACAAATAGCTTCAGTAGAGTGCAACAGAAATGGTCTAATCCATGCCTTCGGTCATGGATTAGATCCCAACGATAGTTTACTTTGTCAATCTATATCTGTATTATGGGTTGTAGGCTTAGTTTAGTAATATGTTTGTTCAAAAGCCAAATATGGGCTGCTAGAAATGTATAAATTTGGATGTTTTGTGGTTGGATTGGAAGAGCTGTTCGATACGAACACGATATCAAGCTGATAATCGACTATTATTTCAGATTAATAAAATAATTTATGTTCAGTTTATTTTCTGAGAAAACTTCTTTAATATTTGAAGGAGTTGTGAGTGAGTGAGAGGCCCCCTTTGCTCACAACTCCCACAACATAGTGTGTGTTTATTTCTATTTTAATTATGCATTAGTAATTTCACCTATAACAATAGTGTTTCCTTTCTATATTTCCTACAACAAAGCGTAGATCGGTTAAGTGAATTAATATTTTGTGTTGATGAGCTCTTTTCATTTAGCCAATGCTTGGATTCATGCTTTTCTGAAAGTTTGAATCTTGATTGGGATTGATTTATTTTATCTTTCATGCATGTCGGTATCAGCAAACACAAGTGTTATAGAGGGATGATATATGTACGCTCCATAACCATTGCTTTGCAATAGTATTGATACTGAGGGAAAGCTTGACATGAGTTTTTGATTGTTGTTTTATCTTTATCTTTTCATGGTAAATATCAGCAATCTTAAGTGCTATAGAGGGATGATAAATCCCACTCCATAGCAACTTTATACGATAGTATTGACACGAGGAAAAGAAGCATTAGTTGTTATTTATATAGTTAATTGACACTTGCGGTACTAAGCTACGCATCATCTTTTCGTGCCTGCATCTCATCTGGATTTACCTTCTCAGAGTTGACAATTTATATTGGAAAAATTATACACGTATAATTTGAATCAAAATTTTGAGTGTTAATGCCGTTGTTAGGTAGGTGCTAAGGGATGATACTTTGAAAGTGTTTTAGTGTTATTTTGTTGATTTTTTTTCTTTTCGGGATTGGGGGAGTCAAAGTGCAAAAGACGTAAGCCAAATCTTACGTACCCCAAGAGGCCAAACATTCGCCAATTAGAAGTCGTGTCCTAATTGTTTGGTAAGTTTTTATTTTTCATTTTTATTTTGCTTTAATACTAGATGGAAAGGGTCCAATATTTTCTATATTTTTTTGTGGTGGTGTGAGCACCACTCCATTTTACTAATACACTAGCAAGAACAAGGAAATATGTAAGAAACAAGGCAACAAAGAAGGAGGAATGCTGAACATGAGGTACCTGTAGTCTTGAACAAGTTGACCTTTCTATGGAAAAATCCTCTATTGCTGCCCATATTGAATCTCCTCTTACTAAGGAAGACCACATATCTTCTCAATGGTCATCACTGAAGAATAATTACTTGTAAATCCTATTAGAGAACTAGAGTTTCATACCATTGCAATTTGAAGAATGCGTAGCCTTCCAAGGGTCTATTCTTTCTTGGTCTGACATGGCTCATTTAGAAGGCAACGACGAGAATGAGGAGAAACTTGTTACATTCAAATTTCCTATCGGGAGACACTAGGGGAGCCACTCGGATGAAAAAAATTCCTCTCTCAACCTTGCCCTAAATTTCTTGGTGCCTCTAGTGAAGACCACGATGCCTTCTTATTTGAGTTTGATGTACTCTGTGATAGAAGCTATGACTATTCTTCCAATGCTACAAAAAGTTGAGAAATTGTTTCTGCTTTACATTGAAAGATTAAGCTCTCGAGGTGGTTTATGGGGGTTGGGATCAAACTCCATTGCAACTTGGGATGACATGAAAAAGGTGGTTTTTGAAAAAGTACCGGGATGCGCAAAATGAGGGATCTCGGGGGATGAAATCTTTGGCATGACCCGAAAGAAATGCGGAGAGCCTCAAGGATTTGAGTGGAAATATTCCAATTAAATTTGCAAAGATTTAAGATGAATCAATTGGAAAAAGAGACCAAGAGGACCATTTTTTCTTAAGGTTATCGGACCAAAATATACGGAGGTCTTAAATCTAATGGGAGAAGGTGACGTATCGAAAGCTGAGTTATGATGATGTGTGTGAGCTTTGCAAAATATGTTCAAGAGGAAAATCCAAGGTTGGAGTTGGACCAAGAGATCCTTCTTCCAAGCTTTTCAAATCGATTTACGAATGTTTGGAGTAACTAGAGCTGAAATGGGTAATTTATTTGAAAATTTTAAAACTAATATTCTTAGCACTTTATCTTCACAATTGGATGTTTTGCGAGCTAAGAAGAAACGGGAGAAACGAGGATGAATTGGAGAAAGCCTTGGCGGTGTTACTTGCTCCAAATGCGGGAATAAACATGCTCTAAGGGAATGCCACGTTGATAGTATCGAGGTATGTTGAATTTGTGCAGGTGAGCATTCCCAGCGATCGATGTCCTTCTACGTACTGAAAATAAGGCGACCTACATAGTAGATCAAGGAGCTATCAATGCACTTTATGAAATGGCACCTCGAGACACCATGGTAGCCACATCCTCTGGGTATGTCACGATCAAATTTTCAATTTCCTTATGCTCAAAATCGAGATGTGGAATGTTCTAATGCCTCGGCAGCCTTGGCCTCCTCAGCACGAGCCTTAGCGGGGGAACTATTCTTATCCGACTACACGAGATTTTCCCACATCAAAAACTTTTATTCACATCCCACACCACAACAAATGATACAAGCACAACAACGGCTTCGATTGAATTTGTTCCACCAAATCCAACCTTATCCCACGCAAATTCCTTCTCAACCAGATGTCTAACCCCTAACCATAAAACGCGTCCCCGATCTTCTCACAACATTGTATTGGTCACTTATCCAACTTTTCCTACCTACTCTATTACATCCCAGCCAGCTGTAAGAAGTTTTTTTCCATGTTTTACAAGAATTTCCTGTGTCTCTCGTAGGAAATGCTTGTTCTCGTGTTACGAGAGCTCCCATGTATAGATTACGGGAATTACTGTGCGATACTGAAAAATCCAACCTTAGGTGGGGAAGAGTGGCGACTCGGCCCCAAAAGAATTTAGGATATTGTAGAGGAAGATACCTTAGATATGCACTGAAGAGGAAACCACACACAAACCGAGCAAAATAATCTACCTCAAGGCCACAAGAACCTTCCTCATCTCATATAGTCTAGCCTCCTTTTCCGGAGAGATTGGAAATGGAAATCAAAGAAAAACAACCCGAACTTGATCTTGTATCCGAATTGAGAAACATGTGCATCAAGATCCCATTGCTACAAGAAATAAAGGACATCCCAATATATGCTAAAAAAAAGTGAGGGGAACTATGTACCAAGAAACCGTAAAGGAGACAAAATAAATAACCCTCAACCATTCAAGTAGGTGGAAAGCTTGCAAGTTTAATGTACACAGTTGTTACTTAGAAAAAATATGTGGATGTTGGAATCCCTCTAGTTACGACCTTTATTAATGGATATCCTATAAAAAAACACTTTGATTGATTTAGGTGCAGCTATAAATGTGATGAATATCGAAACTTTGTCACATATAGGATCCTTTGACTTTTTACCCACTCCTACCATGTTAGGATGTAGTAGATAGAGTCTCAGGTAAAGTCGAAGGGTGTTTTAGAAGACATTGTCATCTCATTAGATTCTTGGGAGTATCCTAGGGATTTTATGTTCTTCAACCTAAAAACTAAATTGGGAGGGCACCCATTGATCTTGGGGAGAGCGTGAAGTTAGCTATGGTTTAATGCCTACATAGGGTGTAGATTCTGGAAACATGACTATCATTCATGGGGAGTGGAAACAAAGCGACATTAAATTGTACCTTACTTGCTAAACCGCTCTTGAGATCGGAAAACACAAAATGGGTTGGAAGAAGAGGAAGAAGAACATGATTTGGAAGGTACCTTACTAGTTTTAACTGAATATCCCAAGCCATGATTCTTGAGGAAAATTTTGAAGAAGATCGATAAATTGTTGTATTTCTAATCCTAATTTCTACATAGGTAGTTAGAAGGACATATATAGTCATAATTTAGATATCATTAACGATGCTGCGGATTTTTTATGAACATAGTTCTAGCTCTGAAATTACATTCAACCCTCTTATCTGCATTTCCTTCATATTCAATGTCTTAATGGGGAGTAAGGTAGTATAAATTTTTCTCTGTAAAAGATTTAAACATTAATTCCTCCTTAACTCTTGAACAAGAAAAGAAATTAATAAAAACATTGAGAAATTTTTAGACACATTTTCATGGGAATATACCGACATGAGAGGCATTCACCCAAACACATGCATTAATCACATTTATATAGAAAGAAAATGATAGGCGCAGTAAGACAACCACAAAGGAGGATGAACCTTGATTTAAGATAAATTGTAAAAAGATGAATTACAAAAGTTGTTAAATGTAGGATTCATCATCCTATTTCGGATAGCAGTGGGTATCCCCACTAGTCATTTTCCCCAAGAAAAATGGTAAATGGCGAGTGTGCGTAGATTATCGGGAATTAACAAAGCTACATTAAAAGACCATTTCCATTTACTGTTTATAGACCAAGTGATTGGACACTTTAGCGAGTGGGAAATAGTACTTTTTCCTTCCTATATGGATTCAATGGATATAATCGGATTAGGATAGCTCCGGAAAATCGAGAAAAGACAACATTTACATATCCCCAGGGTACCTATGCATACAAAGTCTTACCATTTGATCTATGCAACACACCAGCCACATTTCGAGCGGGAGGTCCTTGGTATTTTCTCGATCTTTTGCATGATTGCATAGAAGTTTATATTGATGATTTTATAGTTATGGGTGATACTTTTTGAAGAAGCTTTACTTAATCTTGAAAAAATTTTTGCGAGGATGTAGAGAAACTAATATTTTGTTAAGTAATGAATTTATTTTTATGATTATGGCGAAGGTATTGATTTGAGTCATCATTTTTCTTTTATAACAATCAAGGTTGATCCAACAAAGATTGAGTTTATTGTAAAAATTCCCCCACCAACTAATCGGGAGTTAAAGTTTTTCTTAGACATGTAGGCTACTATAGGAGGAGTTTGTTAAAATTTTTGCAAAGGTAGCCTCTCCATTAATAAGGTGTTGACTAAAGAATCTGAATTTCATTGGAGTGATGAATGTTAATATGCATTTGATAAAATCAAGAAAAAACCTTTGCTTTTTGTCTTATGAGGCCCAGTTAGGTACGCAGCTTCTCATATTTCCATTGATGCCTCTTATTCAACCATAGGAGCGATATTGGGTCAAAAGGAGGATCCGTCACCCATGATATCTATTTTGTCGGTAAAAAATTTAACTCTTATAGAGCGGAATTATATAGTAGTGAAAAAGTTCTAACTGGCATAATTTATGCTATTAATAAGATTTAGAGCCATTCATTCGAGTTATGAAGTTTTTGTGCACACAAATCATTCGTATTCATTATCTCATGAATAAAACAATCACTAATGGCGGGAATTACTAGGTGGATTTATTCTTCTTTGCGAATTTGACATCACGGTAATGGATAGGCCGGGAAAAGAAAATCGGGTAGGCGTTTCTTATCTAGGCTTAATCATGCAAGTGAGTATGTTCTTGTTAATGATAATTTTCCAAATGAAAACTTTGTTTTCCATCTCTTGTTAAACAACTTGGTTTGCAAACATGGCCAATTATCTTGCTACAAGAAAGTTTCCACCTTACTTTCATCTCGATGAAAAAGCAAGGAAGTCATTAGGAAAAGTCTTGATTATTCTTGGATTAGAGGGAGATATTTTTTTCATTGGAGCTGATTTATTCACGGGTGTGTCGGAGAAGATGAGATCTATGACATATTAAAAGCCTGCCATGATGAACCATGTGGGACACTTAGCGAGACAAGCGAAAAACTTGCAAATCCTTTGTTCGGGTTATTACTTGCTAGACCTCTTCAAGGATGCAAAGTATGTTCGAAAGTGTGATAGCTACCAAAGAGATGGGGCGGCTGTCTGATCGGATGAGATGCCTTTGCAGCCCACGGATTCTCATAGAACCATAAAGAGAGGCGGGCTATTGACTTTGCGGGTCCCATCAACCCCCCATGCAAAGGTAAGAAGTATATTTTAGCTTGTACCCATATGTGACAAACAAAAGCACTACCTAGAGCAACTGACGATGGCGAAATTTATTTTCTGCGATATTTTTGTAAGATTTGGAGTACCTAGGGGAAATAGCTAACGATCGGGGTGCTCGGTTGTATCTAAGCCTATGTAGGAAATTGTGAAAAAATATCAAATTACCCATGAAAGTCCACCCCTTATCATCCATAGGCCAATGGGTAGGTGGAATCAACCAACAAGGTGCCGGAAAAATCCTTACCAAAGCAGGTTCAATTACATAGGAAGGATTAGTCACGGTGGACTTCTTGAGGCCTTGTGGGCTTATCGGATCACATGGAGGGGTACTACTAAGATTTTCTCCTTATGAACTAGTGTATGGAAAACAAGTTTGCCCATTGAATTTGAGATATAAACCTTTAGAATGCCATCATAATTGGGTATTAACTTCGATGAAGCACAACAACAAAGAATCTTGCAACTCAACGAATTAGATGAGATTAGGCGGGATGATTTTCAGCATACTTGACTTGATCAACAACAAAGAGCTAAATGGCACAATAGATACATAAAAATTAAGTAGTTCAAAGAGGGAAGTGGGCATTGTTGTATGATTCTAAATTTAAAAAATTTAAGGGAAATTTAACACACATTGGTAGGACCCTATGAAGTGAAATATTTTGATAATGGATACATTCGGATTAAAAAATATTGATAATGAGAATTTTACCTTCTTGGTGAGCAGACACAGTGGCTTCTGCAAAACCCCAATCCAAGGGGAATTTGTGAAGGAAATTGTGAAGAAGAATGGTGGAGATGGTAAGGGAAGGGATCCTTCCTTGACTATCTCTTCTGATTCTCTGCGCGTGCGATGAGCTCACTCTATTCCTTCTCGTGCTTGATAAAACATGAGATGAATGTCTATTAGGTATAGGTTTATTCCTTTTTCCATGCTCGATGGACTATTTATAGAAAAGGAAACCTTGAAAAGTCTTCCTTTCGGTATTTCGAACTCTCTAAAATTGAAATGCGAGCATGGACTGGTTTAGGCTCGTTAAAAACACGAATTCGAGTAGATCCCTTGGGATCCTTTCAATAAATTTATTTTTCCGGTTATTATTGGATTTCTCATGTTGGAGCCGATGTGGGATTTCTTAATTCCTTCAAACAATTACGGCCCATAGACATCGTAATTATCTGGGTACGGGGATTAGAGCCTTGTGATGCCTTGAAGCTTGTATGCCCCAATGTGGTATCCCCGGCCGGTGGCAATGGAGAATCATTATGGATTATTTACTCTTGGATCCTACGGGGGGGGTTCGACAACAACTCAAATATTCACACTTGATAGGATGCATCAAGGTGACATTCCTCACTCCCATTAATGGTGATGGACCTCACATTGGCTAACGGATTGACCTCGTATTTCGTAATCAGTGAGCCCATTACGTGGACATTGACACATTCATTCATGTGCAATAGGCGTACAAAATGGGTGGAGAGAATTTCTATAGATTCAACTTCAATTCCTATAGAATGTTCAACGGTGCAATTTTGACTTCCTAAAGAATGTTCTGAGTTATTTTAATTCTGTAGGTTGTTGAAAGTGTAGTTGCGAGTTTAGTTCTTGAAGAGTATTTAATATTTATTTATGCATAATGTTCAATAGTTGTATTTTTTATTCTTGTAGAGCATTCGATAACAAGTTCTTAATTCATTTTGCAAAAAAATTGTTAGACCTGGCTGCTAACTTTTGGATTTCTGAAAAGACGAGAAAAAGAAAAGAAAATCATTAAACATAACATAGATTAAAATCATGTAATAAACTATTAACAAGTCATTATGTAGTTAAGATCATGGATTATATATGCGATGTAATAGGTTATCATTGCAGAAACGGCTATCATCCAAGAATTTGAATACGTGTGGAGATGTGATAGCCGTACAACCCGGTGATAAGGCTCTTGAGGTAAAGGTATAATGACACTCAATTTTTATTTCTTTTTGCATATCTAAAGCTATGGTAACCCTTTGCGGCCATGGACCATTACGACATTAATTACATGACTTGTCATCATTTCACTGGCGAGTTTTTGTACTTTTGAGATTTATCATGCGGAGTCAGATCATGATAGAAATAATGATCATGACCTACGCCGCCGAAAAAGCTTCGTATTTTTTCTATTTATTTCCTCTCGCCGTCGAACTATTGCATAAGTCTCGGACCACATTCCCGCAACTTCGAATTTACTTCGTTTTGTTTTGTTTGTAATGTGCCTTATCCATTTTTCCCCCCCTTTCGCCTCGTCTATTTTTTCTCCTTCCCCCGAGCTCAAGATTTCGAGCCCCCATCGGATTCGAGCTCGAGTCTTGCACTACTAGAATCGATCCTCATAGCAAGGCGAGAATAGAAAAAAGGTGAGATGGGCTGCCTTTTCTTTCAAAGGTCCCGGCGGGCATTATTCTGAAGTAACCAAATATTTTTGCCTTGAACTTAAACGAGGGACAAAAACACCCAGGTGGGGAACATCAATTCGGGCTTATTAGAAGAATTGGTGGCAAGGGTGGTTGGGATCCCGCGGGTGGGAGCTTTCCAAAAAAGACATGTGCACGGGATTTCTGTAGAAGGACCATTCGAACCCGATTTGGAGTAAGGAGCTTCGTAGGAATTCTTAGGCGTAAGTTCGCAGTCGATTACTATTTTCCTACAAAAATATGTTACATGTGAAGGCCGATTTGGCCTTGCTTTCTTGTTTCATATCGAGGTTCCTTGGAAAATTCCGGGGACAAACCTTTAAATTTTCCCCTTTATTATTTAAAAATATCGTTGATCAAAGATGTCCTTGGTCACAAAGAGAGGGAGTTTCCCGCATAGAGGAAAACCTCTACCATCACGGGATAGTAATGATTATTCTAAAGTGGAGGTCCGCGGAAACATGAGAAGACCAAGGAGGATTTTTACGCAAGAAAATCATTTTGTGGAGGATGGAGATTTTGAGCTCTTTAGGGTCAAGGAAGAGAAACCCGACGAGGAAAATTTGAAAAAAGAAAAGCGTGGATGCGTGGACCAAATGTGGAAAAATATGACGAGGATGATGAAGTTTTAATGACCCGGTGAAACTTCGAGAAGAGCTCTCGGCAGAAGGGGCCTTTGACCCCCTGTAAACTGGTATACCAAAAAGCCCCCGAGTTGCCTAGCTAACCCATCGAGGATACAACAAAAAAGAAGGGGCACTAACTAAAATGAAAAAAGACAGAGATAAGTCCCAGCGACAACCCAAGGGAAAGAGAAGGTGAACCCTGCCATAATCAGTGATAAGGACACTATTTCCTTTCCGGACCCCTCACCGTAGGAAAGTCAAAGAAATAAAGCCATGAAGTCACCGGGAGGATGTGAGCATGCCCCAATCCTCACTGAGGGTGTAATGAGGTATGGTGACCCCATTAAAGAAAAAAATCTTAACAAATTCTAGAGGAAACTATCGGGGAGAACTTACCCTTTTCAAAACGAGTCTTGAAAGCAAAGAGAACGCCGATTCTAAAAGAAAATAGCTACAAGTTGTCAGCGAGGAGCATGAAGAGTGGCATGAAAAGGTAGTCCACATCATGAAAAAGACGGATGTGCATTGACCACAAAGAGGAAGGCGAAGAGTATGGAGGAGACAATTCAATCGAGAATCTATTTGAGCTCGTGTAGATCACACAGCTACGCTTGGTCGTGCGGCCATGTGTGAAAAAATCCAGCTTTGTATGTTGAAGACTACTTCGAGCTGATTGCATAGGGACATGCGAGAGTTTTTGGTGTGGGGGAGATGTTAAGTCGGAACTTTACCTATTTTTCCACCTATACTAAGCCTTGTTTCCCCCATTTTTGACTTCTTTTTTTCCCTTTAATTATACCTATTCTAGCTATGTCATCTAATTTTGGCCAAAAAGGATATCATAGTCCTAAGTTATGTTGAAACAACATTAGAAGTGTCATTTTTATCTAATTTCGAGAATTCTTTGAACTAGTTGTGTCATTATTTGCATTACTACTCTAACTAGCCTTGGAATCATGCGCAAATTTGTTAGATTCAAACGGAGTCCATCCAATCTGCAGACAGCTATATGACCAAGATTCTCGGGGTCCTTCCATATTTCTTGCGAATATGCCAATTCACGTAACCACCTCAAAATCTCTGCAGCGAGATCGACAAACAACTTCAACCGCACAATAGAAATGGTCTAATCCATGCCTTCGGTCATGGATTAGACCCAACAACTGAGTTTACTTTGTCAATGACGTATGCGTATTATGGGTTGTATGCTTAGTTTAGTAATCTATTTTGTTCAAAGCCAAATATAGGGCAACTAGAAATGTATAAAATTGGATGTAATTTTCTTATACGAGGGGGAGTTTTTTGGGTTGGGTTTCGAAAAGTTGTTGTTATAGAGCATGATATCGGTACTGTAATCGTATTATTATTTAAAATTAATAAAATCGTTTATGTTCTTTTTATTTTTCCTAAGAAACTTCTTTAATCTTTGAAGGAGTTGTGAGTGAGGAGGCTCCCTTCGCTCACAACTCCTATGACGAAGTGTGTGTTTATTTTCGTTTTAATTATGCATTAATAATTTTTGCTGTAATAGCTAGTGTTTCTTTTTTTGTATTTCCTAGAGAAACCTTGTAGATTGGTTAAGTGAATTAATATTTTTATGTTGATGAGCTCTTTTCATTTTTTCAATGCTTGGATTCATGCTTTTTCTATTTTGACTCTTGATTGGGATTGATTTATTTTATATTTCTGCATTAGTATCAACAAACACAAGTGTTATGAGGGATGATATATGCCACTCCATAACCATTGCTACAATAATGCGATACGGAAAGCGGCATGAGTTGTTGATTGTTGTTTGGTATTTATCTTTTTCAAGGTCAATATCGGTAATATATAAGTGCTATATAGAGGGATGATATATGCCACTCCATCATTGTTTTTAGTGATAGTATTGACACGGGAAAGAAGCATTAGTTGTTATTTGTATAGTTAATTAACACTTGTAGTACTCGGCCTACATATATTGTGCACGCATCTCACAGTTTACCTTCTTGGGTTGACAATTTATATTGGAAAATTATACATGTATAATTTGACTCAACACTTCTCTTCCAACAAATTGAATGGTTTGAGGTTCCAATATTCTCCTTCTCTGCCTTCTCAAGACATAGTTCCTTAATGATTTTGGTACATATGGGGATCTCTTTGATAGCTTGGAGCAAAGGCACGTTTATAAAAAGTATTCCTAAGCTCGAAGGCAAGCTAGACTCGGGGAATGGGGTCATTCCTATCCACAAACAGACCCCTCCGGATAGGGAGGGTCTGGTTTGAAGAGGATGGCAAAGGCTCGTAAGGTAAACAGGATGAGATGAATGGTGACATCTCTCGCATAGAATGGCCGAGGGAGTTTCCTCCTCGCCTTTCTCTTCTATAATCTGCACTAGGTTGCTTCTTTTTTTACGAGGTTACTATCTTCCCCGATCTAAATTGGAGATCATTGACTCCAACTAGCATATACAAGAGGTATTTCGATGGAAAAAGTGGGTTCATAGAATGGATCATTTAACTGCTTTGTTATTGGGATTTGGTATGGGTTGGGTAGGCGGTTGAAGAGGTCAAAAACGGTGGAGGCAAAAGGTAATGGTAGCATAGGTGACTCAGCTGGAGGCAGCGATGGTTGTGGCATTGGGTAAGGGTGCATATGTAGGTGGGTATGATTGCATAGGTGCGGGATAGGAATGGTGTGAATGGTTTGGCCCTCTCCGTCCTTGTTGCCAAGATTGGGAGGGTTGTCCATAATGATATTGGTTCCCATCTTTGGAAATGTTGAGAGTGATTAGTGTTAGGATAGGAATATGGATGTGCATTATGACCAAAAAAATGTGGTGGAAGTTTCGGGGAGCCATACCGCACTTACTAAAGGCCAATTTCTTCGTGCTCCCATAGTGATGCGATGATTTGGCTTCATGTTTTCCCCCATCAAATAAATCTTTCATCCCGGGTATGGAAGGAAATTTTTTACATGGCATGGTTCTTTACATGAAAATTGCAAAATTTATTAGTTCCTTTAACATCAAGAGGACATTCTTGTAAAAGATGCTTCTTTTCTACATTTTGGACAAAAAATAGATAATGACTCTTGTTCCTCTACAAGTTTTTTACTGAAATTTAAAAAGAGTCTATTTGTTTTCTAATGGTATTCATTATTTCAATTTTCATATTATCCATTTTGTTCTCTAATCCAAGAATAATAGCATCAGATCAGGGTCGGTTTAGTTATTTTCTGTTTCAAATTCCTTTACCGAGTTCTATATTGATTCCTTGAGAAATTCTGCACTGAAATAACGATTTGATCAAAAGGTTTTTGGGCAATATCCCCTTGTCTTAAAAAAGTTTAAATTATTTCTAGCATCATCGGTAAGTCCATGTAAGAACAAGGTCCTAATGGTACTCGGATAAAATTTGTGCTTTGACCTTTGGAGGATATACATGAATCTCTCTAAGTAGTCCTCTAGGGTCTCATCATCATTTTTTGCATAATAGTAAAGATTTCATCTTGAATATATCTAGTTTTATAATATTCTTTATATTTTGACAAGAACACACTCTTCGTCTAGTCCTAAGAAGCTATAGTGTTTCCCCCTAGTCCCATGAACCACGCGTAAACTGCATCCTTGAGAGTTGTAGGAAACAACTTTAATTTATGAGCATCAGATGAATACTCATAGCTCCTACACAAAATATCAAAGCTGAAATAGAAAAGAGCCCGGGTCTTCATATCCTCACCATATGTTGGCCATCCATAAATTTTGTTCCCACTGCACAAAATAAACATTTGTTCACCTCCAAGAGACAGCTTTATTGCTGTGTAAAAGCATCTCAAGTTTCCGGGAAGCTCTCATGCCCATGTATAAAGATCTTCACCACTCGTTTCCTTCAAGACTCGGAAATCCCCGCTTATTTCTAGCCAAATTGTATCGTTGCAAAATCCCTTTTTTTTCCTTCCTAGACTAAACTAATCTTTCATCTTTTTCCATCATTTTCTCTATTTTCCACTTCCTCATCTCCCCTTTCCATAAAATTATTTTTGCAAGAGTTTAAAACCCCTTTAAAACTCTATCTAAACCCCCAATTGCATTCTTCGAAAACCAATAAAAACCCATTTTATGTATATATTGGGCTTAAGCCCCTCAGCTAAGTCCCCAGTCGTCTCACCACAGACCGTGGCTAGCGTCACAGGACTGCCACACGCCCGAGCTACTGTGGCGCTTATCCGCTTTAAATAAATATTTCTTCGCAAACCATTAAAAAACCCTTGATATTTACGAACCGTCACGAAATTCATTTTGTTTAATTTCTCCCGCCTGGCAAATTATGGAGCGATCTCTAATTACCCATTCAATCCATAGATCCAACGTGCGAGTGCGCTTCCCCGTGGACCCCCCACCATGCGCCGTTTTCCAAAACCACGTGGTTTTTATTCACCACCTTTAAGTGAGGGCGATTCTTTGCCCGATGGCCGCCGATTCCACACCGCCTGACATGCATCCTTTGTACTTTTTGCGAAACCACCGTCCATTGCGCACAATGTTCGCACCGGACGCCACGTTAACACGCTTCGTGGACCGTCCAATCTAGGCCAACTCGATCCAACGGACTGTCACCAAGTTTCTTCGATGGTTAACAATGCTAATAACCGACCGTACAACGGCAAATCAATCTCCACAACATCTGATTCCACATCGACAGCCACAATTCATCGCCCGATTTTCCGTTTGAATTTCGTATTTGCCTGGCGACTGTACCGTCGATCTTTAGAGATTGACGGCCCCGCATTCATCCTTCTCCTCCTACCCGCCTATTCACCTCACACCACCGTCGATCTCTCACACGATCGACGCTCGGATTTAATCCTTGCTTAATCATTCCATTGGTCGCCCCGAACTCGACGATTGGATGATGCCACATCCATCGGTTCGATCTCCTTGCACGACCTCCGGCGTGCTTAACCCATATACATGTTTTAGTAATATTTATGTTTTGTGTTTTAAATCATTTTTTCGTTATTTCCAAAAAGATTTAGAGTGAAAGGACACTTCCTGCCTTCGATTCACAAAGGAAATCACCACAGTGTGAAATGCATGTTTTTTTCAATGTTTTCTGTGCATGGATGCCTTATAAACTCCTACCGCACACCACAATAACACCATGGAAGGCACCAAAGAGGATCACACAAGGACCAAAATGTACTAAAATGAAAGATTAGAGACAAGCATGAATTACGGCTAAGACGGTTATCAAAAAGCCTAATCCTCACTTTAAAACACAGCATTAAAAGAATATTTTTAAGGGTTTTATCGCACAGAGCACTTCCACCATCGAAATTGGAGTGAAACTTGATCCCTCTAGTTACCCAATGCCGACCAGTGCTCAAAATATTCAATCGCAGGTCGAATTATTGACTGTGATCGTAATATTTGTCCTGGGCCACCTTAAGAGTTATTTCGGCGGTAGACCTCAATGCAAAGAATAGCTACAATAGTTGCTTCGACACCAAAACAAAGAGGCTAATTGAACCTTCTCCAACAAAGGCACCCCACAACCTTGTTGGTAAATCAAAGGTCGAACAATTAATACCAATTCCAGATCTTATCTCAAATTGTCTTAAAAACCATTTTAAAGAAGAATGTTTTAAGCAAAATCTTTCAATTTATCAAAGCCTCAAAATATTGCTGTAAACAAGAAAGCTATGAAGCAGAAAGTTATAAATGATTAGCCCCACCGTATGCCTTTCCGGGTTCCCAAAGCGTTGTGAACGCCATTGATTACATACTGACAAGGTACTTTGACCCCGGAAATCCTCCCACCCTTCATTCTTCAAAAGCATCATGCGATAGAAGATGAGAAAGCTCGTTGAACTTCGGACATTTGAATGGTGCGAAGAAGCATCGAAGCTACTAATGCCCTGCGCTGGCAACTTAAATATGCAGGTTAACAGTGAGAAGTTTGAAGTTGTAGAGACCAACGGGCTTGATGATTGTAACCGGGTTCAAACACCAAATACAAGCTACCCATTTAGAGTGGGATCCTTGATTTGTGTCAATGGTGATGTTCCTCAACGTTTAATGGTGATATTTTCATTAATTTTTTTCATTTCCGTTCATTTTTTCCATAAAGGGAAGAAACATAGAGCTAGGATTTACTTTCATGTTACATTCTCAGTCTCACTAAAAAGCTTTTTGTCTATGTTTTCTCATTTGAACGTCTTCGAAGAGCATATGTGCTGGTTTTTAAAGGACTCGTCCCATCTGTGTTTCTCTTTGTCATATTCTTGGCTTCTTTATTGAATATGTCAAAGGTGTAGTTTAAAGCGTTATCACTCGATCTTAAGTTTTTTCAACCGTTTTGTACCCTTTCTTATTGTTATCGAAAGCAAAGTATAGTTTAAAGGTATTAACCGATCTCGTGAATACTTTTGTTAAAGCTTTCCTTATTAATAAAATGTAGTTACATAGCTTAGCAGCACTTACCTCGATTCAAGTTTTTCGCTTATTTTTTAATGTTTTTTCAATCAAAGAATTTCAAAGTGTGCTAGTTTAAAGGTATTAACTTATATCTTATTTTCATGTTTTTCATACATGTAATACAATATATTTTTAAAGAACTTACTTGATCTTAAATGTTTTTACCATATCTTCATTTGTTTGTTCTTCATTTTCTATCCGTTTCATTCTATAAAATCACCTTAAGAGATCCTTTTACACAAGTGACTTGCCCCATGGATCCTGCTGAACTTTTACGTCCAATTAAAAATCCTCCTATGTATCCTACAGCCCAATGGGTTAAAAACTCGTTCTTGCTTTCTTTTCACGCCCAGCCATTCTTCATCGTAAACACTCTTCACCCTTCTATTTTCAAACCGCTCTTCATTTTCATCATGTCCTTTTCCCAACCAAAACAAACAAAAACAAAAACCCAAGTTCTCTAACTAGCTTGTCATCATACTCTACGAATAAAAGACTTGGTATCTTTAAACTCATTCTACAGAGATTCCTCTCGAGATTCAAAGAGGGCCAGATCCTAGAACTTCAGTTGGTTGGAACGATGTTTCTTCTCGTACCTGGACTCAATCTTGCTAATAAATTATAGATTCCTAACATCAAGGCGTACTCCATCTGGAACAAAACCCAAGATCATCTTCATTTAAGGATGCCAACCATAGAAGTATGACGGGTTCAATGAATACATCAAACCAAATGAGCCACCGCCCATTAAGGACTGCGACTCCGCCGGGTCCCAAACCCTATACCTTTGTTGTGTTCTCTCACATTTCCTTAGACAGAGTTCCATGTGCGTAGCCTCCGGATCTCATTCTCTTTCAAAGGTGACATATCCTATGAATGCCCCCGCAAATATCCGAAGCGTGAGTTCCCTAGAAAACTTCAAAACCGTAGTGGGGCAGCTTTTCAAGCACTCGCCAAAAGTGGCGTAATCATGATAAAAATTACTGACCAAAGGATAAACTAGGCAAACCCCAGATTCTCCTAAGACTTTATCCAAACTTTAAAACCGGTTTTTGCATGACATAAGAGTAATCATTTTGTCTCATAAACCGTAGTGCCAAGTTCTCCGAAACAAAGTTAGGATATTCTTAAAACGATAATAACCGAAAAATAATTTAGAAAAACTAAAAAACATTTAGATTGGTATTCAATAAACAAAGTGGTGGCATCATAAGACCTTCACCCTCCTAAAAGAGGCTAAAATCCTCCATTGGCAACTTCAACAATCTTGAACAAGACCTTACATTCACCGGGAAGAATCCTTATCATTGTAATGTCTTTTCAAACCCAAATTACAAGATCTTACATATTTGGAAATTTTTCCAAATACTAGTTAACCTCTTAAAGATTGTCAGTACCGTTTTGAACTCTGTTTTGTTTATTTTGGGCTCCAAAAACACAGTATAGTGGTTTCTAGAAAGATTCGCACTAGAGCCACTTCACCTTCGATCCACCCGAGATAGTTGATAACCTGTATATCCTCTTAGAAGTTCTAAGATAAAATTTGCCAATCGTTTTCTTATCATTTTGAGAGCAAATTCTGTCTTTGAAAATCTTCATCACAACATCCAAGTTGACTTAGTGAACCATTTAGAACTAGTCTCAAGATTTAGATGCTAGATTTTTGAGTCTTCACTATCATCCTCTCCGGAACAAGTGAACATCTTGGTAGCAGAGATACAACACCCCCATTTTACCACAACTTAGGTGCCCTTTGCATCCAACATCAACTCATCATTTCATTCCCCTGTCCATCCATCGTCACTCCTACATTCACACTGTTTCCCAACCACCCCACTCTTTAGCCCATCGTCCTCTTAAATCCACCGCACCCTCATAGTCGTATATATGCTCCATTCTTCCTGCACCACTAGTCAATACTCCACAGTGATCATTGTACCAAAATTCCATTACATGATGCTAAAAATGTCATGTCTTCCATCAACAACATGGGATAATATGAATGATCATTTTATTAAATGAAATTGATGATGATTCGTCAAACTTAGGTTATTTGCCCGCAGCTTAGGAGAGAAGTGAGGAAATGGTTCAAAGGTTTAACCCCTGTTAGTATCCAGTGGATAGCAAGTTTTCCATCAAACATTCTTAAACAAAAGGAAGTAAAGAAAATCTTCCAAGTTCTTTTCCGGATTGTTGTAAAACTTCTTCACGCAGAGACACTGGGGAAAGTGTGTATGTTATTGCACCAGATTCAATAGTGTGTGTAATGCACTCTCCCCGGAACTAAAAATCTCCACAAGGCTCATTAAACAAGTCAAGGTTTGATCCTCTTAGATGGCTTATCGTACCGAGAGAGAGATTGCAACTCTTGAAGACATGTAAAAAGGAAAGTGTTTTTCTAAACAACCTAATGTGAGAAGAGAGCAAGAATGAAAATTACAAAGAGAGGTTCCTTAGAGAGGAAAAATTTCTCTACTTCTCCAACTCAAAGATGGAAAGAATAGATGGAGGAGATGATGAAAGAAAACACATCCTGAGAGAACATACAGCCAAAAACCAAATTTTTTCTCAAACAAGAACCGAATCCCAACTTAATTTCGTAAGGAAACGTACCTTCAAAAAAACCTAGGGAAGATATGATGATCATTGATCACTCTCCTTTCATCAAAACTATATATGAGTTGAGGAAGCAGTAGAGGAAGGAGAAGGATGATATCAACACATATGATAGATAGTGAAGAATCTAGATTAATTTTTTTATAGAACAAGGTTTTCATACTCTTTATGATGAGATGATAAAGCAAAGTTATTTTTAGGACAAGGAAAATTTCATCATAGAGCCCCAAAAAAGAATAAGGACCTTAAAGAAAAACTACGTCAGCATCTCAACACCAAAACTCCTCTGACAAAATCTTCCACAAAATAGCACGACAACCAAGCTTCAAAATTGTTAAACAAAGGATAAAAGAGCTATGAATTTTAACAGAGATATAGAGAGAAAGTGCACCAAAAATAATGAAAAATAGAGGTATTAGTAGTACTACCACTTCACCATATCATACATTCTATTTTGTAAAAAATGAGTAGAAAAAAATTCAACAAGTCGTATGTTGTCAGATAGGACCTGGGAGCTATAAGGTCGAGATGTTCATCAAAGAACTAGATTCTTTCACTTAGGAGCAGAAATTTTCAAAGACTTGACCCTATTCCCCCGATCGAGTTAGCTCTCTAATGTATATAGGACTCCAAATTTTAAAGGCTTTAAATATTGAGGATAATAATGACCATTCAATCTAATGATGACCTACTCTAGCTATTTTTATATTCAATATTAAAGGTATATATCAAGAGGGACTCCAAGATTTCCCTTTTTATGTGAGTTTTAATGTTCAAAGATGATCCCGAGAAGCCATGGCGTACCTTGAGCCTGCAGACAACCTTGAAAGTTGAAGAAAGATAATGGAGAAAAGCAGATTAGAAATAACTAGACCTTACAAGGACGATATTCTTTTTGATTCAACAGAGTAAAGTGCCCTTGCCCCATCAAAGACCTCTTTATGTGTGAATTGACCCAAATCCCGCCCAAGTGTATTGTAATGGATGTTGTGGTAAGGCCGATGCCTCCTGGGCAGGTACACACAAGACGTGGAAAACAGAAGCCCAGCGCGCGCGTATGGATGGGACACATGCCGATCATTCTCAGGCTTGAATGTCCCGTAAGACTATACAGAGAGTCACATGAAGTTCGCGGGTCGAGTTCTGCAAAGCCTCGAAAATTCTCCATTTATTCTCGTCTGACAACGTACCTCGATTCATTTATCTTTTGCAAAATAATGAATCCAAAAACAAACAAAGAGAGCCAAATTGTGGCAGACTCGTATAAATAAGAGAGACCCAAATCTAGAAATAAATGTATCCTAGATATGGAAGAAAACGAGAGAAATTTTATCACTAATAAAGTAAAAACAATCTACCTAATGAACAAAGCCAAGATGGAAAACAATGCATCGCCCTCATGCTCGGGCCCATGAAAATCATTAGAGGTGAAACAAATACAACTAAGTGCCGATTTCACAAGAACCCTGAGCAATGCTATTGAAGGGGACGAAATCAAGATGAAAATCATTAGTCCCCAGTGAGGGCACGTGATGGGTCTCAATTGCTAAGATAAATGTTAGTGGTGTGTCCGGATTACCGAACACCGAAAATGAACCGACATAGAAAATATTTCTCGCAATTAAACTTGTTCCACAACACAGAAGAACATGAACTTTCTCTAGGCTTACACCATTAAAAAAGTTAGGAGCCAAATTGCATCAGTTAATGTGTATGGGGATTCACAATAGTCATTGGTTAAACAAATGAATATAACGGCAATCATCCCGTACTTAGAGCTACCGAAACGATGTCAGCGGACCTTTAAAAAATTACGCGTACGATGAATTCTTCTCTTAGCTTACATCTATTAAAAAGTTAGGAGCCACCATCCATTTATGATTCAATAGTCGCTAAGAAAGTCAATGGGGAATAACAAAATCATCCCGTACTTAGAGCTGGTATCAAACGATAACATGGACTCTTAAAATCCTTTTGAGGAGTCCAAACTATTTTTGTTCCAAGAAAAGAAATACTCAAGAATAATAATTAGCTTTTGTAACATGAACATGCTTAATGCCAAATTGGAACCAAAGACTTTACAACCCGATTAAGTTGAATTAAATTTACCTTTATAATGAAAAATATTGGTGGTATTTGAGGGAGACAATGATAAAAGGATTTTCATCGTTACAGAATGAATTTGAGCTTATCCGTATCGTATCAAATATGATGAAATTACCACCAAAATCCCCCTAAAAAGAAACCGTCCGTCCCATAGAATTAAATATGTTAAATAAAGGACTTGACACTTATAATGTAATAAATACATGTATTTAAAAACGAAGACATTGATAAAATAGTCATTAAAGGACAAGAACATAAATTTAGGGGGCGAAATAATCACAGAATACCTTCTTGATTTTAACGATGTAGCAAAGAAGCCTCCACCGTAGAATACACGAGTCTCGAGGTTAAGGAACAAATATGGAGAAACAAAGGATCAACCTAAAATGACGAAACGGAAGCTAGGTCTCGTCACTCAGACAGAAAATAAAATATGAACACCGTGGTCGAAAGAGTTTGTTGATGTTTGTCCGGAGCTATGAAGAATTGAAAGCTCACGACATGAAATCATCTATAACAAGATCCTTTGAAGGAAAACCAAAACCCTTTAAGCAAAAAACTACGAGAATTAATCCAATACAACCGCTTCTCAGAAAGAAATCAAGAAAACAAAGAGGCAGGAATCATTGTGCATGGAGGGTTTTCGTATTGGGGTTTTAATTTTGTAGCCGTAAGGAAAAGACAAGATAAATCGTATCAGGCATTGACCGTAAGTCCCTACTGCAGCTTCCTTAAAAAGACAAATTACCCTTTTTAACGAAATGAACACATCCCAAAAGGGTAGTTGGTTCGAAAAAGGAGCCTTCTCGTTAGATGGCCAGTAGACACCAAAGTTTTAGTACTCCCAAGGACCAACTCAACATGCCTTTCACCACCCTTTGTGCCTTTTCATGGCGGAAAATGCCTTTTGGGTCAATGAATGCTCGGGCCACTTTCCAAAGGGCCATGGACATTGCATTTTCGCAGGTAGACAGGGCACTTCATTGTAATTTACCTTGATGACATAACAAGCTATTCCAAATCCGAATATGAAGAGCAGAATTCGAAACATTCAAGAAAGGTCCTGAAAAGTGTAGAAAGTTTGGGTTTTCGAAATCCCAAAGACAGCAGAGCCAGCCTCTATGTGAATAAAAATCCTTGGCCACATCATATCAAAAGAAGGGATTAAAGGATCCAAATAGAGTTGAGGAATACTACAGACAGCCAAATCACAGCCTAGTAAACATTCGTTACCTTGATTTATGTACCAACTTCTTGAGGAGGCAGAAGTTGAATTTTCAACTTAGCAAAAGCTCTTAGAAGCATGACTAATATGCTCAAGAAAGAAGTAGGATAAACATGGACTACAAACACCAAAAAATACTGGAACAGTAAACATGCACTCACCCAAGCACCCACTAATCACTGATTTTCAAAGAGTTCCTTATTTTTTTTCCTTCATTTCGTATATACCAATGTTAGTCCACAGGAAACCGCAGGGAGTTATAGTCATGCCCATTTCTTTTTTCTTATTGGGGTTTAAGGGATGCACTTGAAGTATAACATAATGAAAAACAAGCCTATGTTGTAAAGGCCTTCTATGACTTATTCTATATTCCCACACTATCAGCTATGTACCCAATATAGTAAAGTATGATCTTGAAGCAAGGCCCAAATGGAAAGGAGAGAGAACATTGTCGCTATATTAGAGCATGATTTGGAAATAATACCAACCAAATTTATTAAAGGTCAGTAATAAGCTCAATTAATGGCTGAATCTAATCTACAAGCCTCTTGACATTAACATGGTAGATGACTTGATGAACAGGAAGAACTACCTGCCTCCGACTGTTTAAAGAGTAGTTTCAAAACTCACTTTATACATTGACACCTGTATGAAGCACAAATCTTAGCTGCTCCCTCCCCGATTTATCAAAAAACAAAGGCAAGGTTTTTAAAATTATGCTAGAACTATTGCATTTAAATGAAGGTTTATATTAAGAAAAATGTCAAGGGTTTATTGCTTAAATGTTTTCCAAGTTGGGATGCAGAAGGATCGTTATGAATTCCATGAAGGAGAGTGGAGGCCATCTTTACTCTGAAAACCATTGCAGCTCAATAAAATCTAGATTGGCTAATAACGTTCACCTTCTTCCGTGATTTCCATAAAATGATAGTTTCCGTCACAAGTGCCAGATTTTGAAGGCAAAAGAAAACGCCTTCCTTGATTATCACAACCTATCACCTACAGTTCTTCAATGTTGGGCCTATATTTTATAGGGGAACCACTGCGGCTTCATCCGCTCAACACAATGGATTCTCATAGCCACCGACTTTGCCGACAAAATGGATTGGTGTCAACTCTTCTAGGAATGCTGGGTATCCTCGTCATTATAAAAATTCTTGAAGACCAGCATTCGTCTAGATTCGATGCCTCAGGAAGATTATTGTATCGACAATGTCAAAGTTGTTCGAAAGATGATTGAGTTTTTGTCACAGCATCGGGATGACACTTGGTCATCTTCACCGTTACCTACCCTCACAATAACATAATCATCAAACAAAATTTTTGGTCACCATCATCAAGAATCCGTTGAAGAGAACAAAAAATCATGGCATAACAAGCTGGTGCATGCCTGTGGGCAGACAGATGGACCACAAAAAAATTCCAACATTGAATTTCTCACCAGCCTTGTTTATGAGTCACAGTGTTTCCTACCAGCTCAGGTGTAACAAGAATAAAATTGATCCAAATAAACACAACAGAAGAGGACAAATAATAGATTAGGAGACTGTCGCCGAACACACTTCAATAGACAAGGGAAGAGGCTACAACATACCTATGCAAGAAACATAAAGAAGCATTGACAAAAAGAATGTATGATTTTGTTTTCTAACATTGATAAGGTAAATTAAAATGGGATTCCAAAAAGAGGATAAGGTAAACATGGGGAATTTGATGGGTGCCTGTGTGTCATGTCCTGAGCATCATCCTAAATCAACTGCTGTCCCTGGGAATGCAGTTTCTTTCCCAAGAGTTAGATGGCACAAGAGCCCATGTCAGGTCCCGGTCACCCTACAAGGTCCTTAAGCATTACAACTCAATGTAGTTTGATTTTAAAGCTTCTCATTTCCATTATAAATGTCGTTTGCTTTATTCACCCATAAATGAAAAAGCATAAAAACAATAAAAAGAAAAGAAAAGTAGGAAAATCAGAAAACAAGAAAGGCATGCCCCATACCAAAAAAGAGAAAGAAATTTCAAAAGGTGTAAGCTGAAACAAGCACTCCTACAAAACACACTTCTAGTTAGTCAAACTACCTAATCTTGACTAATTAGTTTTAAATTTTCTTGATAGGAAATTTAAATTCTTGATTTGCCGAACTTTTTATAACTTTGGCTTATCAAGACAGGGTTAGGATAGAAATCAAAGGTTCAAACATGAACAAAAACATGAAACCAAGTTTTCCAAAAGAGATGGCTCAAATTTGTTTTATTTTCTTGTGTCAAAGGATGTAAAGGATCTGGTTCTACCTTAGCTCAAAATATGAAATTAGAAAACAAGAAGGAATGTCACGAACAGTGTTAAAACAGAACAGAAAAGAGAAGGCAATATTTTTGAATTTTGATCTTTAAGCCTTCTCCATTTTGATTTAATTTTTCCTGCAACAATATCTATGTGCAAACTTGTTTTTATAAAGTCAGAGACTGTCAGCAAGTCAAACAACCAATCTTTGACTGTCTCGTTTTTAAAATTTCTTGTTTTTAGAATTTATACTGAAAAATATGTTAGACAGTTTTTAACCTAAATATAGTAGATTAGTAGAGAGTTTTTACCCGAACTCAATTAACTTGTCTGGGGGAGTAACAGAGTAGAATTAGATTAGATTTAATCGTTTTCTAAAGAATAAAATGTTGTAAAAGAGTTTTCCAACATGGGTGCACTCTAAAATGAAGAAAAAATGTTGGGATTAATAGGATTGTGTAGAGAGTTGTATTGACAGTGTCCATTTTTACAGATCACAGTAACACATTTGCAAAGAAAATCAGTCCCAAAGACAGAAGAGTCACCTAATGGATTTAGCAACCGATCAACCTCCCGCAGAACATCAAAGGATCGTAGCATGTCGGCCCCGTAGAAAATTTAAGTTCAGAAGTTCTTCAGAGGTTTCCAAGAAGGCACCATCCCATGGACACCAAGGCTACCTAAAATGAACGATCAAAAGGTACAAACATTTTGCCTTCCCACCGCAGATAGTTTTATTGGGCAAAATTTATCTCCTTTGCTTCCCGGAAGCTCTCATGCCCATGTTCAAAGATATTCACCACATCGTTTCCTCTAAGACTCGGAACTCATTGCTGAAGAAGCCAAATGACGTTGCAAAATCCCCTTTTTTCCTCTTCCGCACTCGTAAACTAATCCTCATCTTTTTCCATCATTTTCCTCTGCTTTTCACTTCTTCATCTCCCCTTCATAAAATTTCTAAAAGAGTTTAAACCTTTAAAACTTTATCGAAATCCCCACCATACTTCCTTGAAAACCTTTAAAAACCCATTTTGTTATATATATTGGGCTTAAGCCCCCTTGAAGCCAAGCCTCAGTCGTTCCGCCTCATACACTCGTGGCGCTCGTGATCAAAACAAGCTGCCCGGGCGCTTGTCCGGTTTAAACAACATTTTTGCAAACCATTAAAAAACCTTTGATATTTATTTAAACCGTTTTAAATTAATTTACTTAATTTTTTTTCCGCCCCGGCAAATTATGGAGCGATCTCGCTGCCGATTCATCCATAGATCCGACGATGCGGAGTGCACTTCCCCGGAACCCCCACCATGCCTTTTTCTCCAAAACCGTGGTTTTTACTTTGACCAATCTTCGTCGAGAAGTATCTTTTCCCCGAGGTCAGTGATTCCATACATGCTTGACATGCCCCTCGATTTCGCGAAGAAAACCACACCGTCCATATCGCGTACGAATGCTTCTCGACTCGGATGCCCAGCGATATTGCCGTGGACCGTTCGATCTCATCCATCGTATCCATGGTGATCGCCGCCGAAAGTTTTCGATGGTTAATGAAGATGCGCATACGATAATCCGGGCCATCGTACCGCGGTAAATTACCTTCACCTGATCCATTCGACCATGTATCGACAACTTCACGACCATCGCTCGATCTTCACACCTTCTATTTGCCTGATCTCGACCGTCGTATCCTCACCGTACGACCCGGGTATTCATACCTTCCGACCGCCCTTTCGTTCAATCTTTGATCGTCGATCTTCTCTGGGACAATTTGATTTACTCGTATTTAATCCTTTCTTTTCCATCTATTCCACGATTGCCTTCATCGACCTCGACTGTTGGATGATGCCATCCACCCGCTCCGATCCCCACGCCTTTGATGCGTTTACTCATATACGCAATTTTTATAATAGTTTTCGTGAGCTTGTTATGGTTTTAATCAGTTTTTTTCATAGCCTAAAAGAAGATTCGTAGGCGGAGGGTGATGACTCTCTGCCTTCCCCGAATTAAAGGAAATCATCCGTGGTGGAATGCACATACTTCATCACGAAGCTTTTCAAGCATGGATGCCTTATAAACCCCGCGGGCACTCGCACACTAGAAAGAGAATGGAAGGGGCACACAAGAGACTTTAAAGCCGGGCGCACCGAAACTGTATCATCGCAACAGAGATTAGAGACAATTTTACTGGGAATTACGCGTACTCGTTATCAAAAAGTTTTGAATCTCACTTCTTAAAACATATTAGCTTAAAGAATATTTACGTTTTTCTTTGCAGATGCCTACCACCACAATTGAGGCAATTGATCCTCTAGTTAAACAATTCCACCTGTGCTTCGAAAGTATTCAATCGTAGGCTGAATTTATTGATTAGGACTGAGGCTTGTTCCCAAACGTTCAAGAGTTACTTCCGCAGGACTTCCACGAAAGAATGGCGGCGTAGTTATCGACGCTGGAAAATTAAGAGGGTTACACTGAACCTTCTGAATTTAAAGGTAAACGACAAATTTCATGAATTAAAGTGCTCGCCGAACACCACTAATCGAGGATCTTATCTCTAAATTGTTGGCAAACTCATTTTAAAGGTTAAAGAATGGCTCAGCAAATCTTAAATTTATCGTCTTGAAAGATACAAACGGTAGTTATGAGCAATAGTTATAAATGATTACATTCCCACCATATGCCTTGTCCGGTTCAAAAAGCGCGGAATTGCACGTGATTAGCAATTAAGGATACTTGACCTTCTGGAAACGCCCCATCTTCTTTTACATTCTTCTATAAATACCGCCGAGAGAAGAGAAAATGTTGGTCTTCGTATTGAATGCATGTAATAGTTATTCTGAAGTCATCGATGCCCTATTTGCAACTTAAAGATACATAAGCCGATGAGAAGTTTGAAGTTGTAGACCCACCCAAGCCTCTCGATTAGAATCGGGTTCTAACATCAAATACAAGCAAATACTTTCCAGGGTTCTTCTTGATTGTGTCATGGTGATGTGTTCTCACTGTTAATTGTTATTTTTCATCGTTTTCATTCTTGCTCATTTTCTTCCCATAAAGGTAGCAAACATAAAGCTAGGTGGATTTACTTTTATGTACTCACTTCTCATCAAAGATTTATTGTCTATGCTTTCTTCATTTGGAATGCTTTCTTGAAGAGTACATTAATGTAGGTTGTTTTCAGTGTACTTGCCCTAATTGTATTGTTTTTTGTCACTATTATTCCGTGTTTCTTTATTAAATATGCATGTCAAAGAAGGGTAGTTGAAAGGCATCACTCTCACATCTAAGTTTTTTCAATTGCTTTTGTAACAAATTTTCATCAGTATTTCACAAAGTAGTTTAAAGGTGGTATTAACCTAATCTCTTTAAATACTTTTATGTTTTCCTCTTTATTAATATGCCTATGTTGTGTAGTTTAAAGGTGACTGCATCGATTCAAGTTTTTCAATTGTTTTTTAATGTTTTCTAACCTAAATAACTTCAAAGAAACAGTATGTTAAAGGTACACCGTATCTCGGTAAAACTTCCATGTAATTACATGTCAGAAATTAGTTTTAAAAAGAACTTACTTGATCTCAAAACAGCCACAGTACTTTTTGTTCGTTCTTCATTTTCATCTCGTTTGTATTCCATAAAATCACCTTAAGGAGATCCTTTTTGACATAAGTGACTTCAGTTCTATGGATCCTGCTGAATCTTTGTCATTCAATTAAAAATCCTCCTATGACTCCAGTAGCCATCAAGAAACTTTCTTTGCCTTTTTCTCACGCCCAATCATTTTCCATCTCGAAACACCTTCACCCTTCATTTTGAACCGTCTACTTTCATATCATGGTCTTGCTCTAAACCAAACAAACAAAACAATAAAACCCAAAGCTTTTCATAACCAGCCTAATATCATACTTCCCATCTATTAAATATCACATCTTGTCTGTTTAGAGAGATCCCTCCTGACTCACAGTAGGCTGTAGATCCAGAATCCCAAAGTTATTGAATGATGTTTCCAGAATTGCATTATGCTAATCTTGCTAATAAATTACGTATTCCTATTACCATAGAAATTGAGGAAGAGATGATGGTGGAATATTCTCCATTTGCACAATTACGCCAGGATCCACAATTGGAAATCTAAAAGTGGATTGTTCCTCATTTACCTGATTTTCGCTAGTTCCCACTGCATGGTCCTCATGATCTGCCATTGTTGTTCCTCCAAGAGAACCACTCTCAATAGGCTGAGAAGGTTGGCTATGGGTTCTAATAGACTCCTTATTCCCCTTTGTGTGTTGTGTCACACTTGGACAATTGTTACCAGAGTCCAAGTAGACAGTTCCTGCATGTTGAGTCTAGGTTTGTTTGGACTTTCTGCCTGCAAAAAAGGCCCAATATGAAAATTGATTTCAGATTTACTAGTATTTCCTCGGCCCCTAGTGGGCTTCAGAACCCTACACCTTTTAGGAATTCATTTTAAAAAAATGAAAAAACAAAACTCAATAAAATGTTTCAAATTGAAAATAACTCAAAACCTATAAATTCCCTCAATCAATAGAATCACACTGCAGAAAAAATAATAGTAAACTTATCCCTATTGCAGAAAATGGAAAATTATTACCAATTCAAATCACCTCCCCGACAATGGCACCAAAATGTTGGGTGTTGGAATCGCAGTGAAGAAAATCCTTTCAACACGTAATTGTCAACCCGGGGGTTCGTAAAATTAGATATGAAGCACATGAAATGCTAGAAGTGGTATGAAAATTTCCTCTCTATTCCTACTTCTTAAATCAATATCTCGTAGAATTGAAAAGAAATATCACACAACAATTTACGCCAAAGAAGTTCTAGTGCTGGAATGCAAAAGAAAGTACTCTGCGAGGAAACCAAATAAAGGAACTTTCACATTTTTGTAAGCAATATTGATTGATGAAATAAAATTCTATGTTTATCTCTAGTATGGTTGTTGGTAGGTTCACAAGTGGGGCCTTGGAAATATTTGCCTTCTTAAGGATTTTCCTTCCTGCACCAAGTTGTTATTCCTGTACTCCTATAGTGCTTGCACTAGTGCAGGTACATGACTTATGTGAGGGATGTATATTTTACACTTGCACTACAGATTTATGTATTTGTGTAGGGGCTCTGAGATTCAGGCTTCAAGCTCTCTGTTCTTGTAACAGGATATTGGTTCCAGTACTGGAACAAATATTCCTACACCAAGTTTTCCAATTACTTCCGGGAAAAGAAAGGGTGTGCTAATCTATGAAAAGAATTGCAAAGGCGAATCAGAATTATGAAATAACTTGCACATGAAAAAAAATGCTTCAACCAAACTGAATCTTGCATTGAAAATAAACTTTGAAATAAAAAAAAACTTCAAAAATCAAAGCATACTTTCTTCAATGCAATGAAAGAAATAACTGAAGTATGACAACATGATTTTATCCCTATGATAGTTACTCACATAAACCATATCTGCCTTTAATCTTTGTTAACTCAGAAAGGTTCACTTTAACTATTCAGATTTACTTTTTAATTCTTTCCTTTAAAAAATATAAAGTGGAGGCAAAGATTGATGTGTCATAACAGGGTTCGTTCATCAGTTAAAAAAGCATATTTATTGGCTACTATTTTAAATATTGGTAATAAAAAGACGTATATTTGCTAATGAAGATTCACTTGCAGAGATAAATCGAATTCTTGCGAAGGAAAGGAATGAAACAATCTTGTTGTAATGAACCGAAAAACCAAGTTGCAGAAATTATAAATGCACTAGTGCACGAATGACGTGCTTGCACATTTCCATATGGAAATTAAACTAAGATTCATAAAAAGGAAATGATTAAAAGTAAATCGAACTTAATTGATGTTCACACCACGGATCTGTCACACTTGACTGTTAATGAGTCAAAACTAGAATTCTTATGAAGAAATAAATCATAAACTCAATCCACACTTTGCATAAATAAAATCAACACACACCTTTAACTGAACGAAAGCACGAGAGGGAAAATGAGCTGGGTTGGCTAGGCCCTAGCCAACTAGCTCGTTTCCCGTTTTAGGAAACTTGAAGTTTCATCACTTAGGAACGCATCACTAACAGATTAAAAAACAACATGTAAACAACATGGCAGAGTTCCTTGTATTAATTTCAAATCAGCAAAAATACATCATAAGTCTGGATCCAACCTAGAACGAGGGTGAAAATGCAAAATTACAAATTTTCCAGAGTTACAGTAGCGTGGTTATCGCTCCCTAATTTCCTATCTGAAATCTATATTTATACAACATTTTAGCCTATGGCCATAACAAGACTACATACAATCGTTCTAATTCCAGCCTTTCGGTTGAGACGAAATAACAACCAACATTACAAAATAAGCCAGTAGCTATAACAAAATTCCAATTTGATCATTGGTCGACAACCCAATATTCGATCATATCCCTGACTATCCTCCACTCCGAATTCAACTCACGATGACCACAACTGAACAGGACGAGGTGGAGCGAGATGCCCACGTTAGGTAACAAGATGTTGTGGAAGTTTAGGAGTGGTCAGCTGCCAACGGTGCAAAAATATGCCTACACTAGACCATGCTAATAAAATGATTATTACGTTTTCTTATCGAAATAATCTAGGAAGGAAACATTAGTTTCAAGAATATTTAAAGCATAAAGTCTATTAAAAATGATTAATTAAGTACTTAATAAAAGTTAAGTATGAAATATAAAACTAGTGCAGGGATATGACAAGATTCTTGGACTAGTGCAAGTATAAGGAAGTTTATGAGGATGAAACAAAGGTTTATGATTGAGGTTTTAAAGTAGCAAAGGGTTAAAAATGAGGCATTTTATCCTACCAACATGAATGATTTCCCGTTGTATCAGAGTGCATAGTGGATGTCTGGCAGACCTCATATCTACAATTCACACAAGGCGTGGACAACTAATGATGTAGGTCATAGAATTACATGAATTTATGTAGTAGTTGATAACAAAAAAGTAGGTCACTAGGTATCCATCATTGAGGTGGAGGTGGAACCATGGGTAGAGTTCCAGGCAGAGCCTCAATGCATCTTGTAGTGGAATAAGATTATTCTCTGGGATAGAGCAATAGAGAAATTAAAGTGCATATAAGTACTTTGGGGCTAAGGAAGATACATAGGAGATGATTAATTAGGGGAAAGCATAAAAGTGGTTTTTCAATTATGACTAGATTCATTAAGGGAATTGGAGTCCCTTGAGAGATTGTATGTGCATGAGTCTAGTTACAGGGAAGTGTGTTGAGTACAACAAGGTAAGGTAAGTAGTATATTTTTATGTGTTTATTGTAGTATGATGTAATAAATTCCATGGGAAAAGAGACTACCATGAAATATTGAAGCAGGCTCAGGTTGATATTTCCCTTGGAAGCACTAGGAACCATGGGGGTTGAGTCATGGTGTTTATTGAAAGTTTTGTGCTTTTGATGTTTTGTGACTTGTATGCACTTGATTTGAAGTTTTGATTGTGTTTGGTGCATGGACATGCCACTTTCTTTGTGGTTGCTTGGATTTCTATGTTTTCTTTATCTTTCCTTATTGTTCTTTCCTTTTATGTTTTGAGGGTCTTGGGAATTGGTTGGGGGAAGAGGAAATTTAATAGAGCTCGGGGAGAGCTGAATGAAACCCAACAGGTAATGTAACACTGTTATAGCATCATTTATCACCTTTATATACTTGATGACTTATGCATTGGACTTGGGCAGCCCTTCCATTTGGACTTGTTCACATTTCTCAAAAAACAATATTTTAAAATCCATATGTGACTCTGCCCAGTTTTTTCCACATGCACACGTGGGTCCATCCATAGCTGACTTGTATATGCTATTTAAAATATTAAAAAATATAAACATTCCCCATTATTGAGGCGGGTTTTATGGTTTTTCCTGTAACTTAACTACCCCAGCCCGTGGCCTAACTCTTCCCCAACTGAAAAAACTAAATTGAGGAAGTATAAATACCCCTCAAGGGAATGGCCTAAGAGAGAGAGAGAGAGAGAGAATATTATTGATATTATATCCTGTTATAGCCATGATCAAGTCTGATATTTCCCCCGTGTCTCCTACACTTCCTAGGTATCAGGAAACCCTTGTTTCCTTGTGATGATCACCCTCATTCTATGTGACATCCTTTGTGCACCATTTAGGGAAGAAGCTTTATGAGGCTAGGGCTGGACAAATCTGGAGGACGGTTTTGCTCAAGGCCATGGTAGATCTCAGGTGATTTCTCCACTGTTATATTCTGTACATGTTATCAATAAAATAAGTACCATCTTGTTCCTGATATTCATGTGTTATATGTCTCTTATACATGCTTAATAATCTTGAATAGTTTATTTCATGTTGTCTTTATGAGATCATGTATGCTAATTTGCTAACATCTAGGACATACATGTTGTACAACTAGGTTTTGTGCTTGTTCTTGACTGATTTGTAGGTTCTGGAGCACGAGGAGTTGCAAGGTGTTTGAACCCTACGAGATCTACTACAAAAGAAGGATAAACGAGTAATATTTGCAATCCTCACTTTCTAGTTTAAAGCATAGAAGTTGGTAATTTGAGTCCTTCTTGTGATGACATGCCCCTGATTTGTTAGATATTTCAACCCAGGACCTTAGAGTAACTTTGAATGTAAAATAAATAGTGACTCCGCTAGGGATTACATCCATGTAATTCCTAGTTTGGGTTGTTTTATCTATCTTGTAGGTTCCCTGAGATATTAATCACATTTGCAGTCTAGTAAGTCTTTTCCCCAACCAAGTAGAAGCCCTAATCTCTTGATCAGGCCTGAGTATTTCTTTTTTTCCTTATTTCTATTTATATACACTACTTGGGCTGTACACAGTTGCGTATGCCCTATATTTTCTCCAAAAGAACCGTGTATACGCGTGTTTCTTTGGTTACGGTTGCGTATACACGCGTGTTGCACACAACGAACCTGCGTATGCCTAGGAAAATTTTAAAATCTGAATTTTGAGGCCCTGTAAGCCTTTCTTGTCTATGGTTGACCACTCCTATGGTTCCTTTTAGGTGTGTAGACTGTATTTATTGTGGTTGTATGTCATTTTCTCTCTTTTTCTTGTGAAGACCTAGTAATTTTATGGTTTCGCCTGTTTTGTGAAGTTGCAATTGCGGTCGTAGCACCAAGACCTTTTTCTAGAGTTCTTGGCTTTTTTTACCATTCATAACAGTAAGCCTTTGCTTGTTTGCTCATATTGGCCTTATGCATTGATTCACTTATGGTTTTTTCCTCTTTTGACTTCTTTGGTTTTATTGATTTCTTGGGACTAGCCTTTTAGCGAATCTTGAAGTGACTTTTTCTTGGTTTTTTGAGTTTTTGCTCGTTGGAAGTGTGCGCTACTGTTCTAAATTAGTTTCTTGGGTATTTTTCTTCTCATTTCTTGTTTGGGTCCTACTACAAAAGTAGCACAGTTGGCTTATGAATTTTGAAGTCTCTTTGCGGCTCATTTTCTTGATTCCAGTTCTTGAGTAGTTGTGCTTGTCTTTTTGAGATATTATTGTTTCCCTTAAAAGTGAAAAGACAAAAAACATTTCTTGTTTTCTGTTGCTTTTTTTTTGTTTCCTTTTTACGGTTTTCATACATTTTGAAGCAGTTTGATTAGTTTCTTGTTTTTGGTTTCTTTGCTTGGTCTTGAAAGGAGTTTGTTTCTAGATTTCTTTCTCTTTTATATTGTTTCTAGATTTCTTTCTCTTTTATATCAGGTATATTTTTGCATTTTGTATGCAAAGGAGTTCTTGTTGGGACTTTCCTTGCTTGTCTATCAAAAGTGATTGAACCATTTATCCCTAGAAACTCTTTTTGCTTCCTTTGTTAGTAATCCTATAATTTTCATATCATTGGTAGTTTGCATTAGTTGCACTGAAGCATTTTATTTTTTTGATAGTTTTCTGAAGTGTGTGAAGAGTGATTAACTGAAAATAAAAAAATGTTTTTTTCTTATCTAGTTTTGTAGAACCCATTTAGAAATCTCTTTTCATCGAATGAAAAATATTTCATTTGCATGTTGTAGGTTTTCATTGATTTCTTTTTTGTCGAAAAACACCACCAGTTTCACTTCCGTATACCTTTGAATTAAGTAAAAACCAATTTAAAATCAAGAGTTATAGTTAAAATGAACTAGAAGTTATTGTATTTTTCATTAATCATACACCAACTAGCTAGGTCATAGGGCCTTGGAATAGGTGAGTGGAGAGTTAACTCTTTGAGGTTGCTCAAAACTGTTAAACATAGAAATTTATTAATTAGAGAAATCCAATTCTGTTCAGTGGACTTGGAAAGCTCTACCTCCAGAGAGTTAAGCACAAGGGAGAGTGAAGGTAGAGAAGAGAGATACCCCTCTCCTATTTGCTGAATATTGACCTAAGACCGTTCCTCCCGACTACTGATACGGATTGGTGCCCTTAGTTTTCTCTCCTAGGGACTACACAGGTGAATGCGGGGGGGAATACCCATGGTACCTAAAACAAATGTTGCATCACTTTCATCAGCGATTATGGAGGGAGCCCTTGTGAAGCTTGGGGACTTGCACCGGCAAAGGCTGTTGTCAGGAGGTTATCGTAACTATTTCTGTTACCTTTGCTAGTAGGCCTGGGGCGTAATTACCCCAGACTATTTTCATGTAATATTCCAAAATTTGCAAGCAAGCAAATTGGAATATTAGATTTTGATATTTTCACCTAGGAGAGGAATAAATGGGAAAGGAGGCCCATGAATAATAAAATATGAATAAATTCCACCTTAATAAGGAAAGGGATCACTTCAGGAGCTGAAATTTACACTTACAAGTGTGGACAGGGGAAAAATAGGTGAGGACATAGTCAAGTTTGACTAAGTCAATATGCATTCTTGAGGAGGAAGAGATCACATAAGAAAACCGATTCAATGTGAACAAGGATTAGCCTAAGACACATATGTAAACTAGATTTAAGATCCATAATGTGAAAAGAGGCATTGGAGGTGGATTAGTTGACCAAGTCAACAACGCAGCCACAAAAGGAGGGAAGCAAGCTAGGGCAATGGAGTTTTGAAAGAGCAAGCTTCATGAAGAAGTCACCTCAACATTGTGTGGGGTCCGGGGTGAGGAGGCTCACCAAAGATAAAAGTAAGGCATAGCATCAAAGGGAATTCATTCAAGTATTTAGATATTTTGGTCTAGAGACCATTTGCATACTTCAGTTGTTTAGCCAGAGTTGTTGCACTTCTTAGTGCAAAGAATTCCCGTGCGAGAATTCCATCCTCTCTTTAGATCAGATTGCTTAAGGGATCAAGAGGGAAGTATTAGAGCTTCATTTCTATATTTGGATTGAGTCCATTCATCTACATTCAGATACATCATAGTCATCTTTAGAAAACTGCATCCTTCATGCAGAGGCAGCAACAACAGTTTTGCATCCTTTTATTTTATGCTATTTATTGAGGAGGAGGTGCCTATTTCCCTCCGGGAGTTTTGTTAGAGAGGCCTTTGGCCCTATTTCTGTATTATTCAGCCATTATATGATTTATTCAGCCAATATTAATACATATTTGCAGAAAATGCATTATTTTCTGCAGCATTGCTTATTTCATGCATTTTGCCAGAAATCTTGCTGGGAGTCTTGTCTCTTTTGTATAAGTGTTTAAACTTCCATTTCTTGCCATGTGGTTAGTATATCAGACTTATTTCATTATTTTCTACATAAAATCTCTGAAAAATACGTTGTGCAAGCTTCAGCAAAGTCCGCATTAGCTAAGTCATGGGGTTTGGGCCTTTTTGAGCTGCACTGGGACCGGGGGATATGTTTAACTTAGTAAAACAGATTTGTTTCAGATTATTTTCTGGGTGGGAGTCCCACATAGCATAAGATAAAGTTTCCAACCATTATTATCCCTTAATATTATGCTGTCTATTGGGAATAATGTTTTTGGGGCTGAAATAACTGATTTTCCCCACTATTTTGATCATGAACTGAAATATAAATTGCTGTTGTATCTCTCATTTCTGTATATGTTCTTTTAATACATATTTTAAGCTTATTCATCATTGCAAGACTGAAATACAGTTTATGTATTGCTGAATCCCTGAATTGGGATATTACAGTGGTATCAGAGCATGATCTTTGGCTCAGCCTATGGCTTCAAGCCAAAGTGCTGAATCCCTGAAGGAGGAATGTTTCAAAATATATAGACAGATTCTACAAATGGCCTGGTATCCTTTGTTTCTCATCCTTTTTTCAAAGGTGACATATCCAGTAAATGTCCCTACAATCAATCTCTGGAATAGAATTTTGATATTCCTGAGAAGGGAACTTTACAGTGCTCAGCTTGTGAGTTCTATTTTAGAAGGATAATATGAAGAGGATGATATTACTCTCATCCATTTTCAGATCCAAGAAGAAAGAAGAAGAGAAATGCACTGAAACTCCAAAAGGGTTTCAAGGAGGAGAGATTTGCAGAGAAGCCCCTAGAGGATTTCAAGAAGCAAAAATAGATGCATGCACTTCATGTTCTTTTAGAGGGAGTGAAGAAAAAGGAGACCACTTAGAGCATGAAATTCTGGGTGGGTATTTGGAAAAATACAAGTGCCAACCTAGGGCTTTCAAAGAAACCCTAGATTTCCCTCAGTTTATTCAACTGAGAGAAGAAAGAAGACCTTGCAGCAAAGAAGAGATCAGAGGCAATAGATTACTATTGTCTAAATTTGATGGGTCAACTACAGCAAGAGATTGGGTAAGAAAGCTTGAGGCATTCTTCATACTTCATCCAGTGGAAGAGAGACAGGCAGTAGAAGTTGCAGCGTTACACCTGGAGGGTGAAGCCAATGCTTGGTGGTGTAATCACTTGAACCACACAAGAGTGACTTCTATTTCTGAGTTCACTCAAGAGTTGATCAGAACCTTTGATGAAGGGATATCAGAGGAGAGAAGACCCACACCACCATGGGAGGAGGCAAGTACCAGTGCTGCCATAACCTTGAGAGAGTAGCCTTCTACATCGACAATTGGATCAAGCAACATATTGAAGAGAGGACCTCTTGCAGCCACAAAAGATGTCCCAAGGGCTCACAAAGGTATGCATAAGTTTCCATGTCTTAACATTTCAGAAAATTCTATGGAAAGGGTTAGAGATTTGTTTGCATATGGCCTAGGATCAAATAGTATTGCTGAGATAGAGTAGCAGGATTGCACTGCATTGTGCAAGCTTGAGAGGTTCAAGGGAGATTTGAACCCTCAACCTCATGTATCATTAATGAGTTACACACAACCCTTGAGGTTGAAGTGTGATATTTTGGAGGAAGCCATGAACATTGAGATGGGGTATGAGGCAGCAACTTTACCTTGGAGGAGGGTTACAATGCTGTCAAGAAGCTGCAGCAAGGAGGCTTTGCCTTCAAGTCACTTGGGTCCTTATGGGTTCAAGATGATCATTGATGAGAGATATTTTCTTGGAGGTCTCCAAGTAGTTTCATTTCAGCATCTCATGAAATGCATGGAGAAAATTCTGATATGGGAGGATGGTAACCTCTTTGGGAGGAATGCCAAGATGGAGAATTCTCAAAGGCATTCATCAATGGAAAGGTAGATGTGGATAGAGAGAAAGAAGCTGGAAAGTTACTTGCAACTCTATGATACTGGGCAGCAGGAGGCAAGACTATGTTGGCTACTCTTGAGAGAGTTTGGCCATCATGTGGCATATCCTTATTCTAAGGGTATGAGGGAGGAGGATACTTGGTAGAGTACCTGCATCATGGGGCAACAGGGAGTGTGAATGCATTATGATGGTATGTTCATTCTGTTTTCACTGCATCAGTTGTATGATGGAGGTATGATGAGGCAGCAAAGGCATTTGTTGCTTTGGAGGATTGAGAGGGAGAAAGGGAAGAGTTGCTCTCACATTTTGCATGATGTTGCAATAGGAGGAGAAGGAAAAATTATGAGAGGAGTCTTTGACATTGAACATGTCAGAGGGTGGATTTATGAGTTGGCAGGAGCCTATTTGCATAGGCCAACAATGCTGTCACTTGGGAGCATGAGCTTATTGATGGAGTGTTCCCAGGATCACTTCATATTTGATGCACTTGGTGGGAATAGAAGAGGTGATATTGATAGAGTGGTGGATGGACTCATTGGTTGCTATGGTATGCTCTCCTTGACTTGGATGTCCAAGCATAAGAAGGGGGATTCTCATGGGGCATGTGATTCACTCCTCTTCAGATTGATATGCCATACCACTATGGAGGATTCATCTATGGATCTTGTCACCATATTTCTTCCATCACATGGTAAGAACTTTGTTGTTGCACTTATTGATTGTTCATCACTATATTTGTATACTCTTACCATGTCCTTGCATTGCATTGCTCTACAAAGGGGCAAGCTTTTCTTTGGGCTCCATGGTCTATTTTTGACCAACTATCAAGATGGAGACAACCATCTACTGTATGATATGGGGCAAGTGTTTGGTTGCTTCTTGTGTGCTCAATTGACATATTCAACCATCTACTATTTATTAGTGGGTGTGATGACTTATATAGAAAACCATTTGTCAAGAGACAACTTGTCATACCATTTTTTGAAGTTGCAGTGGGGTAGACTGCGCTGTGACCACTTGGGAGACTGTTGGTACCTTCCGACACCACATAAAACCTTCAGTATTTCTCTCATTATGTTGCTGATCATGATCCTATTTGCTGACATTGTTCTTGCCTCTATGAGGAGCATGATTGGAGGAGGAACACATGGAGTGGATGTGTTCTTGGGGGAGGAGCATCCCCAAACTTTCTGCATTGCATGCTCTAAGGGGAGCATGGGGAAGGAAATGGCCTCTACATGAGGAGGTCCATGAGATGGATGAGATGCTTTATGATTATTATTTCTTATCCATCATGTATGAGATGGTTTGGGCTAGCTTGATTCACAGAGCTGGGAGAGGGACCTTTGGAGTTCTAGCTTTCTTCTTGCCATTTGAGGGCAACATGATGGCTGCCCAAGATCAGAAAATCCTTTACACTTGTCCTAAGTGGAGAGGAAAGAAGCATGGGGTAGGCTACTATGTCTACCATGATCATAATTTCAGCCCACCTACTTTTCCGAATCTTCAGGTGGAGGATGAATTGCATGAATTACCATTATGGAGGGTGACTCATTTTGTTTGGTTGATAGCTTGGGGAGGAGAAATTCAAGTGGGGATGATGAATCCCAATATATATCAGCCTTCATGCCCAAGAGGACCTTCAAACATCCCATTGTTGCCTCCATGGATGATCCACTGTCACATAATGCTAGCTGTTTGGATAGCTTACATACTTGGGAGAGGAAACTTGGAGAGATGTTGATGATGTAGCACCTTGATCTTTGGAGGATTTCATATTATGAGGATTTTTGTAGGGGAGAAGAGGATGCTCTTCAATCCTATCCTTGCAGTTGCTTGAGGACAAGAAACATTTGGGAGGGGAGGACTGTAATATTCCAAAATTTGCAAGCAAGCAAATTGGAATATTAGATTTTGATATTTTCACCTAGGAGAGGAATAAATGGGAAAGGAGGCCCATGAATAATAAAATATGAATAAATTCCACCTTAATAAGGAAATGGATCACTTCAAGAGCTGAACTTTACACTTACAAGTGTGGACAGGAGCAAAATAGGTGAGGACATAGTCAAGTTTGACTAAGTCAACATGCATTCTTGAGGAGGAAGAGATCACCCAAGCAAACCAGTTCAATGTGAACAAGGATCAGCCTAAGACACATATGTAAACTAGATTGAAGATCCATAATGTGAAAAGAGGCATTGGAGGTGGATTAGTTGACCAAATCAACAACGCAACAACAAAAGGAGGGAAGCAAGCTAGGGCAGCGCAATTTTGAAAGAGGAAGCTTCATGAAGAAGTCATATCAACATTGTGTGGGGTCTGGGGTGAGGAGGCTCACCAAAGATAAAAGGAAGGCATAGCATCAAAGGGAATTCATTCATGTATTCAGATATTTTGGTCTAGAGACCATTTTCATACTTCAACTGTTTAGCCGGAGTTGCTGCACTGCTTAGTGCAAAGAATTCCCGTGCGGGAATTCCATCCTCTCTTTAGATAAGCTTGCTTAAGGGATCAAGAGGGAAGGATTAGAGCTTCAGTTATGTATTTGGCTTGAGGCCATTCATCTACATTCAGATACAGTGCAGTCATCTTCACAAAACTGTGTCCTTCATGCAGAGGCAGCAACAACAATGTTGCATCCTTTTATTTTATGTTATTTCTTGAGGAGGAGGTGCCTATTTCCCTCCAGGAGTTTTTTTAGAGAGGCCTTTGGCCCTATTTATGTATTATTCAGCCATTATATGATTTATTTAGCCAAGATTAATACAGAGTTGCAAAAACTGCGTTATTTTCTGTAGCATTTCTTATTTCATGCATTTTGCCGGAAATCTTCTGTATAAGTGTTTAAACTTCCATTTATTGTTGTGTAGTTAATATATCAGACTTATTTTATTATTTTCTGCATAAACCTACTGAAAAATACGTTGTGAAAGCTTCAGAAAAGTCTGCATTAGCTAAGTCATGGGTTTTGGGCCTTTTGAGTTGCACCGAGACCGGGGGATCTGTTTAACTTAGTAAAACAGATTTGTTTCGAATTATTTTCTAGGTGGAAGTCCCACATAGCATAAGCTAAAGTTTCCAACAATTATTCTCCCTTAATATTACGCTGTCTATTGGGAATAACGTTTTTGGGGCTGAAATAGATGATTTTCCCCACTATTTTGATCATGAACTGAAATCTAAATTGTTGTTGTAGCTCTCATTGATGTATATGTGCTTCTCATACATATTTTAATCTTATTCATCATTGCAGGACTGCAATAGAGTTTATGTATTGTTGAATCCCTGAATTGGGATATTACATTTCAGAAGGTCCTCTTATTCACTTTCTTGTATTTTGGAGTCCAGTCCTAATCACCTGGAGCGGAAATAACTGAATTCCGCTTAATTGACTGTATCTTAGGGAATTTTTAGAGTGTTCTATTTTCTCCTAGATTTCTTAGCTTCTTATATTTTTTGAGTCTAATTAATCTCATAAAGTGGCTGCCCGGTCGCCTTTTCAATTGAGGAGGCTTCGTGGGCTTTCCCTTACGAGTGCCGAGCCTTCTTCAAGATGGTGTAAGAGTAATTAAGTGGGTGAATTTTATTCGGTGGTTTCGAATGCAACTGAGAGTGATCCTCCGTCTGGGCTAGTTGTTTCTGTGGGTGGTCCCAGTGTTAGTGATATTGTAGAGAGGAGTACTCCACTCGTCTCTCAAGTCTTGTTTCCGGCAGAAGAAGTTGAAATGAAGAAGTTCCTCAGCCTCCTGAGACTCCCTCATCTCCTCTTCTTGCTAGTTTTCCTGACGTCCTTTTTTACATTGGGCCTAAGTCTCAGAGACCAGCTAGCCTTTTTCCTTCATATGCCTTTCTTTTGATGGCCACAGCTGGGAACACAGCTTCGACTATGAGCATTGCAAGTGTTAATACTCCTCTTTTAGTCAAAGGAGGAGGCACTATTTCCATTTCGACAATCACTTCTAGTGTTGCTATATTTTTCTCTACTTCTCTTCCATCTTCGAGTGGAAGTACACAAGCATATGCTTCTCGATTTGGCCTCTTTTCTTTTGGAATGTCTTCTAGTGTGATTCCTTCGGTTTCCTTTACCACTACTTCAGATGTCTCTGTGCCTATGCCTTCCATGGATAGTGGATCATCTTCATTTCAGGGTTTCCCCTTTGGAAGTGGGCATATTTCTCATTCAAACCCTTCCTTAGGATATCTGCCTTTCACCTCTCAAAATCAAGGATTCAATCCTTTCACTGGAGATCAAGGCTCTAATGTTTTTTCAAGATGGAACCCTGCTTTTATAGGGTTAGGAGTTGGGAGTCATTTTTTCTTTGGTCAGAAAGGGAATGTTTCTTTCCCTTCGGAAGGTGCTTCTCAAGGATTTTCTCCATTCTATAATGCTTGGAACCCTTACCAAGGGGTTTCTTCCACTTTTAACACTTCAATTGGAGGGAATATCTCTATTTATAGTAACCCTACGATGGGAGGGGGTCCTTATCCAAATGTTGGGTCACAAGGCTTCTCTTATGGCTCAATATTTTCTACGAACAACATCTAGGAACCTGGTGCCTCAACAAATCTAGGCTATTCTTTTCAGAATGTTGGGAATCCTTCCTATGGGGGATAGAATTCCCAGGATCCTCCACGTTTACTATTCTTGACAAATTTAAACTTGTCAGATCTATCGAAATTGACAAATGATCCTATTCAGTATAGTATGGGTTGGCCTTTGGTCCCCACTAAACTGCCCTCAAACATTCCAAAGTTTGAAGGGAAGACTAGTGAGGATCCAGCAAACCATGTCACCACTTCCCACTTATGGTGTTCGTCAAACTCCCTTATCGACGATTCGATCAGGTTGAGGTTATTTCAACGAAACCTAACTGGGAATGCAGCGAAATGGTACCTTGAGTTGACAAGGGGAAGTTTTGCTACTTTTGGTGAGTTGACTACTATGTTCTTAAACCATTTTCAATTTCCTGTCTATAATGATGCCGAGACTGATCTCTTTTCCAATTTCCAGTAGGACAAAGCAACTCACATTTCTAATCACATTCAGGAATGGAGGATAAGGAAGAGGCTAATCAAAGCCTAGATTCTGAATGAGTTCCTTCTCGAATGGTTTCTAAAATCTCTACAGCTAGAAATCTCAAAGTATGTATCCCTTTCAGGGGTATTTTCTGAAGAGCATGCTATTTTTAGGGCTCAATAGCTAGAACTAAACTATTCTCAGTCTAGGGTCCTTAATAAAATCTTCTTAGGATGTCACTGTCAGAATATATTTAGCAAAACCAAACACCTTGGTCCTCATGGTGATGGAATTCTTTGGTATGATCGATAGTGGTATGGATAACACACTAAATCAATTACGATGATTTTCTATACAATCTGCTCCTTCTAGTCAGGCTATGCCTTTAGTGTCAACTCATTCTCAACCCTTGGCTATTAATGCCATTCAAACTTCTAACCCCAAATGAAATCAAAAATCCGATGGGAAGAAGAAGGGATGAAATAAATAAAAAAAGACAAGTATGGGAAGGGGAATGTGAACAAATCTAACGATCATGTTGGAGAGGGTAAGAGGGATAATAAAAATAAGGTGAAGTTTCCATGCAAGTTATGCACTGGATACCATCTTACTCACCTCTGCCCGAAAATGTAGGATGCTCAGTGCTTGTTAGCTTAGCAGGGTTCTTCTAGCTCCCATCTTTTACTAACAAACCCCTTTTCCCAAGGGAAACAATTGCTTGCTAGTGTGAATGCGAATACTAGAGATCCCTCTAGGGTCAACCAAGAAGGGGAAAATCCATCAAACATATACAATATGAGTGCTCACGTAGATATCACTACAAGATCTCGTGATTATGGCAAAGCTAAGTCTTCGAAACCTAAAGGTGATCCTAATAATGTTGAGCCACTCCATATAGATAGCCCTCTAGTTGAGCCTATACCTCGGATTCCGAAAGGGTATACAAAGCATACGATGATCAATTCTAATGCCAAGGCTGCCCAAAACTACTCGATTGTAGAAGTTCTGGCTCAAAGTCCTTGCGCCATGTTTGCGTTAGAGGTACTTCAGTCGTGTCCTGCATAAAGGAGTGCATTTCTCACTTCCATTGGGGTTGTTGATCCAAAGAATTCTCTTATGATCACATTTGAAATGTCAAATTTCAAAAAGAGACTTCCCCACCACATGGATTTCCAGATTAAGTCTACATATTGGAAGTTTAATATCTTTTGAATAGTTATCGATGAGGGTGCTTCCACGTGTGCGATGTATCTTTCATGTTGGAATTATATTGGATCTCCTTCATTTGTCCCTTCTGCTACTCTTCTGATTGCGTTTGATGGTCATTCTCATAGGCTACATGGCATTGTTCTACCTTTACCCATTTCTGTTGGGGGTAAAACTGTCAATATCAAGGTCGAGATAGTTGATTAAAATCTAGACTACAACGTTTTGTTGGGGAAAAACTGGATATATGAGATGGATGCTATTGTGTCCTCATTATTTTGCATTTTATGTTTCCCTCACGAAGGGAGGATTGTCACTGTTGATCAGATGGACTACTCTCTTGTAGATCTGAATGCATCCGCTGACTCGAATGTTCCCTTGGTGAATGATACTAATCAACCCGTCCAGAATTTGGGGGTTGGAATGTATACATATTAGATGGGTACTTTTGATTTTCCACCTCCTTTGGTTCATATCAATGCTATTTAAACTTCCAGGGTTCCTGCTCGAAGGGATTTCTCTCAAACTCATTATTTTTCGAACCCTTGGACCTTGCCTTCTCTTACCTCCACATTCAAAGAAGGCCAAGTGGGTGAAATGGAATTTCCTATGTCTGCAGCTGAGATTTCCTATCAATCTATTGTTGAATCTGTAGAATCCGTGCTAGTTTCTCTTTCACTAGAGGAATTGGATGGAGATGTAGCTCCAGCTTGGAATCTTATTTCATCTTTTGCTCAGGATTTCCCTGACACCACTCTTCCATCTGAAGAGGCTATCCTTGAAGAAAATACTACTATAGAGAGACTATGGGATGATTTGCATCATTGGTCCTATTTTCTACCAAACTTGCGAGAAGTTGAAACAAGTTTGTCCATCCTTCAGTATTCTGGTCCTATTCACCCAGTCTTGAACCCCTTAGCACCATCACAGGTATTTTCTAAAGGGAACATGGTTGTCATTTCTTCTACTACCCTGATGAACATCTCCAGAGATCCCAAAATTATTGAGAATGTCTTCATTGGAGCTGAATTTTCCCTTAAAGAGATTCATACTTACACTGATCTCTTTCAATAATTTTAGGATGTGTTTGCTTGGTCTTATGAGGAAATTCCTGGTATAGATCCATCTATTGTCCAACACGAGATCAAGAAATATGAAAATGCTAAGCCTATTCGTAAAAAAATTTGTTCAGTCAACCCTAGGAAGGTTGCAACTATCAAATCCAAGGTTGAGAAGCTGTTAAAGACGAGTTTCATATACCCCATTCCATTAACTGAGTGGGTTTCGAATCCAGTTCCTATGGAAAAGAAACAAGGAATGATCTGAGTTTGCAATTATTTCATGGATTTGAATAACGCATTTCCTAAATATAATTACCCCACACCTTTTATAGATCATATTATCGATGAGTGTGCAGGGAATGAGATTTTCTCCTTCATGGATGGTTTCTCGGGATATAACTAGATCACTATCCATCTTGAAGATCAGCATAAGATTGCTTTTATTTGCCACTAGGGTAACTTTTATTAAAAAAAGATGCCTTTTGGCCTTAAAAATGATGGAGCTACCTTTCAACGGGCTATGTCCTATGCCTTCCATTACATCAAACATATTATCGAGGCGTATTTGGATTATTTAGCTGCTCGTTCTCGCAAGAGGATTGATCATCCTTCACACCTTCATCCAGATTTTGAATGATGTCGGTATTTTAAAATTCAGTTGAACCCTAATAATTGTGCTTTCGTTGTCACATCCAGTTGGTTGTTGGGATTCATTAGGTCTACGAAAGGGATTCGGGTAGATCCCTTCAAGTTTGAGGAATACTTTATTTGCCTCCCCCATCTTCAATTCTTCAACTTTAAAGTCTACAAGGCAAAGCCAATTTCTTACAGGGATTCATCGTGAATTATGACGATATTACAAAGGGATTTATGAGGTTGTTAAATAAAGGAGTTCAATTTTTTTGGGATGACTTTGCTCAATGTTCATTCAATTCTTTGAATAAAGCAATGAAATTTGTTCCATTACTGAGTCCACCTAATTATAGCAAGGATTTCCTCTTCTATCTCATTGCAGCGGAATCTAATGATAGGTATGGTTCTGATTCAGGAAGATGATTCTCTTTGTGAGCATTTTGTATACTACCTTAGTCGAGGCTTGGTGGGTCCTAAACTCCGGTATTCTCCGATTGAGAAACTAGCTTTGCCAGCTATCCATGATGTCCAATGGCTCAGACGTTATATCCTCCTTCGTAAAACTTATGTTTTGGAGGTAGTTAATCCATTTCAATTTGTTCTCAGTAGGCAATTGATAGGGGGAAAATACAATCGATGGATTATTATTTTGCAAGAGTTTGATCTCAAATTCCTGTCTGTCAAATCCAAGAAGTCTTTGGTATTTGCAAAGTTGATTTCTGAGTTTCCCTATGGAGAAGAGATTTTTTTATGAAGAATAATTTCCTAGTGAATATCGTTTTCTCATTTCTTTAGAGGATCCTTGGTATGGAGATCTCATATTTTATCTCCAGACTACGAAGTTTCACTTAGCTTTTTCGAAATATGAGCGTCGAAAGTTGTGTCACTTAGCTAGAAGTAATTTGATTATCAGTGACACTCTACATCTTCGTGAGGTCAATTCAATCCTTAGACGTTTCTTAACTCTCGAAGAAGCCGAGGTTGTGTTGAATGATTGCCACAATGGAGCTGGTGGTGGTCATTTATCTAGCCTTTCTACAGCCCAAAATATCTTTCGTGCAAGATAATTTTGGCCCTTGATTCTTAAGGATTGTGTTGAGGCGGTCAAAAAGTGTCATCCCTATATAGTTTATACTTGGAAGATGTGTGCTCATCTAGCTCCACTCTTTCCTGTCATCACTGTCGGTCCATTCGAAAAGTGGGGTAGTGATTATACTGCTTGTAATCTGCCTTCGGCTAAGGGTCATAAGTACATTAGCGTAGTTGTATACTACTTTACTAAGTGGGTTGAGGATATGCCTAATTTGGGAATGATGGCGAGAGAACAACCTTTTTCCTATTTAATCAAGTCATTTCTCACTTTGTTATCCCCAAAGAGATTGTCACTGACCATGGCATTCATTTTCAGAACAATATGATGGTTGAATTGGCTCTCAAATTGGGTTTTCGGCAGGAGCATTCATCTCCTTATTGTCGTTAAGCCAATGGGAAAGTTGAAGCCATTAACAAATCCTTGAAGACTATTCTTCAACACACAATTTATAAATCCAGATCTAATTGGCACGTCATGTTGTACCCTGCACTTTTGGCATACCAGATTTCTATAAATACTACAACTGGTTACACTCTGTTTAAAATAGTTTATGGGTTGGAATCTATATTTCCTATTGAATGCGAAATTCCTTCCCTTAAGCTGGCAGTTGATCTTCTTCATGATACTTCTAGTTTTGAATAACACCTTATCCATCTAGAAAATCTTGATGAGCAGTGCCGAGATGTAGCTATGATGAACGAGGTGCATAAGAAAAAGGTAAAGGTTCAGTATGATAAGGCAGTCAAGCCTAGGTTTTTATCTGAAGGTGACCTTGTCTTGGTTTATGCCCAAGAGGAGGATGCCTTGGGGGCAAGCAAGTTCAAATCCATGTGGTATGGCCCCTTCATCATCAAAAAGGTCTTGAAAAAGGGAGCTTATGCCTTGGTTAATTTTGATGGGAACGAACTGGCGGAGCCCAGAAATGGGCTCTATTTGAAGAAGTATTATGCCTAGGCTTAGGCCTAGAATTTTCTATGTTGTATATATTGTATATTTGTACATATCTGTTTTTCAATTTTTTGGTGTGACTTTGATGATTTTGATCTTCATTGGCACGTATTATTGGATGAGATGAGTCATTTTGGCTTTGCCGATTGTGCTAGTAGACATACCTGGAACTTGGATTTCGTGGCTTAGGTAATTCACTATCCATCTGGTTAGTTGTTTGTCTCAAGGGGTTTATGCATTGGTCATGCTTCAAATAATGTGGCAGAATACACTGCATGGTCAACCTACTCTCAGAGGCAATATCTCTTGGTGTTGATTCATTAGTAGTTTACTCGGATTCACAACTGGTGGTTTCTCAATTAAACAACACCTATCATGTCAAAGACTCATTTTTGCATCGATTATTTTTTAGGGTACGTTTTTTACAAATTTCGTTTTCAATTTATTACGTTCATTCATATTCCTTGATTTGATAATTGGTTAACAGACACATTAGCTAATCAAGCACTTGATTGGCACATTAATCATTCAATACTTTAAAAATATCAAAAACATCATTCATCATTGTACATTTGGGACAATCACATCATATAAAATTGCTATATATATATGTATATAGATCATAGTGTTCAAAATATACAAAATTGGACCATCATGTCCTACAAAATTAAGTCTTATGTCCGATCATGTTTGTCATCAAAAATAATAATACAGTCAGTCGATCAAATCTAAATCTATCCCTGAGGACCCTACCCAACATTTTTTTTCTGATAGAACACAATAGCAACATCTACATGGCAGAATAACTACACCCAGTCTCGTGGTACTCCCACTACCCTCCTCTGGGTAGGCTCAGGAAGGTCCTATATAGCTTCCATGGGTACTTGGTGAGTTAAACTCTCCAAGTTTCTTTGGATGGCATGGAGGGTCCTTCCTAGGTCTTCAACATCGTCTGCCTCGCCTCTGTGTTTTTTATGTCTTGGGTAGCCCTCTGGTCTAACCGGTCCCATGTTTGCTTCATGATCATTAAATTTTGTAAGTCATATCGTCCTATCAAAAAAAAATTCATTTTACATATAATTTGAAAAATAAAAAAAATCATACAATCAAAAAATCATTGTGCAATCTTACCAATTGCACCCCATGCTGCTCTGGGTGGAAGAACCAAATCAGGATCTGCTCGAAAATCCATCCCAACATAGGGATATTCCTCCACTGAGATGACCTATTATGCCCACCACTGGAAGAACTCATCATCCCATGTGGTTCGAGGAACTTCACTTCCCCCAGTCTCTTCATCAAGTCTTCCCATCTGGCTATTGTCGGATCTCTTGGGCTGCAGATGGTAGAGATGATCTTGGGCTGAAGCCCTGGGACTCTCTCAAAGAATAATGTCAACATAATAGTGCCATAACCAAAGTGTTTTGTATTTACCTGTCTGATGGAAGTCAGTTGTTTCTTCAGGTTAGCCCATAAGGTTGTGCACCAGTCATAAATATGGGTCAAACACTCCACTGCTAGACTCATATGAGTGCATGAGGCCTGGTGTAGAGATGTCGATCCTGCCACTCTACCAATTTTGAAAAGAAGGATTTTCATGTACAAGTCCTGTACATCCTTTATTGGGATCTGAGTCCCCACCTTCTTTGCACCATCCACATAGTAGACCTAAACATAGTCATCTACATTAATCCCTCCAGTGGTCTTACCATGCAAATCAATTGGTTTTCCCCTCTAGGAAAACCTAGTGACAAAATAGATGTCTTCCAGTTCAATTCTCAGTGGCATCCGATAATTCATAAAAAGGTATCCATATGGTTCCCAACGATTGACCAAAATCGCGAGCAATCGATTATTAGTTTTCATGTTTGGCATTTTGAAAAATTTGAGTAAACCACAACTCTGAAGTACTGTGCTCCATCACTTCATTATCAATTGTACTGTGCTCTCTTTCTCTCCAACTGATAGTCATCCTGGAAAATTTCATCCATTGACCCATTAGATATTAGTTATTAAATTTTTCTCCATGCATACGCGACTTTATTCAGACACAGTCGCGTCTATATAAGAGTTCCGCATGACGAACCCACGTATACGTAGAGGGTTTCAAGAAAAATATATTTCCTATGGTCAAAAGTCTAAAAATTTGGTTGAAATAGGAATGAAATTGATAAACAAGATGATTACGAGGCTTACCTGGCCGATTTGAGTTGATTTGGTGGCTAGTTGCTCCATTTGCAAGAAAGGGATTTTTTTCTCCATAGCTCTTTTTCCACTTCTGCATTGCACAAATGACCAAAATGTAAGTCAAAATGCTTATTTATGCCCAGAATTTAAAAAATTTCACAAATTTCATTTGTGTCTATTTTTTGAATTTGATTAAGGTTGTTTAAACTTTTGGCTTGTAAGTGTTGGGAAAAGTTATTTTTAGGTACATTCCGGTGAATTTGAGATATTCACAATTTTCCTTCGGATCCATGACCGCTAACATTTCATGGCAGGTATTTGATTTTGAACTAGCATATAGGTTAGGGAATTCACTTTCCATTGCATTTTTCGCACACTAACTTCCATTCTGATCACTTGCCATAGGATCAACCCCATCATGTCATAACTATTTAACCAAATTCACTCGCTGATTTTTTAAATCATGACTTGGTAGTAGAGCGATGCTTTACATGGGCTTCCTACTTAGTTCCTCGCTAGCATTTTTTTCCCATGCTGAAATTTGTGAAGGCTCAGAAGTTCTCTTTAACTCCACCATGACTTATGCATTGAAGCTTCATTCTTCTTCTTCTTCGCTATCTTTATTCTGGCCATTTACCTTAGAGGCTCCCATCGTTGTCAAGTTGTATTACTACATTGCATATTGACTACTTGTTTATCTTGGCCTTTAACCGGCTTCATTTGGACTCATGTTTAAGTCCTCTTTTGACCATGTCTTTCTGTACAAGTTAACCATGCAATCACTTAGCCTTTGTAACTTGACACCTTTACCCATGGATGGAACATCCCTTTGAGTGTCACTTACCAGTTTTCACCACCTTGCATTGAACATAGGATTTTTCCTATCCTAAGAACTAGTGCATTTGTTTACTGAAATATTTTCTATCCATTATACTATAGGCATTCTTTTATTATTTTTCAGGCCTTAAAATATGAAAATGAAAAAAAAAAAAAATTGTAAAAGAGTGGGAACAGGAAAATACTTCCATACTTGATGGCAGCTACAGTGTCAGTTGTGTCACCCTTGAAAAAAGAAAAAAAAAGCTAAGTCTTTTCTCCATTTGGGAAGGTTTTAGTTTTGGAATTAGGAGAAGACATAACCTTATTATCGAGTTAGTACTCCCCCGGTTGGCTATCTCTTACAATCATATGGAGGGTTTTTTTATGCCTCCTGCATGAAAAACTTATACAAAGTTATCATTTGCTGCCATAGTCAACATGAGTCATGCTTTTGTTCAAGGGAATTTAACCTGAGTCGGCCATTTTTTGGTGTCTCTTGACTCATTTTTCAGCTGGCCATCTCGGTTTTGTCAGTATCTTGTTCTATCACATCAGCTACTTTGTCCTTTGCTCGTGCCGGTTTGAGAATGTCTCCATTGACTTCTTGCTGGCAGGTTTGTCTCTTATCGACTTTGACATATTTCTCTGAGAGTAAACCTAGAGCCTCACCCTGGCCCTCTTTACATCATTTATAGGTGACCTTGTGCTTAGCATTTGATCAACATCATGTGTCTTTTACTGAGTGGTTTCCCTTGTGTTCGACTTCAGCTTACATTATCACACCTAGGATTCATGCAATACCTTGATTTCCATTTCAACCTATCGATGGATATCTCGCCTCTTTGTCAGCTTTCATTATTGGTTGGTTCAAAGGGGTTCTATTGTGTGCTAGCTACATTTTGTGCATGTAAGAAACGTACTTTGGGTTGGTTACTTCACTTTGTTTCATACGATTCCTTCCAAATCTTGGCCTGTGGGTTACACTCACCCTAGACTGATGTGGGATGCCTTAATGTCTTCCTTCCAATGGATCTCTTCCCATCGACTCTGACTCATTGATCTGGGAATAAGGTCTAGAGTCCTTTTTTCAGTACCTTAGGGTTTGCAGTCATTAGTGGCAGACACCTTCTCTATCGACAGTGAGAATGCATCAATGTCTCTTGATTGATATATTATCTCAATTATTCGACTTCAACTCATTCATTCTCACTTGTTAGATTGTACTAGGGCACCTTGACACTCATTATCATTATCAGTGGGTTGTCTCACGTTTGTTAACGGTATACATCAATGACTAGTAATCAAATGATTTCTCACATGGTCGACCTCAACTCATTTATTCCCATTTTGTAGAATTGTGCCATGGTGATCAGTGAAGACCTTGGGTTTGCATCAGCATGCTTTGGTTCACTTTGACAGCTCCTTCAGTTTTCTGCCAGTGACACCATCCACCCTTATATGTTTTAGTTTCATCACAACAACATCTTATATGTTGGCACTAGAGTTCGTGTTGTACCATTTGTTCCACACTTATGATTTGGTACTTGGAGATTCAGTTGTGACTTCAGTGATTAGATATCTATGTAGCATCATTGATCAATCTTCTGTATGTGATACTTGGACATGATTTTGACTTATACTTCCAGGCAGTGATCAAATGATTCACTATGTACCTTACATCTCAGTTATACTTGTATACATATTGGATCCGCTCCATACTTCATAGGCGGACATGCTTTTATTTCACTGAGCATGGGTATTCCCACCTCAGAAATGAGCTATCTTTCTAATTTCTATCACTAGTTTTTGGTAGGCTGAAATCTGGTGAAGTCCTCTCTAGTCATCACAAGGTTCTTTCTATGCACATAATACATTTCAGCCATCATGTACCCCTTCTGACCTCATATATTAGGGGGCATATGTTATAGCATCATTTATCACCTCTTTATACTTGATGACTATTGAGATTCAACAAGATGATGATCCTAGTGAAAATTAAGCACCTACACTAGGTGGGGCCCACAAGCTATTTTTAGGTGTATGTCTATTTTTAGAATGGTGAGCCTATTCTATTTATAGTGGGAGTCTATTTATAGATGGTTGAGAAAATTCTATTTATAGATGAGATTCTATTTTTAGATGCATGGCGAAGTCTATTTATAGATCGCGTGTCTAAAAATAGACCAGATGTCAATTATTATTAGCCCTCAATAATAATTGGACAATAAATAATAATCTATTCACTTGAAGCACTTGATTTTAGTTAACTGATGTGGCAAACCAGTTGACTGAAGGAATTACAAGTTCCAAGGTTGGTTGGTGGGACATGCAGAGTGTAATTCATTGTAACTGAGTGATACAAAGTTGTAATAGAGTTAGATGTGTAGTTATGTGAGTTGTTATTTAGTTTAACTTAGTTAAGTGAGTTAAGCTCAGTTGTGCTAGTTGTAACTAGTTGTAACTAAAGATACACTAGTGAGAGATCAGTGAATTAAATATTAAATTAATTCACATGGAGTGATCTCACATGCAATTGAAGAAATACTACTATTAACTACATGCATGTCAAATCCAGTGGAGACCCAGTTGAGAGATAGGTGAAAGGGCCTGTTTGACTATTAGTTGTGATTATAGTGGCGCATTCAATGAAACTACACACACATTGGAGATGCCAATGAGGATTGCGCATTCAAGGCAAGGCAAGATCGAATTCATTCGGGGATCTTCATCAACAGGGATTGCATAGTGGAGGCAGGCTGTGAGGAGGCAGTAAATTGGTGCATGTGTGAGCCAATTTTGTATGATAGTGTGAGACGATTGTATATTGTACTGAGAGCTATTGGAGTAGAGTTTTGCATGAGATTGTTTCATGATCCATAATATACATAATATATGAAATTTGGGGTTTTTATCTTTAAGCTTTCCTAGTAAAAACATCTGTGTTATGTGCGATTGATTTTTCTTCATGTGTTTGCAATTGGCGATTAAATTTCCGCAAAGAATTAAGTAGAAGGATTCTGCATTTAAAAGTGGATATAATTGTTATATTAGGAGAGTCTGGTAATACATAAAAATATTAATATATTTATACATGGTATCATAGCAAAGAAGATTGCAATATTGAAGCAGTAGCTGAGTTTGTTGGTGGAAACAATTCGAATTTGCTACAAGAATTTCTTGGTGTGACAGTTGAGTAAACATCAAAATGGCTTTCAATGGTTTGCGGTTAGAGTATGCACTCGAACGCATCTCAAAATAAATTTGATGGAAGGATAGGATGGAGGCGGTGCTTGAAGATAATGGATTGAAGGAATTCATCGACAGTGATGTTCCTAAGCCCACTTCAATGAAGTTGCATTACTTTACGCATGGAAAAATAAAGTAGCGAAGACAAGAAGAATTCTGTTGGAAGGTGTGAGAGACCATATTGTCTCAAGCCTTCATGGGAAAGCCACTCCATTTGCAATGTGGAAGGATTTGATAGATCTTTTCCAAAGCAGCATCGACCATAGGAAATTGGTGCTGAAGGATATACTCAGAAAAATAAAAATGGAAAAGGGCGATAATATTCCTAATTATCTCACAAAGTTTGTCCAATGTCAGTATGAAATGGGGAGTGTGGGAATCACAGTTGCTGATGATGATTTGGTGAGCTTGGCTCTCTTGGGAATTCCTAAGAGTTGGCACAATTATCAAGACCCTATCAACGGACGGGAAAAACTGACGGATTGGGAACGAGTGTGGTCGGATCTAGTGCAGGAGGAGTTCAGGCGGAACACCAGGGATGGCTCTTCATCAAAGCATGATGATGAAGAGGATTGTGCTTTGGCTGCCAAAGCAAGGAAAGGGAAGGGAAGAAATTCCACTCAAAATCCGAGGCTTAAGGCAAGAATCTGGATTTTTCCATAGTGAATTGTTTTCAATGTCACAAACATGGGCATATCACCACTAACTGCCCACAAAAAAAGAAGAATAAGAAGGCTGCTGGAGCTGCAGCTGGCGAGGCCCTTGCCTTGCAATTTGAACTTTATTTCTCTTTGATCGCATGATTGGTTTCAAGCGCAATGGGATCGGTGTGGTATCTTGATAGTGGTGCTTCCTTCCACATGATGGGAGATAAGGATATTTTCAGTGACTTGGAGGAGAAATATCTCCAAATGCATATAGAGATAGGTGACGATGGACGATACAATGTGGCCCGAATTGGTACCATTACCTTTGAGAGGGAGTCAGGTAAACCATTTCTATTGAAAGATGTTATGCATGTTCCAGGTCTAAAGAAGAACTTGGTCTCAGTCATGATGTTGGAGGACAGAGGTTATGATGTTGTTTTCAGCGATGGAAAAGGTTTCCTGCGACATAAAACAACAGGTCAAACCAAGAGGATAGGGATTCGAGTGAAGAATCTCTACAAGATGGAGGTAGATGGCTACGCTGCAATGGTGGGCAAATAAGAAGAAGTGGTGAGCCAGGATGAGGGTGAATTATAGCACAGGCGATTGGGCCATCTTCACCATGGTGCCTTGAAAATTTTGCAGTATAATTCTACTGGACTTCCCAAGGGTACACTTGCGCAGATAGATCAGTGCAAGGGATGTACTATGGGTAAGTTTGTGAAGATCACCTTTCATGAAAAGGAGAATCGTGCTTCGGTGATCCTGGAGAGAGTTCACATAGACGTGCGTGGGCCATTCTCGGTTGCTTCAACATAAAAACATAGGTATTATGTTATTTTTGTTGATGATGATTCTCGTATATGTTGGATCTTCTTCATGTAGAAGAAAGATCAAACATTCTCAAAGTTCTGTGAGTTTAAAGCATTGGTGGAGAAAGAGTCAAGGAAGCAAGTGAAGGCTCTACGGAGCGATAATGGTGGTGAATATATCTCAAATGAATTCAAAGACTTCTGTAGAAAAGAAGGAATTCGAATAGAACTCATAGAACCTCATAACCCACAACAGAATGGGGTCGCAGAGAGGAAGAGCAGAACGATCGTGGGTGCTGCACGAGCTATGCTGCATGATCAGGGCCTACCAATGCACTTGTGGGAGGAAGCATGCAACAATGTGGTTTATGTGCAAAACCGTTGTCCTCATAGAGTACTTGGCATGAGTACACCTGAAGAAGCTTTTATTGGTAAGAAACCGGATGTTTCTCACTTTAAGATTTTTGGTTCATCTGTTTATGTGCATGTGACCAAGAACGCCAGGAAGAAGTTTGAACCAATTGCTGAAGTTGGGATATTTGTGGGTTACACAGAAACACACCATAGTTATCATGTGTATTTTCCAAATAGTAGAATGACTCTGGTGCGACGGGATATAAATTCAATGAGGAGAAAGCCATGAAGTTGTCGCTTGAGAGGGAGCTAGACTTGCATGCAGAGGAGGAACTGCTTGTTCCCAAAGATGAGGCTCTAGATGTGGATTAGCCACAGGAGGAGGTTCATGGAGTGGAGGAGTCCACTCACACAGAGGCAAACATCAGAATTGGTAGAAGGCATACCACAGAAATTGAGAGGCTGAAGCTTGATGCGGCACAGAATGTAGGATTCCCTACTTCACATCGCAGATAGAGACAATCTCCTGACTGATTCACTAGATACATGGCTCTCATGAGAAAATGTATTGTGACTGAGCCATCTTCCTTTCAGGAAGCAGTGCAGGAGCCCACATGGGTAGATGCAATGGTGGAGGAGTATGACTCCATTGTCATAAACAATGCTTGGAAAATTGTTCCAAGTCTGGTTGATAAATCAGTGGTAGGTTCAAGATGGATATACAAGGTAAAGAAAGCTGCTGATGGGAGTGTTGAGAAGTATAAGGCAAGATTTGTGGCCTGGGGATTCTAACAGATCAAGGGGATTGATTATGAAGAAACCTTTGCAACTGTCGCATACTATTCTTCCATAAGGACCATCCTTGCTCTCTCAGCGCAAATGGGTTGGCACATTCATCAGATGGATGTGAAGACTGTGTTCCTTAATGGGATCATTGAGGAAGAAGTGTACATTGAGCAACCTGAAGGATTTGAGATCTTCAACAATGATTCACATGTGTGCAGACTCAAAAGAGCGTTGCATGGGCTGAAGCAAGCACCCTGTGTTTGGTACACTCAGATCGACAGCTATTTTACTAGACTTGGCTTCACCAAGAGTGAGGCGGATGCAAACCTATACTAGATTGTGGTGGAGGGTATGATTTTAATCATTTTTCTTTATGTTGATGATTTAATTCTGACTGGTGATGAGCAGCTGATACACTCATGCAAGGAGGATCTTTCAAAGAAGTTCGAGATGAAGGATATGGGCCTCCTTCACTATTTCCTTGGATTGGAAATATGGCAGTGAGAAGGTGAACTGTTCATGTCTCAAGGCAAGTATGCAAGGGAGATACTCGGAAATTTTCACATGGAGGGCTACAAACCCATGGATACTCCTCTTCCAGGAAACTGGAGGAAAGAGGACGCTACATATGGAGAGGTAGTGGATGCGACTGTCTATCGACAATTGGTGGGTTCGCTCATGTATTTAGTTAGTACAAGACCATGCATATGATATGTGGTGAACTGCTTAGTCAAGCGATGGTTAAGCCTACCAAGCTCTTTTGGAAGGCAGGCAAGCATGTCCTGAGATATCTTAGGGGCACATCTGAGTATGGCTTATGGTACAGACATACGGATGAGGTGAATTTACATGGCTTCACGGATGAGGAAACAGAGATCCATGGCACTCACTTCAGCAAAAGCAGAATACATGGAAACAATTCAAGCTGCATGTGAGGCTATCTGGATGAGGAAGATCCTGGTCAGTTTTTTCAGTTCTCATTTAGATTATACAATGATTCATTATGATAATTAGATTTGCATTAAACTCTCAATTAATCCTGTGTTTCATGATAGATCTAAGCATATAGATATTCGGTATCATAATATCAGAGATTGTGTGCAGCGGAAGATCATGTTTCTTCAATACATTCCTACAGAAGATCAGGATGCAAATATTCTAACGAAGGCGCTCACCAGGAGAAAATTTGAATACCATAGAGACAAGATAAGGGTGAAGGATAATCCCTTTCTTGTTGAGAGGGAGTGTTGAGATTCAACAAGATGATGATCCTAGTGAAAATTAAGCACCTACACTAGGTGGGGACCGCAGGCTATTTTTAGGTGTATGTCTATTTTTAAAATGGTGAGGATATTCTATTTATAGCAGGAGTCTATTTATAGATGGTTGAGAAAATTCTATTTATAGATGATATTCTATTTTTAGATTCATGGGTGAAGTCTACTTATAGATCGCATGTCTAAAAATAGATCGGATGTCAATAATTATTAACCCTTAATAGTAATTGGACAATAAATAATAATCTATTCTCTTGAAGCACTTGATTTTAGTTAATTGATGTGGAAAAATAGTTGAATGAAGGAATTACGAGTTCTAAGGTTGGCTTGTGGGACATGCAGAGTGGAATTCATTGTAACTGAGTGATACAAAGTTGTAACAAAGTTGGATGTGTATATATGTGTGTTGTTATTTAGTTTAACTCAGTTAAGTGAGTTAAACTCAGTTGTGCTAGTTGTAACTAGTTGTAACTAAAGATACACTAGTGAGAGATCAGTGAATTAAATATTAAATTAACTCACATGGAGTGATCTCATAGGCAAATGAAGAAATACTATTGTTAACTACATGCATGTCAAATCCAGTGGAGACCTAGTTGAGAGATAGGTGAAAGGGCCTGTTTGACTATCAGTTGTGACTATAGTGGTGCATTCAATGCAACTACACACACATTGGAGATGCCAATGAGGATTGCACAGTTAAGGCAAGGCAAGATTGAATTCATTCGGGGATCTTCATCAGCAGGGATTGCGCAGTGGAGGCAGGTTGTCAAGAGGCAGTAAATTGGTGCATGTGTGAGCCATTTTTTGTATGACAGTGTGAGATGATTGTATATTGTACTGAGAGCTCTTGGAGTAGAGTTTTGTATGTGAATATTTCATTATCCATGATATACCTAATATATGATAGTTGGGGTTTTTAGCTTTAAGCTTTCCCAATAAAAACATCTGTGTTATGTGCGATTGGTTTTTCTTCATGTGTTTGCAATTGGCGATTAAATTTCCGCAAAGAATTAAGTAGAAGGATTCTATATTTAATAGTGGATATAATTGTTAGATTAGGAGAGTTCGGTAATACAAAACAATATTAATAAATTTCTAAAATGACTTATGCATTGGACTTGGGAAACCCTTCCATTCAGACTTGGTCACATTTCTCAAAAAACCATATTTTAAAACCCATACGTGACTCTGTCTAGTTTTTTCTGCGTATCATATTTAAAATATTAAAAAATATATAAAATTTCCCTATTATTGAGGCGAGGTTTACAGTTTTTCCTATAAATTAACTACCCAAGCTCGTGGCCTAACTGTTCCCCAACTAAAAAAAATAATTTGAGGAAGTATAAATATCCCTCAAGTGAATGGCCTAAGGGAGGAGAGAGAGAATATTATTGATATTATAGCTTGTTATAGCCCTGATCAAGTCTGATATTTCCCTTGTGCCTCCTGCACTTCCCAGGTTTTAATGAAACCCTTGTTTCCTTGTGATGATCACCCTCATTATATGTGACATCCTTTGTGCACCATTTATGGAAGAAGATTTGTGAGGCTAGGCCTAGACGAATTTGGAGGACGATTTTTCTCAAGGCGGTGGAAAATCTTAGGTGATTTCTCCACTATTATTTTCTGTAAATGTTATCAAATAAATAAGTACCATCCTGTTCCTAATGTTAATTTGTTATATGTCTGTTATACATGCTTAATAATCTTGAATAGTTTATTTCATGTTATCTTTATGAGATCATGTATGCTAATTTGATAAAATTTGGGACATATATGTTGTACAACTAGGTTTTGTGTTTGTTCTTGATTGATTTGCAGGTTCTAGAGCACGAGGAGTTGCAAGGGGTTTGAACCCTATGGGATCTACTACAAACGAAGGATAAACAAGTAAGATCTGCAATCCTCACTTTCTAGTTTAAAGCATAGAAGTAGGTAATTTGAGTCATTCTTGTGATGACATGCCCCTACTCTGTTAGATCTTTCAACCCAAGGCCTTAGGGTAATTTGATTCAAAATTTTGTCACTACAGGAAATTTTTGTTCCTGTGTTGTAGGAATTTCTTGTGTCGCTGCAAGAAATTTATGTTCCTGTGCTGCAGGAAATTTTTGTTCCTATGCTGCAGGAATTTCCTATGCCACTGCAGGAAATTTTTGTTCCTCTGCTGCAGGAAATTTCTGTTCCTATGTTGCAGGAAATTTTTGTTCCTGTGCTGCTGCAAGACATATTTTTTCTTGTGCTACAGGAATTCCCTGTACCGCTGCAGGAAATTAAACTTATATTGGGTTGAAAATTTATGATTGGAAAATTATAAGTCTATAATTTGACTCAACATTTTGGTGCTGTTTCCGGGGAGGTGCTAAGGGATGTTACTGAAAGTGCTTTAGTTTTATTTTGTCAATTTTTTTTTTGCAGAACTAGGGGAGTCGAAGTGATAAGACAAAGGGCAAAGCCCACACACCCACAGAGGTCAGAAATTCGCCAAATCCATGTCCAATTTTTTTGGTAAGTATAGTTTTGAATTTGTTTCTTTCCTTCATTCTCTTCAAGTTTATTTTCATTTCTTGAGTGCTGCAAGAACCCCCACCCCCCCTCCCCCCAATCTATTCAACCACATGCTAACAAGATATACCAACTAGCTTGTTGAAAATAGAGAAATGGTATTTCAAGGAATTTTTCAATGAGGAGTTTTTAGGCTAATGTCAATCATCCAATGTACCTATTTCATTGATCAATTAAAAAGAAAATTCGACGAAGGAGTCTCGAAGTAGTACATGGAGAACCTCTTTTCATTTGGTAAGAAATGGAAAACATTGTTACTTTTGAATTCCCTATCAAAGATCCAGGGGTGGCACAAATGCATAGTACTCCCCCATCTACACTACAAAAATTTCATGGTTTGGAAAATGAAAACCAAGATACATTATTATTTGAATTTGAAGTACTTTTTAGAGGATATGGTTATTGTACTAATTCTCAAAGGTTGCAAGTGTTTCCTCTTACTCTAAAAGCAAAAACTCTCCGATGGTTCATGAGCCTTGGAGGGAACTGCATTCAAACATGGGAAGACATGAAAAATGTATTCTTGGAGGAATACCAAGATTATTGCCAGGCCAGTGAAGAAATTTTTGGGATAACACGGTGGGAAAATTAAAGTTTGGAGGATTATGTGGAACGATTTAGATACAACGTCCAAAAATTAAAACATAAGAATTTGGTAAAAGAGACCTTGAAAAAACTCCTACTCAAAGGAATCAAAGATGAATTTTGAGAATCTTTAAATCTTATAGGAGTAGGTGATGTTTCTCACTTACCATATGATGATGTTTGTAAATTGTGCATTAGTTATTCAAGAGGAATCTCCAATATTGGTAAGAATTCTCGAGAACCTTCTCAATTTTTGAAATCTAGTACAAAAAGAGGAACCATAAAATCCTGTCTAAATTTACAATTGGATGATTTACAGGAAGAATAGAAGCATGCAAGGAAGATCATTCAACATATTATTTTCCATCACTATCGGGGTTTCAACATGTGTTTAAGGAATCAAGTAAGGAAATAAATCGACCGCTGGGTATAACTAAAAAATCGTCATCATTTAATACTTGGAATAATATTTATTATCCCCAACAGGTTCCTCAACACATCCAAAACCATACAGTTCCATGGAAAACCTATAATCCTCCTCTAATTCAATACCCCACCTTATGGCCACATTGGACCTCTCCCTCGAGCCATATATTCTCACAACTTCAAGGATGGTTTGGAGCCTCTTCTCTAGGGAAATTCCCCATGCAAACTCCATTACCTGAGCCACAAAAAACGAAATTCCTATTTAATGCACCACCATGTTATCCTTCTCTATGGTCTCAATGACTTGTGCCACCGAATCCTAATTCTGATTATCAAGTTGCACATCAATTTAAAACACCTATTTTTCCTACTCACTCCCTTACTGAATGTAATGGCATACATTTTGGAGAGGGGAGAGGAGTGAATTTATAAACTTCCCCTATTACCACGCAACATTTACCTCAGGAAGAAACTTTAATCCATAAACCATTAAAGGAGAAATATATAATTGGAACTTGTTTGAAAATCGTTGTTGAAGCTCACCAAGAAGAAAATCCTAGAATTTCCCTTAACCATCCTTGTCAATCTCAAGAGAGAAAACATCAAGCTATGGAATATTTGGGGAATCATTAATAGGTGGGTCCTATTGAATCTTGGTTCCAAACAATTTTTAGCATACCCCATTCCCTCATTAACTAAAAACTCTTGGTACCATATCAATCAAAGCAGTTGGTTTCTCACATTTTGGTATGTATCAAGATTTATTCTTTAAAACTAAGTGTGAGTATATTTAGCATTATATTGCATACATGGCTGCATTGGAAGTACACCTACACTTAAAATGGATATCCCTCTCTTTAAAATAGGGTAGGGTAATGAATAAAGATGCCATCTAAATTAAAATTGTATAACAACACTCTTGAAATTGTGATTCCCTAAAGTACAACTTGTAAAATTTCTATGCACTCTCGTGGTAAGACTTGTCAGAATAAATTTACTCTTAATGCCTCATATTTTATAAAGTGACTTTGATTATTGACCAATAGTTATCATCCATTTTTTTTTTTTTTAAAGAACCTCTTTGAAGGTATTGATGAAAATATTTCTATGGTGGACCACACCTAAAAAACTATAACAAGTTTTCACAAGAACCCTGACATGATCAATTTGAGGATTTTTTTTGAGTCATTATCTAAGATGTTTTATTTAAAATGATTCTTCAGGGTAGAAGGAACGACCAATAAAGATTAGTAATTAAAAAAATTTCATGCCATCCCGTACTCTTAAGGAGCAGAATCGCCTCCCCAACTATTAAGTAACCTATTTAAGGTTGATTATAATCAAAGTTTTTATATAAGATATATTAATTGATGGATGGGAGGTCTCATTACGAGTCGATCTACCATGATCATGGGTCCTAACGAGAACGACATTACTGCACTAGTCACCAAGCCAAGGTAATGGCTTTTAGTTGAAAATATGGAAGACAAGAGGTCTCATCACGAGCCGACTTGTTCTTTCTTGTTAGTTCTTGTGAATGAAACTGTCATTAGCTGGTTACCAAGCTAGGACAGTGGCCTTCAATTAATTTCAAAATAAATGTAAATTCTTTGAAACAACTCTTAATCTATATCTAAAAGTTGGGACATAGGAATTTCGTGGGTTAAAAGGCATCCCTATCGAGGCTATTGACCCCTGGTGGAAGCAGGGCCATACCTATGGTATTAAAGTTAACCTTACACTATGATTTACTTGGTTATTTATGTCTTCTTGAATTCATTATCATATCTCTTTGAGAATGGATTTAAAGATCCTTCCAGTGTTATGCCTTGGAGTTCTCTCTTTTAAGAAAAAAATGTTTTTATGGATGTGGGACCCTTAGTGTAGGTACCTCACCTTGCCCATAAAAGAGGAGCTTCAACTATATGTGGATAATGGTAAGATGGTCAATGTGGAAAAGTATTATTATGACTACTTTTAAACACCATGGATTTCAAATCATGTCACTCATATTTTAAAGTAAAAATTACAATCGAGGATGTCCCATAAATGTTTATGGAAATTTTAATAAGTTGGCTATTTTATTCAAGTAAATAACACCATCCTTGCAATTTAGTATTCCCATGGAAGCCTTTGTGCTATATTTTCATGAAATCAATTTAAACAAATAAAGAGTCCAACAGACACTTTGTTTTTGGAACAAGCTCTATCTAGTGAAGGAAATATGGGTCACAAAGAATTGCATGAACATTATCACGAGTGTCCATAAATGTTTTGTTTTTGCAAGGGAGCGACAATACAACAATTGATTTCCTTGCATGAGGACATGCAAGAATTTTGGTGTGGTGGAGATGTTAATTCTCAATTTTGCCTATTTTTTGACACCTTTTCCAGGCCTTACCTCCCCTATTTTTGAACTCCTTCCACCCCTAATTATGCTTAGTTCGGCTATATTGTTTAGTTTTGGATAAAAGGGTGCTATAAGCTTAAGGTATGTCAAATTAAAATAATAAGTGTCAATTTTCCTTGAAATTGAAGTATTCTTTGATCTAGAACTCATGTGCAGATTTGCTTTGATTCGAAACAGCTCCGCAAATTCATGAAGATAGTTCGTGCGACCACATTTCCCATAGAAGCTCCGCAAATTCTTGCAGAAGCTCTGGAATTCATGTAGAAGATTATTCTTTGATCTAGCTGTATCTTTATTGAATTACCACTCCAACTGATCTAGAACTAATGTGCAGATTTTTTTTGATTCGAAACAGCTCCGAAAATTCCTGAAGACAGATCATGCAGCCACATTTCCTGCAAAAGCTTCGCCAATTCTTGTAGAAGCTCCAGAATTCCTGCAGAAGCTCCAGAATTCCTGCAGAAGCTCTGAAATTCTTGCAGGCGCCGATTTCCTACAACTGTCTTGATTTCCTGCAATGAAATCAACAGTAATTTTCCTTATTCGAGCCAAATATGGGTTTTCAAGGCTGTATAAAATTATATGTATTTAATATTGTAAAAGGTGGTTGGGTTGGGATTTTTTCTGATAAGCAGTATATTAGATTGTACTTGGCTGTATATTTTTAGATTAATACAATATATTATGTTTTGTCTAATTTGTTGAGCAATATATTCGAGTTTTGAAGGGGTTGTGAGTGAAGGAGGGTCCCCTTCTCTCACAACTCCTTCAGCGCAGTGTGTGTGTGTGTGTGTTTGGTTCCTTTTTATGCAACAATAATTCTTTTACACAGCTAATTCACTATTTCTAAAGTTTCAACAACAATTTTTTTAATTGATTAAATGATTAAATTTCTTATGTTGATGTGTTAATTTCATTTGATCAAAGCTTGGATTTACGCTATCTAAGTTGGTTTCTTGATTATGTAATTTGATATTTTATCTTTCCATGGTAAATATCAGCAATACCGAGAGCTGTAGAGGGATGTTGTAGTCCAATCCATAGCCTTTGATGCTAAGTATTGATGCAAGAAAGAGGCATTAGTTGTTGTGTGTATGAATAGTTAATTTATGAACACTTGCAGTAATAAGCCTGAATATATTTTGCATAGTATCTCACAAGCTTACCTACCCTGGGTTGACAATTTAAGATTGGAAAATTATAAGTCTATAATTTGATTCAACATTTTGTCGCTGCCAGAAATTTATGTTCCCGTGTTGCAGGAATTTCCTGTGTCGCTGTAGGAAATTTCTGTTCCTGTGCTGCAGGAATTCCCTTTGCTGCTGTAGTAAATTTATGTTCTTGTGCTACAGGAATTTTTTGTGTCATTGCAGGAAATTTCTGTTCCTATACTGCAGGAATTCCCTGTGCCATTGCAGGGAAATTTTTGTTCCTGTGCTGCAAGAATTCCCTGTGCCGCTGCAGGAAATTAAACTTAGATCGGGTTGACAATTTATGGTTGGAAAATTATAAGTCTATAATTTTACTCAACAAATATAATAACTTAATCCCAACAATTTCATCCCTGGAAACAATGCCAAAAAGAATGTTGTTCCTCAATTTGTGTTGGGTGACTAAGACAATATCAAGGAATTTAATGAAGATCTATTAATATTCCCTCTTTAGGTCAAAAACTTGCTCCTTTTTACTAGATGGGGTATCCATGAAAAATCTAATTTACCAAAATATAATATTGTTCTTGTAATGATATAAATTTTTTAAAATGTAAGCCATAATTTATGCACAATAGTAGGATAAAATATTTGGCAAGGAAAAATATTGTATGAACTTAGAAACTTTAAAATAATTCACTAATATATTTAATGAGACCTCAATTTTATTACTTTAACCAATTGATTTTTATACAATTATTCAACAAAATATGATCACCAAGATACCACACAGTACCCTGATAATTAGCACAACATTATATGTAAATGATTTGGACAAGAGAATGATTATAAAATGAAAATAATGGAAAACTATCATGTGATGAGGTAACTCCACGAATTGAATTATTTATTGCATTCGCCATATCATGATTTTATACATGAGTAGAGAGAATCTTGGGATTCCAATTCCAAGGTCTATTGGTTTGCTCAAATGTGTTATCATTATGTAATTTCTTAGGTTGAGAAAGAAACTACAAAGGTAACCACAAACCTACTTGTAAAGTTGGGATCTAGCCCTTCCAACTTCAGAGAGGGCTCTCTCTATATGATATAGATTTTTGCTTCAGATTTTAGGCTATATATTCAAGTTTGAGATGGGTTTTTGAAAGGTTTGGTTGAAAAATGCAGGGAAAGTTAATTGGGCATGAAGTCATAAATGTTTTGGTGAACAAAACACAAAAAATGACAGAGAAGTTGTAATGGGACAATATATGCAAACTTTTGGATCTTATAAAATATCTATGGGGTGAAAAGATGAATATGATTTAAGGTCAATTAAATATAGAGAATGCTGAGATGAATTCTATACTTAATATCATAATGAAAAGATTGATGTTGTTTACAAGCCAGAGCATAGTCCACTTAGGCAATTTCGGCCCTTATTCTTCTTGAAACAATAAAGAGAGAAACATATGGAAAACTGAGAAAATAAACAATTTTACATGAGAATGTACATCACCAATTTCTTGACATGGGAATCCTGGAACAAAATTCTCTGTATTATTGCAAATGGATCACTTCAATACAATGCACAACTTACATAAAAATACAACTCCTTTCTTCATACAAGTTCCAACCCTCTCAAAACCTTATTACAATATATTTATAAACATTCTATTGAACTAACTTTGGATTCCAAAATGGGAATTGATTACAAAATAATATCTACTAAAGACACAAATATTTCATAAATAGAAAAAGAAAATAGGAAAGATAGACAAAATATGTTGCGTTGTTGAAATTTTGGAGGAAATTTGTTGCTGACTGTAGCTATTTTCCTGCTCTTCTTGTTTGTATGTTGCCAAAATTTTAGCTCTCTTGTTGTGCTTACTTGATCAATTGTAGTAACTTGTCCCACCTTTCTTCACTTGGGATAGAATAATTTACCATATTCCTGAATCTTTCATCTACCTCCGTGTAAGTTTCAAAAGTTGGTTTTTTGACAAAAAGGTGGTGGATCTCATGTTTAATATGGAGATTGAATATAAGACCTTCCAAAAATGCTTCTCCACTAATAGCTCCGTTTCCCTTAGAAAATTTAGAAACACCTTCAACAAGGTTTCTCAACTTCTCTTGATAGTTTTCTATTGGAGTTAATTTTCCAGTACAATTCCTTAATGGTGGAAGTCCATTTTCCTGTAACAAATAAAATTTTTTGTTAAACCTTTTGACTTGTAGCTCTAGTTCTTTACACTTGTTTTCTAACTGGACCATCAGGTTATTTTTAGTCAAAACTCTTTTGACTTCCATTATTGTTTTTGTCCTTTCCTGAATATTCAGCTCCTCAAGTTCATCTCTGGCTTTGGAGTTAAGCATTATTATAATTTTATGTGCCTCCTTTGGCCTATGCTCAATGTCAATCTTGGTGTTTTCCACTACTTCTTTAACTCTCTACACCAATTCCTCTTGTTAAAAAATGATTTGAATGGATGGCCACAAATTTGTAATATTAGCATTAATATTTTTCCAAATGTTGCGTTTGGCTTCTGTCAACATCTGAATTTTAAAGGATTGATATTCATATTTTTTAATTTGTTGCATTAGTTTAAAATTCTTTTGTACCTCTGCTAAATAAACATTGTATGCTTTGATTTTTTTTTTCCTCCAACCTAGTGAGTTCTTCTGTCAACTTCTCTTTTTCATTATTTGTTAGTGATAATTCTCATAAATCTTTGGTTAGATTTTCTGAAGAATTTGAAGTTGATGCTTCTGCTGATGTACCTGCTGCTGATGTGCCTACTACTTCCCACAATTCCTTTTCCTTCAGTAATGTCTCCATGTCCTGCTCCATTTTATGAATTTGGGCATTCTACTCTACTACTATAGTGAATAACTTTTCTTTCTCCATCTCTAAATTGGTGACTTCTTTAGCTTGACGATGTTCTGTAGATAGGAGTTTAAGCTGCTTTTTGAGTGCCTGAATATCTGCATTATTACTCTTCATTATCTCTTCTTCTATCTTAATATCATTAGGGTCATGCCCTAGCTTAATAACCAAAATTTCCAAAGACTTAATTCTGGTGTCTTTGGCTAGAGAAGACATCTTCTCAATCTTCAAATGTGAGTGCATATTATTCAATCAAGACTGCAACTTAGAAACAGACATAACTGAGCTAGTTAATGAAGAATAGATCATTTCACCTACTTGTTTGTGCAAATCGATCTGATCGATTGCATGAACCTTCTTTGTGTCAATTGAGAATATTGAGGCCTTATAATATTCAATAGTTTTGGGAGCTGGTACAATGGGCTCCATAACGTCTATTTGAAACTTCCTTTTTTTCTAAATAAAAAACATACATTAATCTATGTTGTGTTGTGGTAGTTTTCTTCCAAAATTATGAGTATGTTGAAGATTTGAGAGCTTCATTCTTCAATTTTATTTCTATGTATCTTGAAAAGACATTTTTTTGTTGTGTGGGTACCTGAGATGATGATGACACAGGTGATTGTGTTATGTCTTTAGTATTAGTGAAGGGGGCCAATGAACTTGACAATATTATTGTTTCTTGATCTTGAGTTTCCTTTTCCTCTGATGATTCCTATGCAATATTGTTCTGTGTGTCATCTTGGATATCAATGATGATTTTATCTTGAAGGTTCATCTTCTTTCTTCTTTTGAAAAATTGAAAATCCCGTGATTTTGAATCGGTACGAGACATGCTTTCTCTTATCCTCCTTGAACATTTATCCTTCAGAAGTGGAGCCTGAAAAGAAGTATGGCTGACAAACTGCTCTTCAGCCTCCTGCATGGTGTTTTCAGTCCATTCTTCCTGATTAGCATATTGCTCAATATAAGGCCTTGGTGTCTGATGGGGTGCTATTTTGTTCAACTCTTAGCTTTGAAATTATGCCTAGAGGATCATAGGACCATGTGAAGCTTCATTTAAATTTCATTTGTTTCAAAGTATCCTCCACTTCTTTAACTGTTGCTCTGGTATTTATTATATAGGGACCTACATGGGTTTTTAATTTGAATTTTTCCTTCTTCTTATTAGACACAAAATGCATTTCATCCATGTTCAACATCTATCTGGTGTACTCTAGTGCAAAAATTTTGACTGGTACAAATATTGGCAATTTGTATGGAGGAAGCCCTGATCCATAAATCTTAATTTCTATATAGTTCTGGTACAAGTACCATACTCCAATCTTTGACTTCTCTGCAAGGTGAAAATGTTTCTTGATTTATGGTGAAATCCTTGGAATTACATCGCTGGAGAGAAAACACAAATATGTGTGAAGGAACTTATCCACAAAATCTATATATGAATACTCCTCTGAGTTATTCCTAACTAGAGAAGTCCAATGGAGTACTGAAAATGGATTACCCTTGTCATCCACATTTTTCAATGGAAACTTGAACCTGTCTGCTTGCCGAAACAACATGAGATACACCAAAACTAACTAATGTTTGTAGACACCTTCAAATTTAAATTTCATAAGTTTTTCATGCTTGATATATAATAAAAACTGCCTATAATTTAAGATAATGGAAGGTTTTTCTCCTACTGAAAAAAATGAAAGAAATCCTAAAACTGCTTCATCGACCAATTGATCTCTACAATATCCTAGCAAACAAGTAACCATGGAAATCACTTGTTTCAAAATTTCTGGAAAGATAGAAACAGGGTACGGGGGATTTGTTCTGGGAATTCAGAGTTCTCTGGTAAAAAACATGTGAATATGTTTGCTTGCTTAGGGAAAGTGAGCTTCTTGTAAATTTATATCAATGCCTCAGTAGAAAAAGAATGTAATGAGGTTTGGGGAGTTAATTGCAAGGCTTGGAAATTTTTTTCTGGGTGGCATTGAGGAATTAGACGAAGCCCTACAAGACATAGATGCCCTAGTATTTGATGAATCACGCCCTCGTGTGGAGTATGGGGAAACAGCTTGGGATATGCAGATGCAGGGTATTGCTAACTGTCGCAATCTATCAATGGAGGAATGTGACAAAGACCCGTGAAATATCACTATCCCAGAATCAGAGGGTGAACGAGCAGTTGCTGGACCCCCACTGCAAACCATCGATGTGACCAAGTCTCTTAAGCTAAGGGAAGTCAACATTGGAACAAAATAACAACCTAAGCTAGCTAGAATTGAGGCTTACTGGGATGATGTTACCGTCGGGAAGGTCGCGGAACTTCTCATGGAGTACTAGGATCTGTTTCCTACGAAATTTTTAGAATTCAAAGGTATTACAGGGGACTTGGAGGTCATGAGAATCACTTTAAAATCGGATGCACGTCTTGTCAAGCAGCGACCTTACCGATTGAACCCCAAGTATAATCAGAAAGTCAGAGAAGAAATCGACAAAATGCAAGTTGCAGGTATCATCGAACCAGTAGAATAGTCAGATTGGGTAAGCCCTATGGTGGTCCAAGAGAAAAGGACTAAAGGAGAAATAAGAATCTATGTCGACCTACGTAAGTTGAATGATGCTTGCATACATGATCCCTTTCCTACACCATTCTTTGATGAAATCCTCGATAGTGTGGGAGGGCAGGAAGCATACTTGTTCACTGACGGGTTTTCGGGCTACCATCAGATCTCGATCGCACCTGAATATCACAGAAAAAATACTTTCACCACTGAGTGGGGATCCTTCTAGTACATCATCATGCCATTTGGGCTCAAAAATTCCCTTGCCATCTTTTCGCGAGTAGTGGTCACAATTTTCAAGGAGTTCATTCATAAGTTCCTAGAAGTATACTTTGGTGATTGGACAGTATTTGGATTGAAGCACGTCTCGAACCCGCGCATGATGTTGGTTGCTTGTAGAAAGCACTAGATTTCCCTAAATATTAAGAAGTGCATATTTTGTGTACCTTTCGGGATCTTGTTAGGCCATATAGTCTGTCGACATGGATTGATGTTTGATCCCACCAAAGCTGCAGTTATCATCAATTTAGCAGTCCCCACAAATGAGAAATAGTTGTGCTCCATCCTTGGGTACACATGCTATTATAGGAAGTTTATTCAAGGGTATGCACTGATCACGGCACCCATGGAAAAGCTGCTAAAGAAGGACGTATCATTTTTTGGGATGCAGAGTGTTAGAAGAGTTTTGAGCTACTCAAGGAAAAAATGGTTTCTGCACCTATCCTCATATTTCCAGATTGGACGAATGTTTTCCATGTCCACGTGGACACTTCAGGAACCCCCCTAGGATCTGTCCTCATGCAGCCTGGGGAGGGGGACATTGACCACTTGGTTGCGTTTTCTAGTAGGAAACTCTCTAGCGCAGAGCGTAACTACTCCACTACGGAATGCGAGGGGCTAACAATGGTGTATGCCTTGCAGAAGTACTGACATTATCTGCTGGGGGGGCACTTCAAGATGTTCACGGATCACTCAGCTTTGAAGACCTCATCAATAAGCCTGTGTTGGGGGGGAATATTTTCCGATGGTTACTACTATTTCAAGAATGTGACTATGAGATAATTGTGAAGCCGGGGAAATTAAATGCTGGACCATACCACTTGTCTCAAATCGAGAGTGGCGAAGAACAACCAACCTAGAGGAAGGATTGCCCGATGCGCAGCTATTTTCTATTAATATGGTTGATAAGCACTTTGCCGATATTATTCAATTCTTAACTATGGGGAAGGCACCTACAGAATACTCGGTACAAAAAAAAAAAGAGCTCATAACCCGCACATATGACTTTACCATCATCGCGGGCCATTTGTATAAGCTGGGAGCTGATGAGGTACTGCGAAGATACGTACTAGAGCATGAAAGATAAACCATTTTAGCAGAAGCCCACGGAGGCGTAGTAGGAGGTCACTACGCAAGAAAAGTGACGTCATAGAAGATCTTAAGAGCTGGGTTGTGGTGGCCCACACTGCATAGCGACTCTCACGACTATTGCAAAGCCTGCGACACTTGCCAAAGGACAGGAAGACTATCGCGTAGGGATGAAATGACCTTACAACCACATATGGCCTTATAGGCATTCGATAAATGGGAAATATACTTCATTAGGCCCATCAACCCACCAGGTAAGAAGACAGGTGCCCGCTACATCCTCACTGCAACTAATTATGTAACCAGATGGGCGAAAGCGCAAGCTGTGAAGGATTGCACTGCAGATACCACTGCGCACTTTATTTTCGAACATATTCTAACCAGGTTTGGCTATCTGAAGATCTTAATGAGTGATAGAGGTATGCATTTCATTAATGACACAATACAAGCTTTGACTGAGGAGTTTCGGATCCACCATGCAAAAAGTACCCCGTATCACCCGTAGGAAAATGGAACGGTAGAAGATTTTAATAAAATTCTGGAACACGCGCTTACCAAGATCTGTAATGTTGATTGAAGCGATTGGGATGTGCACATCTAGTTGGTACTTTGGGCCTATCGGACCACGTGCAAGAAATTGACTGGGAAAACATAGTTTCAGATGGAACGGAGGCTATTATGCCCATGGAATATATCGTTCCTAGCTTACGCATCGTGGCCTTTACGAACATGGTAGGGCCCGATATCATGGAGAAATTCTTAGTGCAACTAGTTGCCTTGGAGGAAGATCGATTCATTGCTAACTTTCATCAGAAATTTTAGAAGGCCTGGGAAAAATCATGGCATGATAGACATATTCAACAGAAGGTCTTTTCGGAAGGAGAATTAGTCCTGTTATATGATAGCCAGTTTTTGAAACACCCGAGGAAGTTCTGCCAGCACTGGTTAGGTCCCTATATGGTAAAGGAAATCACCGATGAAGGAGCCATTCAGCTAGCTACATTGTTCAGTGATCTTATCCCAGGATATGTTAACGAAAGTCGGTTGAAGCCCTATCAGGACTCCTCCGTGCCGATCAAATGACTATATGGCCAGAGTATCTGTGTTACAAATGGTACGCGCAGGGCCGGTGTGCAGGAACAGACGAGCAGGGATGATGCGCAGGGGGTGCACTATCTGTGCCGGTGGGATGCGCAGTGAGAAAAACTAGTCGTTGGAAGGAAGTGGGCACTTGGGGAGCCGTGCTTCCCGTTTGAGGGAGCGGCTTACAGACAATTAATATGGTGACTTACGAGGACTTTTTACCGTTTCCATAATGATGAAGGGAAGTTAAGGATCTTTGAGCTGGTTTTCCCTCAGGATGGCTATAAGATGGGGAATGTTCAGACTACGAGGTTCACATTTTGGTCTAGCTTGTTGGCCTTTGACTAATCTGATATATATTGTCTTCTGGCTATCTGCATGAATACTGGAAATACACCATCCGATGGTAGCATTGCCTAATTTATCTTCCAAGCTAGGATGCCTGCTACCAACCCCATTGGCCCCTCACCTGAGACGAAGTCTAACGAGGAGGGATCTGATGAAGTTCAAGAAGTAACCCCTGTAGCAGAGGAAGTAATTTCCACCTCAACCACGCAAAAATCAAAGAAAAAGTAAAACAAGCATAGTGGGTGGGTGGAAAGCCTCGCACTTCCCCCCAGATTCAGCCGTCCCCTAAGAAATTGCCTAAGAAGAAATTGTCTGTCGCCCCTCCGAATCCCATGGCACTCATAGCAGAAGGTCTGCAAGTGACCTCGCTGACCTGGTTACTGCCTTATGTTTGGCCACGCAAAGCAGCATCACGTATGCCCAACGTGGATGTTGTCCATTCCTATCTTCAGACGTCGTTGGTCCCTGAAGATGTGCCTCAACTGGGGGATATGATTGGCCACCTCCCCCACATCACATTTGATAATCATGACTTGGGTAACCTGGATGATTTTCCTTCACTCCCTCCACACCTGTACTTGGAACAAGTCATCAAGGATGGTGTGCCCAAAGTAGAGCCAATGGTTTGGGTCAAGGGTCTAGTCGGTACCGACATTTTTAACTTACTGCACCTTCCTTACTTCGGTCGCTACAACATCACCAGCCTCGTCGTTCGCCAATTGCTGGCACTTATTCACGTTGGCTTCTTATGGCTTGAAGGTCGCATATTGATAGATGCTACTCTCATTCACCACATTACTGGCCTCGCTATTCATGGGCCTAATCCACGGGATGGCACAAGTAAGAAATTCGAGCATCGTCTTGCTAAAACTATTTGAGACAAGTACAAGGTTAATCGTAACAAGTAGGCCTTCCTGATTGATACAGTCAACGACCCCGGCACATGCCTAGGTACTCATATCCTTACCTGCAAGATGATGCGGAAATGTCAGGCAGTAACCACCCCTGCTCATGTAATTCAAGTTGCGAGCCAGTGTGAAAAGGTTGTCTGCTTTAACTGGTCCCAATACTTGGTAGAAGAATTCCTCGACAATGTGCTTAAGGCTCAGGAGCATGGCAAAGAATTCTACTATTCATGGTTGATCCTGTTGATTGTGTCAGTTGCCTGGGAAATCCTGGAAGAAGCATTCTTTCCCCCCTGGAGCCTAGCATGTGCGAAGGGGCGCGGTTTTCAAACCTTTGGGATTCCAAGGACCCCTAGCGGATTGAGCAAAATAAGACCTTCTGGCTACTCTATGATGGTGCTATCTGAGTAGCCATTGATTCCCAACCGCGCCTATCCCCAAATATCTATAACAAGTATAAGCACATTGTTGCATTTCGGGTAGTAATGCACAATGTGCAAATTTGGGCTCATAAGGAACATACTTGGCATAGTCCTCCATATATGACTTCTGAGGCTGAAATTGAGTAGGTCATGGCCAACGGAGTGGAAGGTTGCCACCCCACCCACCGCCCTCAACTCAGCAGGTACGTTTGGCCACCCTGCAATATCCAAGCCCACTGTTCCGCTTAGCTCAACAATAACGGCCAAAATTCCTACCGTCATGCTGCAGGCGATCCCCAGAAGTACTACCATGCAGCCTGAGTCGGATTCCCTGCCGGACCAGAACATAAACGATGAAGAAAATGCAGGTACGTCAGTCCTACAGAGTCTCAAACGACCATGTGGATCGTCTCAAGGGCCTCACAAGAAGCGTAAAGCCACTAAGACCGACGTCAATGTGGAGGTTACCCTAACAGAGGATGATCTGGATAATATTGCTGATGCGGTCACCACTGCGGCTGTTGATCAATGGATTACTTGGGAAGAACAACACAAGGCTGCAATGGAAGTTTTGTAGACATAATTGCAGTCCCTCCGGCTCAAAGCGGACACCCCTCAAGCGAGCGTAGATCAAGCTAGGAAGAATCAAGAGAGCGAGGATCAAACAGGGCAGTTGGGCAAGTAGGGCCCCGTTACGGCCCTAACAACCACTGTAGACAGCCGACTCTGCCAGCTCCCAGGTGATGCCCTTACAATGGAACCCGCTGACCTATGCAACCAAGTCTGGGGATGCCCGGTCGACCTTGATGTTAGTCGACTGACCAATGAGCAGCTGTGCGCGCTATTTACCGTTATCACCTGTGAATTGTAGCACCGAGAGCTCCTTGCTCAGCAACACCTCAGCGGGGCCGAACATAATATTGCGACCCATGTTGTTGAAGCTGCCCAGATCTAGGTTGTGCATGTCGCCATTATCGCACAACAAGATTCCTTGGAACAACTGCTCAATAGACTAAGCGAAGATATGCCAGGAGTGATTCCTACTTCTTTTGAGCCCCAGGCCAAGGTCGAAGGATCCAAGAGTAATTCCTATTTCTGTTGAGCCTCAGGCCAAGGTCAAAGGATTGATCGCTGCCTTGAAGGTGTCCCGGACTGAGGTATCAACTTTCAGGACCGAATTCGAACTTCAAATTTCCTCGTTGTAGGCCAAGCTCCAGCCTGAAACCCCCCCCGGAGGTACGTACCCAGCGAGCTGCACTAATTACAGAGGCCATGACTACTATCACTACGGAAATCCGTAAGGGTGTCACTCTTCTTGAAAATGCTATGGAAATTTGGTCCCAAGTGTAGCACGATCCTCTCCTCCGCGAGATCGATCAGGAATTAACTCAGAAGGAACGATACTTTGAGCAGCTGGAAGCTACGATGTCCACCCTTGTTCTAGCTCAGCACTTTGCATGAATTCAAACCACCCACGCAATTCGTAGTGACACTATTGCACTCCAACACAAAAAGTAGATCCTCAGTGACCATTTGACACCCTGGTTGGAAGACGCCCTTAAGCTTGTCCAGGACATAGACGGTGTGATACGACAGTTGAACCAAGCTCTTGACAGTGTCACTGTTGCCACGGAAGGACCAACATCTCAGAAATTCGTGGAGATCGTGCAAATGGCCGCCATGCAGAGTCTTCATGTATTGCCTCCGCTTACTACTGCCACGGAACAGCTCAAAGACAGGATGAAGATCTCACCCGCGCTGTGACTCGGGACGAGTCACAAGATTGTGTTGGGGGACTATTGGAGCAGGGTCTCCTCGCCTTATTTTTGTCCAATTTTGTAATATTTTTCAATATTTAGTCCAGCGCAGAGGGTTAAGATGGGTCAAAAACCCCCAATAATTTGTAATGGGTCAAAAGGGTAGGCCAAGGGTCCGCAAACCATGGTTTTCAGACCATAGGACAGCACAGGCTAGCATGCTATAAATATATAAGTAAATTGAGTCTAGAGGTAGAAGAGCATAGAGATAGAATTGAGTTCTGAATTGCGAATTTGTTGTGTCGATTGTCTCGGTAAGGCCTCCTGCTGGCTGTGTGCGCAGAGACCCTGAGTCCTGCAGTGTGCAGACTCGGTGGCTGTGTGCGTGGGCCTATTAAGTAGTCTGTAAGCGGAATTTGGTTATAATTGCATGAGAAGACTGTTTTGCGATCTCTGTGTTGTGTTTATTGCTTAAAGATATATTTGTGGCTATGATTGTTAATAGTATGCACATGGATGCGATATTCTGAATGCATAGATCTGGTTTACGTAATTGATTGGTTAATTGCTATCTTCTGTGAAGTATTATGTTGTATCTATTATTGTGGATCCTAGGTTACATTCTTATTTAGCGTGGGACTAATAGATCTGAAGGTGTCCCCTTTTATTACCCTTATCTCTCTCTCTGGGTGCAGAAACCTGGTTCCAACACCCTCCCATACTACTTCGGGTGAGACCTTGGTCTGCTCTGCGGGCCATTGCCGAAAGGGCCAGTAGTATAGGGGTTTGTTGGAAAACCTTAACCACCAAACCTCGGTCAGGACCCCTCGAGCCAATAGTTATAAAAAAAATCACCTTAGAAACTCGTATTTCTGTGAAATGTTTTTGGTTCTACACTTTTTGGTGCCCTAGGCCAAAGAGGTAGGATAAAGTGTTACAAAACCACAACTATCTAGATAAACTACATTCCATGTTAACAACTTTTGATTTTTTAGTTGCTTATAATTAAATTAAAGTTTTTAGTGTAATACTAAGTTTTTATATATTTATCAATTAAATGTAAATATTCTAAAATATAATGCTTATCAATATAAATTATTGTTTTAATATGTACATTACAATAAATTTTTATATTATTTTTGAAATATAAAATAAAATAAAAATGATTAAGTTTTACATATTTATTATTTAAATTTAAATATAAAATTTGAATAACAATGCTTACAAATATAAATTATTATTTTAATTTCTATACAAAAAAAATATTAATTTATAGTTATTATTTGTATTATACTTTAATAGTTACAAATACAAATTATTATTACACTATGCATATTATCATTTTTTCCTTAATTTTATTGATAGGAATAAAATTAGTATATAATAAATCAAATTGAATGGATTTATTATTTTTATTACTTTTTTAATTGAACGAATATTATGTTTTATTATTATTATTATTTAATTTCACACATTACTTTATAACTATTATAACATGCAATTTGAATATTCTCACCATTTACTTTTTTACATTGGTATATGAATATTACTATATCTCCCCATACTAAGTTGTGGAGCGCTTTTTAGTATGATAAAAATAATACATGTGACCTAAAAATGGAAAAAATAAATAAAAAAACAATAAATTTAAAATTATCTTAAGGTTTAAAAGTGGTTATGCTAAATAGAAAAACACTCCAACACTAGCCAAGTGATTTTTCAATCGAAAAAGAAACAACCAACCAACAATAAATTTAGAATTATCTTAGGCTTAAAAATAATCATGTTAAATTGACAAAACTCTATCCCAAGCTAAGTGATTCCTTTTGTGCAATGAAAATAATACACAAGATCTAATGTGTACAATGTCAACCAAAAATGAAATAACCAACATTAATTTAGATTTATCTTAAGACTTAAAAATAACAATACTAAATTGGCAAACAATCTAGCCCCGACCATATGATTTCTTTGGTGCAATGAAAATAATATACATTACTTATTTTGAAAATCCTCAATTGAAAAAGAAATAGCCAAAAATAATTTTAGAATTATCTCAAGGATTAGAAATAGTCATGCTAAGCCTGCAAACACTCTAGCTCCAGGGAAGTGATTCCTTTTGTGGAATGAAAATAAACCACATTAACTACTTCAAGAAACATCAACTGAAATAAGCATCCAATATAAATTTAGAATTATCACAAGGCTTAAAAATAACCATACTAAATCAGAAAATGGTTCCTTTGGTGCAGTGAAAATAATACACATTATCTACTCTAAAAAAACCTCAACTAGAAAAATGAAAACAATTAATTTTTTTTTTAATAATTATGTGCTATTCATTTGTTAAATCTGATGCTAAAATCCCTAAAATCCCTAAGGCTTTTAAACCTTTTAATTACATGTACTATTTGCTAGAAAGTAATACCATGGACTCAATACCACAAATCACCAATACTAAGGCATGAAACGGCTTGACCTAACAACTTTGACTCTTTCATTGAGTGAGGTTTAATTAATAAAGCCCTATAAAATATTGATAAACACATCAAATACAAATTCTTATTACTATTATTTAATATATTTTAATGTAATTTGCATATTCTTATTTTTATTAGTTTTTAATTAAACCAACATTATATTTTATTATTATTATTTAATTTCACAAATTGCTTTACAACAACTACAACTTACAATTTGAATTTACTCATCATTTTTTTTTACACTCATTCATAGGGACATTAGTGCATCTCTCGATATTGGGTTATAGAGCACCTCTTTGTGCAATGAAAATAATACACTAGATCTAATCTAAAAAAAAGCTCAACACAAAAATAAATAACCAAAAATAAATTTAAAAGTATCTTAACACTTGAAAGTAGTCATCCTAAATCTAGAAACACTCTAGCACAAGCCCAATGATTTTTCAATTGAAAAATAAATTTAAAATTATCTTAAATCTTAAGTCTTAAAATTAATCATGTTAAATTGCAAAAACTCAGCTCAAAGTAAGTGATTCCTTTAGTGCAATGAAAATAAAACACATGAACTACTTCAAAAAAACATCAATTGAAAGAAACAACCAAATATAAATTTTGATTCCTGTGGTGCAATGAAAATAATACACATTATCTACTAGAAAAATGAAAATGATTAATGACAAATTTATAATTATAGTTACATTTAATACCATAGGCTCGGTACCACAAATATGTAATACCATGGACTCAATACCACAAGCTACCAATAATAAATACTAAGGCGTGAAACCACGTGACTTAACAACTTTGACTCTTTCATCAAGTTTAACTAATAATTCCCTAGAAAATATTGGTAAACACATCAAATTATGATAAGCATCACAATACTTACCCCGGTATACATCTTACATTGCCAAAAAAAAAAAAAACAAAAAAAAAACCTACTATAAAAAATTAATAAATTATAATTTTATTTTAAATTATTAGCTAAATGTCAACCTACTTCACAATGCATCTCAAATTGTTAAAAATTTAGTTTGATCCATCTTGGCCATTGACACATCCATTCTTAAGATGGATACAGACTCATTTTATTATTAATTATAGTTATAATTTCACCAAACCAAAATGTTTTATTGATAATTATAATTATTTATTTTATTTTATTTTATAATTTAATTTAATTTAACTATTATTTTTATTTTATTTTGACTTACTCAATTTTTTTTAGGGGACATTAAAATATTTTCCCATATATTATTTCTTTTATATTTAATTTAAAAGCTTTATAAAATTATATTAAAATACAATAATTTGATTTTGCAATGAGTTATGATTTTTGTGCATGTTGTGTTGATAAAGTATAATATTTTCCTATGGTATTGTAACAAACCTTTTTATAAGTTAATGATAATGATGATGATGATGATGATTAATGTCCACTAAGAACAATGTGGCCTATGAGACCTCAAGAAAAGAAAAATGAAAAGAATCTAAGTGTGATTCTTCAAAATCTTCTTTCTATGATCAAAGAGAAGGGAAAGAAGTGCTCCAAGATCCCTATAGATGGGCTGGCTTTGTAAGTCAAGAAGATTAACTTGTCCTTAAAATTGGAGGTAATAGTATCTTTGATACTATCTTTGCTTCCCATACTGATCTCCCTCTTAATTTCCCAATGGTTGAGCCAAACCTGGGCATCTTTATGCCACCCGCGCTTGAGGCGGAGGTGGGGGTTTTGACTTAAGTTAGAAGAAAATTTCGGGAGCCTTTTGGATTCCATGTCATAAAGGTTCTTCTTATACATCAGATATCTAAACATTATTGTACTTTCAACCCCAAACTTCACATATGTATAAGACAATAGGGGTGACAAGAGTCTCAAAGAGGAACCTATTTTTACTCCTGGTGCAATAACATTTTTAAATCCAAAAGTAAAAATGTATGGGACAACCTAACACCTGCACATCTCCCCCATACTAAGCACATCTCCCTGATACTAAGTTGTAGAGCGCCCATGAAATAATTTTTTTAAATCCAAAAGAAAAAAATGTATGGGAGCGATGTAGTGGTGTAAAATAATGATTTCGTAACAATATTTAAATTTAATTAATAATCACATAAAAACTTAATACTTACAATAAAATTACAATATAACAAGATTCTTAACCATGAATACTCTCCCCATTTTATCATCCATATTATTAACTTATAAATAGGTTTATTACAATAATATGGTCTAATATAATGATTTATCAATAACACGTGCCCAAAAATCGTTGCAGAGCTTGAGCAATTTCTAAATTTGTCAAATAATTGCTTAGAAAAAGATATACACTTAAGTTGTTGACAAGTCTGCAAATATCTTCAAATAGGCTAATAAGGAACATGCCACCCTAGTAGGGAAACTTGACTAGCTTGAAATCTCTCATTCTTTCGCACAATGACTTCGAAGGTCATATTCCTGCAGTTGGCATTTTGAAAAGTTTTAATTCATCTAGCGTTGGGAGTAACGATAAGATTTCTAGTGTGATATTCCTAATGTGGCCCTGCACGGAGGGAATTCTCTTCATCATCAATAACATACCATCCTTGTGGTTGCTACAGTTATTGGAAAAAGTGCAATATTTTTTTAATTCTTTTGATTTGCATTTATTTATTGTTACAGGAGCAGTAAAACAAAATTTATTATAAAATCTAAGGAAATCAATATACCTAGAGAGTTATTGATAAGATTTATGAGAAGAGATTTGAAGAATGTGATAGACTCATTCAATGCTGATAACATAATCAGAAGCAACAACAATGTGTATAAAGGTGTTCTGAGCAATGGAAAGTTAGTGGATGTAAAAGAAATAAAAATAAAAAACTCCAAGGAAGTGGAATGGTGTTATAAGAGGGAGCTAGATACGACGACTTGTATTAGGCATTGAAATTTGGCGAATGTAGTGAGATATGTGTGAGAGATCACATTAAAGGCTCTTGTTACAAACTTTAAGCCTAATATAAACCTTGATGCACTCCTGCACAATCAGGATATTGCGCCCTCACGTTCAAGTGAAGGGTTAGATCCGTCACAGCGTGTGGGTATAAACATGTCAAAAAATCACGCATTGCTTTATTTGCATTATGATTAAGATTTTCCCATAGTGCAATGCAATTTTAATCCTGCAAATATTCTTCTCAACCAAGAGTTGGAAGCTCATTCTCTTTGGAAAATAAACCCTTTTTTGACAAAGACATAGTACAATGAATGGTTGCGCATATTTGTTCAAGTGGTTGCGAAATGACTTATGCAGGTTGAATTTATTTATTTTTTCTTCCTTTCGAGCGCGAAAACTCAGATCAAGTCCACCTCTCCTTCGTGTAATTTGATCTAGGGATTCTCTCGTAATTTTTCTGCACGAACCTTGTTTCAGAATTAAGGTTATGCCCACTATGAAACGATTTATTACTCGATCGAGAGCAATATTCCATTAGCAAAGTAAAACATACTTCGAAGTTTATAGAAGCTTTGTTTAATTATTCCATAACATTCTCAATTCAAACATTTCATGGCACCAAATAATCGAAAGTTTCTCCATCTAATGTTATGTTTTAAACTTATTATCTTTTACAGTCTCTGTATCTATTGCACTTGAACAAAAGGATTGTTGTATTCCAGAGATGACGCTAAAGGTGGTTATTTACTTGTGAAGTACTATCAAGGTACATGCAATTTTTGCAATATGGATATAGTTACTTGTAAATTGTTGTCAAGATATAAACAATTCTTTCAATGTGGATATCAAATTTATGATTTAATTATATTATATTTGCTAAATAACAATTATATAGTATATTATATTTGTTAAATAACAATTATATATATATATATATATATAAAATTAATTAATTAATTTTCAAAATAAATTTATGAAAAGTATTTTTATTGTACTTATCATTAATGATGACATATACATATTATATATAATATTTTTCAAAATATTTTATTAATAGAGAGAATAATTCATCATACTAGTAAATACATAACATTTTAGTTTTTTTTGGAGTTAAAGAGATTCAAAATAACATAAATACGTGTCAAATTAATTTATTTAAGTCATTTGAAACTACTAAGTAAGAATGTAATAACAAATTAATTTAGCAGATGTTATATCTTTTTAACATAGTAATTATAGGTTGATTATATTTTGTGAATTTTAAAAATATTAAATTACCGTTTATGGTATTCATATGTGAGGATTTAAGAAAAATAATTTTGAAGAAGATCAAGTTTTGCACTAACACTAAGAATAATGGAATTATAATATGGAGCTTGTAAGAACATATTTCTCAATATCTTCTAAAAGTTGTCCAACTCTCTCACTTAGAGAAAAAAAATGAGTTTAGTAATGAACCCATCTTGCAATTATAATCCATGATATTTCTATATTATGCAAAATAAATAAATAAAGTCACAATTTTTTTTGAATAATAGAATTATAATATGGAGCTTGTAAGAGCATATTTCTCAATATCTTCTAAATGTTGTCCCACTCTTTGAGAGAAAAATTGAGTTTAGTAATAAACCCATCTTGGGATTATAATCCATGATATAACTATATTATGCAAAATAAATAAATAAAGTTGCATAAAATTTTGACTTCATCTTCTATGCTACTCTTTCCTAGTTCCCATTGCAACATGTGGTGCAATTGCTAGTATAAATTCTTTATGTTATTATATACTTGTATTAGTGCATTTTGGGCATTTATGTTACTTCCATTTGTTTTTTGTAACTAAGCATATGTATTTGTAACTTATTGTTATTTGTTGTATCTCTATATGAGCTATGTGATTATAAATTATTTTAAAAGATACAAGCTATGCAAGAGGCCTGGTTGACTCTTGTCATGGGGGACCACCTTAGGTTTTCTCTAAGCCCTATTATTCTTTTTTCTAGGACTGCCCCTCTTTTGGCACACCAACAATGTTTTAATCGTTTTCATGGTCTGCAACAAGTAACTTGGATATAAACTTTCTACTTCTACTTGAAATATATTGCTTACTACCTTATAATAATTCTCTTTTATTTCCATAATAGTGTATTTATATACATATATTTATCTACTCTATAGTAACCAAAATTCAACTTTAATATTACGAATGGGTTAATGTTTAGATACATACTCTATGCATAGCATCATTCCCTTACCACCTAGGTATGTCATTTTCCTTAGACATAATTATCTATTTTTCTTACTGTAACCTCTTGTTTTCATGCAAAAAAAACAAAAAACAAATAGACACACATCTATATACATATATTTAACTCACAGAACATTAATAGGGATTTTCCATTCATTCTCTTGCAATACCTGGAGTCATTTAAAATTATAATAACATCTTATTTCATCTTTTCATAATCTAGAACAAGAACAATAACATGATTAATCACATAATTATTCAGACATTCATATATTTACCTAAAGTCTTCCTGGAAATATATTAAAGGTTTATGCATTCCTCTCAAGGGTGATCTACGTTTCTAGTAGTCCCCCCCCACCCCCAGAGTGAGCTTCAACTCATCCTTTCCAAGAGAACAATTCATAAGTTCTTTCTCAGTTCACACCTCCTTGACTATACTCCTCCTTGCCAAGAGAAAAATTCATAAGATCTTTCTGAGTTCACACCTCCTTGACCATACTCATCCTTGCTAAGAGAAAAATTCATAAGTTCTTTCTCAGTTCACACCTCCTTGACCATATTCCTCCTTGCCAAGAGAACAATTCATAAGTTCTTTCTCAGTTCAGACTTCCTTGACCATTGGTAGTGTTTTACTAATTTTTGGGTTTAGGTCTAGTATTTCTCTCCCATTGCCCCTTGACCATACTCCTCCTTTTCAAGAGAACAATTCCTTGACCATTGGTAGTGTTCTGCTAATTTTTAGGTTTAGGTCCACCCTTTCTGTCCCATTGCCCCTTTATTTGACTTCCTTCATCTCCTAGAGTTTTCTACACAATTTTTGCCCATTACATTTATCTCCAATCATAAAACAAGTTCCATGAACATATAATAGTATTAAATAGTATAAAAAACCAATGCATATAATTGTTCAGGATTATTTATTTTTGAGATATAACAATTTTTCATTATTATTTTGAAAAAAAACCAATATTAAAAAATCTTTACACAAAATAAAATAAAAAAATACAATAAATAATTTATAAAATTTAAGAAAAAATACAATAAGTAAATTATAAAATTTCAAATACAAGTAGATAGCATATAAAATTCATTTATTATTTAGTAATTTTGTTAAAAATATTTAAAAAAAAAACCATTACTATTAAGTAGTTTTTCTTATGTTAGTATAAAAAACCCATACAATATATAACAACTTTTTCATGTACTATTTTTAAAAACAAAATAAAAAAATCATTACAAAATTAAAAACATTTAAAAGAAGACGGAGAAACTTAATCTAGTTACAACAGTATTGGATAGTTTGAAAATAAAAGAAAAAAAACAAGTTCAATGAACATATAATAGTATAAAAAACAAAAAATGCATATAACAACTGTTCACGATTATTACAACTTTTCATTATTATTTTTGAAAAAAACTAATGTTAAAAATCTCTACCCAAGATAAATAGATAGTCTATAAAATTTAAGATACAAGTAGATAGCATATCAAAGTGCAGCTTCACAAGCTTTCCATTTCCATAGTTAAGCAAAATGAGAGTAGCTCTCTTCTAAATTCAGCCAGCAACAGCAAAAAAGAATGAGAGTAAGTAAAATGTAAATTGTTTTTTATTTATTTCCAGGAGGTTGAAACTGTCCCGTCTTTTTCTTCCTCGTTCCCTAGAACCATACGGTCATATTCATCAAAATTAAAATAAACATCAAATGGATCATCAACGTCCATGGCAGCATCATCGTGAGGATCTAAAACACAAAGTGGATCAGGAACAACCGTGGACGTGGAATGGGGCGCGGCTGCAGCATTAGAATCAGCTGGAACAACCGTGGGAGTGGAATGGGGAGCGGCTGCAACAATATTAGAATCAGCTGGAACAACGGTGGACGTGGAATGGGGCGCGGGTGCAACAATATTAGAATCAGCTGGAACAACGGTGGACGTGGGCGCAGCTGCATGAGCATTAGAGTACTGATTTCTGTTTAATGGATTGACGTCCTTCCCCTCAGGAATGGAATATTGCCCACTGCAACTGCCACCATTAAAATCTTGACTGCTGTTTGGAACCATGCCAGCATTAACATTAAAATCATCATCCTTGCATGTAGATGTTTTTTGTGCATTAATGAGCGGGTACTGATCATCCTGCATTTCCCATCTTTCTTTATTCGTTACTGACTGATCTGAAATATCCATGGGAGCTGCTGATACTTCATTCGCATTGCTCACCATCATGGCATCATCAATACCATCAAAATCAATAGCATCAAATGCTTGATCAACCATCATGACATCATCAACAACACCTGTAAGTGGATCAACCATCATGAGATCATCAATATCAAGTACTGGATCATCATGGCCGGGTGCAGCATTAGAATTCCAAGTGGAGTGGGCGCCGGGTGCAGCATTAGAAGCTGCTGCTGATACTAATTCCATATTCATGTGGATGGAAGCTGCTGATACTTCATTATTCGCGCTCACCCTGCATGGGCTAACCTCCTCCTCCACTGACTTGCCTGCACCTGCACCTGCACCTGCTAACTTATGTGGTGCCAATTTGTTGTTGTTGATAGCAGCTTCACTGTCTTCAGTACTCATGTTATCCAGATGAGTGGAATTTGCCATAGAATTAATATTGTTGTTGTTGATGATACCTGCATCGACACTGTCTTCAGTACTCATGTTGTTATCCAGATGAGTAGTGGAATTTGCCATATAATTAGTAATGTCAGGCCATCCAGATCTGTTGGGCTTTCCATTTACATCGTTGTTAATAATGTCAGGCCATCCTGCATTAAAGGTGATGGGCTTTCCTGTATCCGGAGACATGATCATAACACTCATCTGTGCTTCACACAGCATGGATAATTCACGTGCTTTTTTAAAGATTCCGGAGCTTCTTTTATAAAAGCACCCATGTCTTCGACCACGTTCCTCTATTTTCTTCATTTCCAACTTTACCCGGCCCATTTTTATTTTTTTTATTATATCAGAGATCAATAATCTGTCAAAGAAACAAAAATTCAATAAATATTTGCTACTATATTTTACCCTCAGTCAGTTAAATAAAAATAAAAGTAAAAGTAATAAAATAAAACAAAAACAAACAAACCCATTCTATTGTGAGTTCATTAAAGCTGACCCTCCAAAAACCAACCAGTTAAGTCAATCTAACTTGGCAAGAAAAACACAGTGAACTCAACATAACTTGTGAATTGTGACATTATTGAGTTAATTAATCGTGAGGGAAGGGAGTTTGAAGAGGGACATCGTTGAGTTAAATCAATCACACACAATCAATTCCGTACAAAACCAAACCTTTTTTTCTGGACAAATTTCTAAAGGTTTTTATGGTAACTGGATTTAAATATAATTTCTAAACCAAGAAAAAGAGAAAGGCTTAGCATAATACAAAATTATTATTAATGAAAAAAAAAATGATTAACCATACCTGGTATGAAGCCAGCCAACCGGAATGATCAAAATCGTTATAAATCCAATCCAGTGCGAGAGATATAAGATTTTGTTGACGGGCCTCAGATCCGTAACAAGAGGGTCATGTACTGAATAAAATAACTGCATCCATATAATAATATTTCATTTATTTAAATCTAACAGATAAGATAATATAAATATATAGGAAGCAGTACATACATCATTTAAAGAAGTAATTTAATTTGTCTTACCAAGCAGAACTTGGATGGATGAAGGAAATAAATAACTGATTGCAAAAACTCAAAACCCACCTTCTTCCTTCGAGTATCAAAACCTCAAAACCCGCGTTAATAGACACACATGGCAACGCAAGTGAGCGTATATATCAAAACTGAAAAGACTCTCTCGCTCCGCGTATTCACAGTACACGCAAACCTTCACAGCGCATTCACAGTACAACCTTCTTTAACGCAAACCTTCAAAGCGTATTCAGCGTATGGATGATGAACCTCACACAACTGCCACGTTGGATATGAAACTGCAACTGCAACTGCAACTGCGCATGCATGAAAACTGAAAAGAGGCAACAGCTACCTGATATGAAACTCATGCACCCTCCTATCCTATCCTATCTGATAAATGGTAGGTAAATAATGGACATCCAATCGTAACAACAGCACTGGATAAGAAAATCCTCCTTCCTTTTAACACAACAACAATAAGAAACCCTCCTTCATTTTAAGACAACAACAACAACATCTGGGGATTAACAGCAACATCCAATAGTAACAACAGCACTGGACAATAGTTCACTTCGCTAGAACACTTCCTTAACTAAGGGTTAAGGAATTGGAAATTTAAGTTTAAAATTAGCAAAATTAAATCTAAAAAAAATTTAAAAATTTAACTCACATAAGTAAGACTTTCTTAACTAAGGGTTAACTAATTGGAAATTTAAATTTAAAATTAGCAAAATTAAATCTAAAAAAAATTACAAATATAACTCACACATTAGTAAGTAGTAATTAAAAAAAAAAAAAAAACTTACTTAACTAAGTAGTAACTAATTGGATATCACTGACACATGAGTAGTGTAAAGTTAGAATTGAAAAAAAAAAAAAAAAAACTTCATTAACTAAATGTTAATAAATTAGGTAATAAATGATATTAAGTCTAAAACAACAAAATTAAAATTAAACCTTTTTTAACTAAGTGCTAATGAATTGGATTAGATCTAAAAATAGCAAAATTAAATCTAAAAATATATTACTAGTGCATAATTAGAATTAAAAGAGAGAAAGAGAAAATCTAGTTAACTAATTGAATTATGTCTAAAATTATCTAACAATGGCAACAATTTTGGGACAATGATACTCTATAAAACACTTTATATTTTGGGACAATGATACTCTATAAAACACTTTATATTGCAAAACCCCATATCTATCTCTATATATATATATATATATATATATATATATATATATATATATATATATATATATATATATATGATTCATAGTTCATAACACATTTATTTATTTCTTTTTAAAAGTTAAAAAAAAAAGAGTGTCAAACAAAACCAAGATAATTACCCTGTAGAAATTAATTTAACTAGCAATTACAACAAATATTGCAAAGGAAACATTATAAGTTGGTAGCATACTGAAGAAGCGCATATATGAAAGAATATGTTATGTGATATAAAGGTGCACAAACTTCACAATTCAAACTTCACAAACTCAGAGGGTACGACATGAAAGGTATGTTGCATAATTCAACCCTTAAAAATTTTAATCCATGTGATGTTTTCAGTTTTGCAAAGCGATAAACATTAAATTTGACAAAAAATTCAATAGCCTTTAACATTGGATTTCAACTTGTCTAGTACTTTATTATAGAAAATGAAGTAAATTGTTCATTCCCTAAAAAATTCATCTAGGAAGTTCTCAGTCTTCTCCTAATTGGGAAATGAGGACTATTTTTTCGACACCCAAGAACTGTCAAGACAATTTCTCATTGAAAAAGCTATTTGTAAATAAAATTCAATAAATTCAACTAGGAGTTGAGAATTAACATGGAGTTTGGTGGTTTACATCCATCTTCAATGCTTAGTACAAATAACCTTAAGATTAGTTAACATCAATTGCTGCAACCGTTCCCTGCAGGATGATCCATTGCAAAGATTTATTTCTTGACATCCATACTCTCCAGCATATGTACTTGGGGGTGGCCATCCTTACTCGTTTAAGGAGCATTTTATTCACAAATTTCCTAGGTGCTCAATATTTTTCTCCTCTTTGGTGCATACAAAATATTTAAAAGGTCCTTGTATCTTTTTTTTTAATATTTTCTACTGTAAGGATTTTTCCATGAAAAAATGTCCAATAGATAAATTCTATTATAGGAATACATTGGTCATCCCATATTGTTATCCAGATTGTAGACTTGTGTAGAAATTATTATCTGATTCCCATTTTTCATAATGTAATCACTTGCTTGTTCTCACATTCTCTATTTCCATAGATTATATGTTGATCGAGATGAGAGACTTAATTAATTTTGATCTCGCCTGTTGGATTAAACCAATAAAACCCTTATTGCTTCATTATTTTTGGGATATTGAGGATTATATGTTTCCAATCCACTAACATTGGGTAGTTGGTGATGTGAGTAATTGCAAAATTTGGAATATTCTACAATTTTGATAGATATGAGCAAAGTAAAATAGTAAGCCCCCAATTGTTACATTCTTTTTCATATTTCCAGGATTATATGTTCCTAGGTTGAGTATCCTAGAGACTTAAACACATTAAAGATGGTTCCAAAAATATCCGATGGGAAAGAGAAAAGACTTTTCTCATCTCCATCACATTTTCATAATATTCCATAATCTCCAAGGTTGTCCATTGTTTTAGCAATGGGAATTCCAAAGTCCTGGGAATTTTGTGTTTCAACGATGGGAATTCCAAAGATTTGGAAATGTTATGAAAGATTGGAGCAGTATTCGAACCATAAACATTGATTTTCCGAAAACAATCAAAAGCTAGACAGGTCTACTAGTTGTTTCATAACCTCCTTTTTATCGGCGGATGGATCATTGTTATATTATTTCCCTTGAGACAATACTTTAGAGCCCTCTTTGTTAATGTATGTTTGTCCTCCCAAATATAAGAGGAAAAACCTTGGATATACGTTCATCGGGTCTCTCTTATTACCTCCCTTGCTTCCTTACTCTACATTAAGAGAGGATTAAACCTAATGATAGGGACCATAGTTCTGAGTTTTCTAGAGAGAGAGATTTGATTTTGTGATCAGCTACTCCAAATGGGACCATTTTTTGTGTGACCTCCAAATTTTCCAACAAACAATCCTTATTTACAGAGAACCAATCTAGTCTTGTTGTTATATGCCCTAATCCTATCCTTCTATTTGTCTAGAAGTATTTTCATTTTTGGGGTTTAACATCCATGGGATCCCACGATTGCATCAGATTTTCCAATGTCTTAGGAAATGGTCCCTAACTGCACTTTCCCCTCTTTCCACATCTTCACCTAACACTAAATTTAGGTACCCTGTCAAGGCTTAACCCTCAAGTGTGATTGCATCCTTCATTTCCTTAGGATTGCCAACAACACATATTTTCCCTATTGTTCATTGGAACATATATTTTGGATAGTTTGAAATGGTTCCCTCTGTCTATATTTTCCATGTCTGTATAGATCAAGAGTTGCATGTTTTTTGATCAACTTAGTTTGAACTTGTCATGCTTATGTTGTGTTCATATTCATTTAGATTCTCCTCTAGAGCTTACTGCTAACATTGTACTTTCTTTTCGATTTTTTTTCCTGCTTCAATAGATTCTCATTCAGCTAATTTAGTCTCCTGGATTAGTATGGTTTCTTTCTCTTCTTTGATTGAATCTTCCATTACAACATATTTGAGTTTACCACCTATAACTTAAGTTTTAAGCATTTTTATTTGCATCCTTTTCTCCATGGTTAGTCCTTTTGTCTACATTGATTACAAGGCACTAGAGGCATGAAGTAGTGTAGAGATTCATGTTACAAAGATGAAGTGATAAATGTGAAACTTGAAATACTTAATAGAAACTACATTATCAAGTATTAAACTGAAATAAGAATAGTTTCATTTAAGAAAATAAATGAATTAAGTTTCCCAACTCTTTGCAAAGAACTTTCTTACAAAAATATCACCATATTTTCAAATTTTCATCTTAAAAATCATAAATAAATAGGCCTTATCCCTTCTCAACAATGGTTTATTCAAAGTTATAATTATATTAGTAAAGAAAGCATACTAAAATTAGTATTCAACACTTAGTCCCAAAGGTAGTTTGTTTATGTTAGGATAGGTCTTAAATCCCGATTCACTTTTAGAATAGTGTTTGTAAGAGTACACCTATGTAGCAAGAAAGTACATAAATCCAAATAAAACACCCAATTCTATCCACCCTCCTTCTATAATATCATATGGAGTTGACGAGATTCCAACACCACATAGCATGTTCATTCTTGAAAATTGAGACCACCAATGGGGTAATAATTTTGCAAACATGGTTATTTTTATGTTAAGAATCCAATCTACTTTAAGGTTTTGGGTTTACACCAAATAAAATTATTCTATTGGATTTTTTAATCTTTGTATTGATATTGAAATTGGGCCTCTCCATCAAATTATTTATTCATAGCTTAGTTTATTTGTAAAAAAATATTAAGCCCATATCTGATGTGAAAGAATTTTGCAAATCAAAATCAGCAGATCTGATGCAAAGTAACATAAATGAAGCAGGTTGTATGCACCATTCAGTAGGTATTTTCAAAGTTTCATTATTGGGAAATTGGAAATTCATAAACATTCTTTAATGGCAGTTCATCATGCATGGAATTTTTGGAACCAACCTTATTGGGTGGTACTAGGGGAAGTTGAGGGTGAGTTGGTTATTCTTTGGTGAGAAATAATGATTTATTAGTGATGGAATGACTTATGGAGTAGATATCCTCTTGAGAATTGATGGAGATAGATTTGAAGCACTGATTCTTGTGAGGCATGGTGTTCTCCCCATAAACCCAATGTTGGGAGAAGTTAAATTGTTGTACATGTCCATAGATTTCCTGCAAACAAACAAAAAAAGGGTTAAGATTACACAAGCACACTTCATCTTGAAGTCATTTCTATATCCAAATTCTATCATAGTGGGATTTATACCCAGAAAAAATACTAATATTAGCCACTGTCATCCCAGGGATAATTTATCTTATAATTTAACATTTAATACATAAAAAAAGTTAATAATGATTTTTGTGTGAGGTGAAGTTCTTCTTGCACTTTCCTTGCTACAATGTACAAGGTTGGCATGAAATGAAGGCTGATAATCACTTTCATCTGAATTCATGAGTGTTAGACAAAGAAGTTTTCCCTAAAATTAGTTTATGTTTGCATAATTTTTATAATAGTATCAAATGAAGAAATTTTCCTTGTCCACTGAGTTGTGGTTCAGTGGTAAACAAGTGGGAGGTTTATCTTTCCTACATTGGACCTAGTTTGATTTGCAAAAAATCATGCTCATGCATCTTCCCTAGGACATGTCATTGGCTTAGGTTAGATTCCCCGCAAATGGTGCTCATGCATCTTCTCTAGGACATGGCATCCATATTCCCTAGTACATGCCATTGGCCTAGGTTTGATTCTCAGTAAATGGTGCTCATTCATCTTCCCTAGGACATGCCATTGGCCCAAGTTCGATTCCTAGCAAATGGTTCTCATGTAACTTCCCTAGGACATGCATGGTTTCCCAAGAGTGTAGTTATGTTAACTTCAACATAAATATGACCCAATTCCAATAGATACATATAGGTCCAATAGTGACCTTTTTTTTATTATTTATTTCACACCTTTTTGTCATTTTTTTTCCCTTCATTTTCCATGTTGAATTTCAGTGCCTAGGTTTTCTATGCTTGATTTTTTATTGGTGGAATTGATGCTTAGATTTACAAGAACATCGAATTCTGTCACAAATTTTAGTATTGTACATCTCTCTCTAATTTTTATATAACTACAATTTCTCTGTACTTGAACCTTACAAGGAAAATTTTTATCTTAACTTTCAAACCAAATGCATTATCATGTACATGGAAGAAAATCACATGGACAATTACGACTAGAAGGACAAACTTAAGGTAATTAGGAAATATATATACCACTTAAATTGAAAGAAAATTTGTTTCCTCGACTTGTTTTCCATTTAATTATTTCTACTCCCATCTATATTAGACACACAAGCACCAATTAATTCACTTACTAAAATGCTATCAAAATTTCTCTAACTTCTTCTTTGCCTTTGTATTCAATTTTTTTTAAGTGGACATAGCAAGAAGAATTTGAGAAACCATCAGTGGGGCATATAAATACAGACTTCAATAAAGAACTTTATAATATTAAAATAAAAATGTATTGAATGCAAGCAATTGGAACACCTCAATTTGGAAGGCACTACAGAGACTTGCTAACTATTTTTCCAAAAGAAATAACTAGAAGTCTTCTAAACCAAGAACTAAGTAGCTTGATATGTCAATGCCATAAAAATAGGTTAAGATTCTTTGATTAAATACAACGGGTAATGAAAAATTTATATGTGGTATAGTAAAATTAATTTGAGACATGAGCATTGCTTTAGAATAATACCATTATTTTCCACTGAGACATCTTCATTGCCAAAATAACCATTGAAGAAAACATTGTTGATGAGAAATGACTTACCAATATTGACAACATCACAAGGAGAAAAAAATAAAAGTTGTAATACTTGACAACCATGTAGCTATATTAGAGCCCTAAGCTTTTCCAAGTCAACTAAAGGTGACCCTATATTCATCCCATCTCTGACTAGGATTATTCCAATATACAGACATTGCTTTAGAAGAATATCACATATTTTTATTCCGAGACATACCCATTACAAAAATAATCCCTGAGGAAGACATTGTTGATTAGAAATGCTTCACCAATATGTTTAACCTCACAAGGATAAATAAACAAATGAGTATTGCAATACTCTACAAGAATGGAGCTATGTTTGATTCTAGGAAACACAGAAAATGATGATGTGAAAAATACCTTTTATGTGAAAACAAATGAGCAAATAGAAGCAGTTTGGAACATTTTGTGCCTACAAAAAGTAGGGAAATAAAAATTAAACAATTACAACATCAATGTATTAGGTAAAGACAAATTAAACAATCACAAATTTAATGTAGTAAATAATTTTCCAAGATCAATTAACCCTGTCATGGTGAAAATTCTCAAAACATATTGTTTTGCCAATAAACATCTATATATTATAGATTATGTAAGTTAGATTTGGTCATATTGATATAGTATAGACTTCTCTTCAAATAAACTCGGAAGACTATGTAAGAGACATACATATACAAAAACAAAATATGAACTGTAAAATTTCACCAGATCGAGACATCAGGAATAAGCATGTTTTCACTAAAATATATGGAAATTTAATAGTAAAGTGACAAACTTCATGTATGATTATCATTGTTTAAAGAAATCAAGAAACTACAAGAAATATAATAATTGATACAATTTGACTTGATACAGTCAATCAATATTACCGAAGGCATTTTTTCAAGATTTGAAATGAACACTATTTTGATAAAATAATCCAAATGTGAAAATAATTAAACCTAAAAAGAATAAAATAACTGTTTTTTTTTTTTTAAACAGTAACCTCGGATAAATTTGAAAAAATAAACTCATTCATTTCAATAGTTTTGCACATAACAAACATCTACTTAATTTAATCTATAACACAAAATTGTGCTACCTTCATAAATCCTCACCTAGAAGAAACTCACAAAAATAGCATGAATAGAGGACTTTTTGGATAGATAAATTAGTACATAAATTTATGTAAATCTCTAGATACACAATTGACCTTAGTTTGGGAATTTTTTGGCAACGATGTACTAGGAGTGCAAAAAATTCAGTTATGAAACATGTAAAAACAACTTACGTCACTTTCCACCATGCTTCACTTCATTGTGGATAATCAATGATCTTGTTGCAAAGTCCCTGAAAAACAATGAATGAATAAGTCCAAATGACAAACAAGAAACATAAAGAAGAACTGAATTGGATTATTTGCAAAGTTCCTATGATCACCTACGATGACATGATTCAGTTCAGATACAACAAATACAAAAGAATCATACAAATGTAAATAAGCAATGGTCATAGTCAATGTATAAATTATTTCTAAAGTTGAACTAATTCCATCATTTTGCGAAACATAAAGTCTAATTACATTCATATATACCAATTAAAAGACTACCACAACTCTAATAAACATTAATCGTATTCAATGAAATAGTGCAGTGCATTACGCAGAAGAAAAAAGGCATCAACTTGAAAGTAACTTACCTTGAACAACTCGAGCACTTAAACTAGCCAAATCTTGAACAACTCTAGCACAAGAGAGAGAGAAAACCCAATTAACTAATTGAATTATGTCTAAAATTATCTAACAATGGCAACAATTTTGGGACAATGATACTCTATAAAACACTTTATATTGCAAAACCTTATATATATATATGATTCACAGTTCATAACACATTTATTTATTTCTTTAAAGTTAAAAAAAAAGTGTCAAACATAACCAAGATAGTTTTTTTTTTTTCTAAGTAAGTCTAAATCTATTATATGAACATATAGTACAGAGCGATCCTAGCCTGCAACAGGCATACTGTCAGCAAAATGAAAAAAATAGAGCTGCCCTGTACGGGAAACCAGCTCGAGCAGAGTATAAGAGCTGCCTCTTCCGAGGAAACCAGCTTTAGCATATTGGTTATAAACAGAAAAACAGAGTCGCCCACGAGGGGAAACCGACTCATTCTATGTTTGTGACTGAGAACTGAAACAACAGTATAAGCCAAAAAATCAAAGAGTCCTAGCAGGATTACATGGATTTGCAGATCATCTAGAGGCCGTAGTCGCCTGAAGGCTGCTCCTCTTCTATCCTGCACCATCCTGCGCTTTCATCTGTGTGGGCCGGGTTGCTCTGAATTGCAGCTGGCTCAGCATCTTGAACGCCATCTTGTGAACCTTTAGCATGCTGGTGGGTGGAACAGCCTTCTCCAGCTTTGCGCGCCTCATCAGTACCTGTAAGGAGGGTGAATTGCGGAGAGGGATAGAGCGCAGACTCGTTCGGGATGGAGGAAGACGGAGGGGCGGGAGTGGTCTCAGCTACCACTTTGAAAGAGACAGTGACCGTGGCGATGATCAAAGGCTTGTTGGTGTTACTTTGAAAGTGGAAAATGGCGGATGAGGGAATGTGGAGGGGCGTGACAGGGTGGGGAACAACAGGAGACCTGGAAGAACCGGGACGGGGTCTGCGCGAGGCAGGGGAATTGCGGTTGAGCACATTGCTGGAGTGGCGCCTCACTCGAGGCCTTTCGAAACTATCTGCAGGGGAAGACGATTCCGAAGAACTAGAGGGAGAACGCCAACCTCTGGCAGAAGAAGCTCGCGTATTACCCCGACGGCAGCGAAGCCTATGCCTCAATCTGGGCATGGTGGGGCAATGGTCGAGACTAGGGCCAGACAGGAGGCGAGGAGGCGGCGTGTTCCAGAGAGCAGACGATGTAGCGACCAGACCAGAGCAAAATGGACTGTGGGAGAAATGCAGGCCGGGATAAAGATCGAAACAGCAAGTGAGCGGACAACGTCGGCCAACCTGCGTGCGGAAATTGGGCGAGGAGGCCTCCGCAGGGCATCTAAAATTGAGCGGCTTAACCTGCCGAGTCATGAAGCGTCGGAGGGTGTGACAGACCAGAATGGTAGGGGAATTAACCTGCAGAGCAACCAGATGGAGATAGGAATGAAAAAGCCGGATGAACATTGTGTGAGGACGAGCATTCATGTAGGGAGGATCGTATCCTCAGTGTTCCCACCAGTTTAAATGCTGTGTTGGGTGGAGTAAATTCGCAGTAGGCATGGCTGCGAGGAGTAAATGCAAACGAGCGCGAGGCCACGTGCTTTCCCGTGGCATGCCATCCTTCCGGACGCCCCTAATCACCCGCAGCCGGGGAACATAACCAAGATAGTTACCCTATAGAAATTAATCTAATTAGAAATTACAACAAATATTGCAAATGAAACATTATAAGTTGATAGCATATTTAAGAAGCGCATAGATGAACGAATATGTTATGTGATATAAAGGTGCACAAACTTCACAATTCAAACTTCACAAACTGCAGCATGATTAGAATCAGGAACAACCGTGGGCGTGGAATGGGGCACAACTGAAGCAATAGAATTAGTTGGAACAACCATGGATGTGGAATGGGGAGTAGCTGCATCATTATAATGATTTATGTTTGCAAATACGTCCTTGTGTGCATTCCCCTCAGAAATGAAATATTTCCCATTGCAACTTCCACCACTAAAAGCTTCAACTGCAACTGCCACCATTGAAATATTCAACTGCAATTTCCACCATTAAAATATTTCCCACCGCAACTGCCACAATGAATGAAACTAATGAGTCTAATTAAGTCTTGTGGGTTATAGCAATACATAGATAGCTTCCAACACTTAGTATATTAAGGTGAACCTTTTAGAAGTTTTCAACTTGAGTTTTATTACAAGTTTTGGTTCTTTCATTACTATTTTAGTGCTACATTGATCCTTTAGCTAGTGCTATAGCACTACACTACCCCTTATCTCAATACTTCAACCTCCAAAAAAAAAAGAAACTTATTTTGTCACTATTTCTCAAATTTTCGATTGTTCAAACCACTATAGCATTGTACTTGTTAGCGCAAGGATTCACTCCTTGACTGCAAAAGGAGTAAGCCTTACACATCATATTTAATTTCAATTTTTAAAGGGTTGTTTGAGTGGGGGGATGGCTTCTCAAATATTTTTGAAATGATTTTTTACATTCCTTAAGAGTTTCATGCATTTGGAAAGTCGTGGCAAGTATAAATTGTATGGGTAAATTGGTAGTATAGGGATCAGAGTGTAACAAATGAAGAAAATGGTTGTGTCAAGTGTAAATTATATGGGTAAATTGGTAGTATAGGGAGAAGAGTGTAAAAAATGAATAAAATGGACAACTGGTACCTATTCTAGGAAATATTCATATCCTAAATCAGTCACACAACTATAATGATGGCTCTTTACACAAAATCCTTTTCTGTAAAGTAAACAATGTTCATAAAGTAGATTTCATGTATAAAGTATTCCACAAATCCTTTATGAAATATTCACTAACATGTTCTACAACACATATATTATTTGCAGAAAGCTAAAAGCATATAATTTACTATTAAATCCTTTAATAGTTTCTCACTCACACCTTACTAGCTGTTGCAACTCATAATTAGAAGAAACTAACAAAGAAAGAAGACATACCATACATTAGATGGTTCTTGAGTCACAAAATCCTCCAACATGAACTAAAAGGGCTTTTCTTTATTACATTCAGTCTTCAGGTAGACCAACATCCAACCTGGAAATGGAATTTACAAATGGCATATATAGAAAGAGAGGCACCAACTCCATCTCTTCTAAAAATAAGGAAACACTACTCCTATCATTAGATAGGTGTCATAAAACATTACTACCATATCCCATCAAAATCTAACTGAAAGGACAAATGTAGAAGAAATAAGAGAAGAAATCTGGGCTAAAATGCTGAGTGTGTTGTCATGCTACCTTCCTTTTAAGACAAATACTCCTTCCTTTTAAGACAACAACAATAAGAATAATTTGATACATGAGAATTGCTTTAGAATAATACCATTATTTTTCCATTGATACATCTTCATTACCAAAATAATCCTTGAAGAAAACATTGTTGATGAGAAATTCTTTACCAATATTGCCAACATCACAAGGAGAAACAAATAAGTGTTGTAATACTTGACAACCATGGTGCTATATTAGAGCCCTAAGCTTTTCCAAGTCAACTGAAGGTGACCCTAAATTAATCCCATCTCTGACTAGGATTCTTCCAATATACAGACGTTGCTTTAGAAGAATATCATATATTTTTATTCCAAGACATACCCATAACAAAAAGAATCCCTGAGGAAGACATTGTTGATTAGAAATGCTTCACCAATATGTTTAACCTCACAAGGATAAATAAACAAATGAGTATTGCAATACTCTACAAGAATGGAGCTATGTTTGATTCTAGGAAACACAGAAAATTATGACATGAAAAATACTTTTTATGTGAAAACAAATGAGCAAAAAGAAGCAGTTTGGTACCTTTTGTGCCTAAAACTATTAGGGAAATACAAATTAAACAATTACAACATCAATGTATTAAGGAAAGACAAATTAAACAATCACAACTTTCATGTAGTAAATAATTTTCCAAGATCAACTAACTGTGTCATGGTGAGACTTCTCAAAACTATTTTTTTACCAAGAAACATCTATATATTGTAGATTATGTAAGTTAGATATGGTCATATTTGTTGGGCCGGAATTAAGGTATGTTTTCACCCTAATTTTACTTCGAATTATGATACACTTTTAGAATTTCTCTCGTCTTAACAGTAAAGGAAAGGAGAGTTAGTGAAAAATTAGGGCAAATGGACTAATAGTAAGAAGCATGTTTAAAACAACAAGGATTTGACTTATTTCATCATTATTCGTAGTAAAATGAGGCAGTTGAATCGATGATGACCAAAAGACAACTGACAAACAAAGAACATGAATCCACAGTAACCCCCAAGGACGAGCGGAAGGTGGAAAGATAGATCCACGTTCGAAGAACTCAAACGACATCCACGCTCAGTGGGCTATCGTTTGGAAAAGACCATTCCACGAAGCGAAATTGCCTTTAAAAAGGCCAAGGATGGATGAGAGAAGGGGGGAAGAATAAGAATTATCTTCTGTAATAGGCGTATTAGGACAGAACTGTCCAGTTGTATTCATGTCTTGACTTTTCTTTAATAAAGAAATTTGGTATTTTGAATAGCCATTTCCTGAGTTTTCCATTGCGTTGAACCTCTGGTGGTTTGGGCCCAGCCCTGGGAGTTTCTACGCTCACCTCTGTACTATACGTTAATTACGGAATTTATGTTCAGTTATCTGATGCATTCTGTGAGATATATTTCTACTTTATTAAATTTCTACGCCTATGATGTTGTAGTTTCCCATGCCACTCAGGCAATTTATTGCTCATGTTTCTAGTTTGTAGTAATAGTTTTACAACTGTTGGACATTTTCATCGCTTTCTCAATTCCTTTATCTTTGTTTATAAGCTTTAGCATAATCTTTGTCCAATGATTTATACCACCAAGAATTAGATCTTTCCATCAGTACTATAGGATTTATTGTTGTGTTTAATACAGAAGAATGTTAGCCAGTTAGTTTGCAAGAGAATTCCATTGTAAAATTAAAATAAGCAATTACTGTTCAATTCGTTGAGTTATTGTTCCATTCAGTAGAACTGATGTTCAATTCATCGAGTATGTTTTTCAATCATAGTTTATTATCGCTAAGCTTATTTAGACAAGATAGTTAACGACATTCTACAATTCCATTTCCTTTTGAGTTGATTGAACTTCGAGAATTATTTGATCTTCTTCATAGTAATATAGAGTAGCTATTTCTGATGTCACTCGCATATACTGTGCTCACACTCTTGAAATAAGAAGACTTACCCTGGGTTGACAATTGAATGAGAAGCATAGAGGTTTCCTATAATAATCACCTTAAAGAATCAACATTTTTGGCGTCGTTTCCGGAGAAAGCATTGAAGAGTGATGTCCTTCATTCCTTGTTCTCTGTTGCTGCGAAGCATTGGGTATTAAAAACGAGAGGTAAAAACCTGCGTACTAGCAAGAAAAATGCTTTCCCCGTAACCCACTTCTCAGCAATTGATCAAAGGTTAGTAGAATAGGTGATCTTGTTTTATGACTAGGAAGAAAAGGATAGAGACAAATCAAAATCATTCGAAAAATTCTACGAAACCCAAAGGACTGGTAATCCTTGGTAGAACGACATACATAGAAAAAATCATTAAGAGAGCTGAATCCTAGGAATTTGTAGGACACAGAATCATTCCCACTCAAAGTCCTACTACTCTTCCTCAGGTAGCAGCCTCACCATCTACAACCCACGCTGAGATTCATAGTGAAACTAAAGGGTCTGAACAAATCCTTCAGACTGCTGAACAGATAGATACTGACCCTTCAAGAGAGGGAGGTTCTTGCAATTTACAAGAAGGAGAAGGAGAAACTAGTGGGGTGATATAGGTAGGAGCTCTAGAGCTTGAATCCCCTGAAAAATTGGTCGAGACCAAGATGCTTAATATCCCATATTGAGGGAGTGTTGTAAAGCCTCCTCCCCACTTGCTACCCAATCCTACTAAGATCACTCCTCCTCAAAAATAAATCCCCAAAGAATACTGGCATATCTTTAATCAAATGAAAATAATCAAAACTAGAATCAAAGGCAAATGTCGAAATTGGAATATCCCATTTTTTACCATGCTGCTAACGCCCCTATGAAATCCATTCCCCTACAAAACATCCCCACCTTCCATGGGTTGACCTCAGAAGATCCTGATGCATTTTTATTTGAGTTCTATGTCTTATGTAGGGGGATACAACTATACCACTGAACCTTAGAAACTGAAACTATTCCCATCTCATTTGAAGGGGGCGGCATTACGTTGGTTCATGGGATTCGGTGGGGGAACCATCAATAACTGGGACCAAATGAAGAACATTTTTCTAACTAGATATCAAGATTATTGCCAGACTGGGGAATTAAAAGATGAAATCTTCAATATTTCTGCAAAAGAAAATGAGACATTAGAAGATTATGTTGAAAGGTTTCAGTATAATCTGCAAAGGTCCCCATATACTGCATTATCCAAAGACATCCTGAAAACAACAATACTTAAGGGAATGAAAGAAGAATGGGTTGAAACACTTAATATAATGGGAAGAGGGGACATCTATCAAGAAGAATATGATGAAATTATTTTGCTCTGTATCAGGAGCTCTTGGGGCAATATGCAAAATAAGCCAATTGGGCGAGACTCGACAAAGAAAGATCCCAAGCAGTCTGGTGGCAATGTAACCAGAGAAGAGTTTGGTAATATTTTGGAAGACTTCAAAACTGAAATTTTAGGTACTTTGACAACACAACTTGATGTCCTATAAGCCAAGCAGAAGCAAGCTATAGCGGAACAAAACTTGGTCGTCTTCTACCCACGTTGTCGAAAGAAGCACATCCAAAGGGAATGCCCCTTAGACACGATTCATACTTGTGCTATCTGCACTAAGGATCATCCTACGGATCACTGCCCTTCACTCTCAGGACTCAAAGTATTTTACAAAGAAGCAGAAGAAGAAACAAAACCAGTCTACTTGATGAACCAGCGTTGGCAATGGCAAACACGACTAGGTATGCCTCAAGACCTGCCTCCTTGCTTTCCTTCTCCATAGTTTAACCAAAAAAACCACTCAGCAACTTGGAAAAATCAACCGCCTTTCTCCAATTGGCCGCCTCAGTCATTTCCTATACCACCTTGGCCAACGCAACCCTCTACAGGGAATAATTATCCAAGTTTTCTTTGTTCTCCTCCTTATTGGCAAAACAACCCATATCAAACTCAGTGGTTATCATCCCCTTCTCAAACCAATTGGCCAATAAATTGACAAAGACCTTTGGGAATGACCCACCCCCCAATGGGGACAGGAATTCAAAATCAACCTACACTGCCAGCTCCGTACCCTATCCAGCACAACCCTCAGCCTATCATCCGTCCTCAGTTACTAGCCCAACCCAATCCTAACACCAAAAACAGGTCGGTCCAGCTAATCGAGATTATAGAAAATCCCAACCCTGAACTGAACAGAAGCAATGTAATGAGCTAAGGCAGAGATCGAGACATATTATCTCGCTAGCACAAGGGACGATCCCACCACAATTGGAATCTGGAACTCCAACAGTGCCCAGACAAAAAAATGCAACTGAAGTAGAGGTGGAGCAAGAAAAGGAAACGGTTGACCAAGAGAAGCCTGAAAATATTAGGATCTTTTCAACTCCTTTCCCTAAAAGATTAACGCTACTTAGACCTATGGTCTCCCCAGACTTTGATATTTTGGGAGAATTGATAAGACAATTAAAAAGCTATGTGGAAGAAAGCAAGCAAAAAGAGCAAATATTGCTCCCACAGTTCATGTGGTAGGAACACTTTCTGACTTGTTATTGGGTAAGGAAGCCCCCATTAAATATGATGACCCAAGGAATCCCGTAGTAACTGTATAAATCTCCAACCACTCCTTTCCAAACACATTGGTCGATTTAGCGGTGGCCATTAACATATTAAAAACGGGGACCTGTGAAAAGCTAGGCATCTCAGCGTTAGAACCCACAACTACGCTGTTGGAACTCACCGACAGGTTTTTTATCAGGCCAGAAGGAATATTGTAGGACATCTTGGAATCTGTAGACTCATGGGAGTATCCGGCTGATTTCCTAGTTATTAACCCAAAAAATCGAATGGACGGACACCCCTTGATCCTTGGATGACCTTGGTTAGCAACGACCGATGCTTACATAGGCTGTCAGACAGGCAGCATGACCATTGATATGGGAGATTCCATAAAGAACATTATCATTTATCCGCCTACCAAACCAAGTTTACCCACGGTGCACATTCACAAGCATTCGCATACATATTGGGAGAAAAATATCCGTCCACCTCTGACATTAATCGAAGCTCTTGAATTTAAAGATCAAACTGAATATGATGTAATTAATAACTTTATGAATCAGCCGCCTACATCCGAAAACTTGAAATGCCAAATGATGAAAATAGTTCTTGAAGAGGAAACATAAGAAGATCTCTTAACAAACCTTGATGATCAACATATACCTACAACCGTTGTACGAAACAACATACCTTTTGATATTGAGCCAGGGAAAATTTTGAATATCAATGGCAATCTGGATAGTGACCAAAGGCAAAAGCTCAGAAAGGTGTTACAGAAGTATCAGGGAGAATTTGCTTGGGACTACCCAGACATGAAGGGCATAGACCCCCAGCTATGCACCCATCACATCTATATCGATAAGGAGGCTCGACCTATTTGATAACCCCAGCATAGGTTAAACCCTCATCTAAAATACGTGGTAAAAGAGGAACTGCAAAAACTGCTGGACGTGAATTTCATTTATCATATTTCAGACAAGTGGGTCTCCCCTTTGGTATTCGTCCCTAAAAAGAATGGGAAATGGAGAATCTGTGTGGACTATTGAGAACTGAATAAGGCAACGCAGAAGGACCACTTCCCCCTTCCTTTTATTGATCAGGTCCTGGATTCATTGGCAAGGAAGCATTTCTTTTCTTTTCTTGACGGTTTCAATGGTTACAATCAAATCCAAATAGACCTCGAAGGCCAGGATAAAATGACCTTTAATTGCCCATGGGGTACATTTTCCTACAGGGTGCTACCATTCGGACTATGCAATGCCCCAGCAACCTATCAAAGAACCATACTCAACATTTTTTCTGATTTAATAAATGAGGGGCTTGAAATTTACATGGACGACTTCACCCCATTTGGTGATGATTTTGATCAAGCATTAGAAATGCTAGAAAAAGTATTGGAACGATGTATTGCCACCAGGTTATGCCTAAGCAATGAAAAATTCCACATGATGATGACCGAAGGAGTAATCCTAGGGCACTATATCTCTACAGAAGGAATATAGGTAGACCCGGAAAAAAGAGAGGTAATCCTTTTATTAGCCACACCTTGCACAGAGACAGAGGTGCGTAGTTTTCTGAGGTATGCAGGGTATTATTGTAGGTTTATAAATAATTTCTCTCAAATTGCTGCACCTTTGTATGCTCTAATTGGAAATGTAGAATTCCATTGGCCTGATAAATGTGACACCACTTTTGAAACTTTAAAGAAACTGGTCTCGACATCACCAATCTTACGAGGTCCTAACTGGGAGTTTCCTTTTCACATTTCTTCAGATGCATCCGACACAATGATAGGGTCAGTTCTTGGTCAAGAAGAAGACAAAAATCCCTATGAAATTTATTATGTCAACAAAAATATTACTCCTGCTGAATTAAACTACACAGTGACAGAAAAAGAGTTCCTGGCAGTGATTTATGCTATTAATAAGTTTAGAAATTATATAACTGGCTATCAAGTACTCTTCTACACTGATCACTCTGCCATTAAATATTTAGCCAATAAACCAATCACAAATGGGAGAATAACTCGTTGGTTGTTGCTTTTGCAGGAATTTGACATAACCATCAAGGACTGCCCAGGAAAAGAAAACGTGGTCGTAGACTTCCTATCCAAAGTTCCAAAGACAGATGACACACTAGCAGTTGAAGATCAGTTTCCTGATGAACATTTGTTTGTCGTAGTAGTAAAAACACCATGGTACGCAGATGTAGCAAATTACTTGGTTGTAGGGAAACCGCCTAGGAATTTAACATCAAGGGAATGGAAGTTGATTGTACAACGCAGTGCCAGGTTCTCCTGGATCGGCGGACACCTCTTCCACACAGGGGCCGACATGCATATACACAGATGCATTCGGAAAGACGAGATATATGATATCCTACGGGCCTGTCACGATGAACCATGTGGCAGCCATTTCGCAGATTTCAGAACGGGACACAAAGTATTACAATTGGATTATTATTGGCCGATGATCTTCAAAGATGCGAAAAAATATGTCCAAGCTTGCGATAGTTGCCAACGAAGGGGCCGCCTAGGCCAAGTAGATGAAATTCCACTACAACCACAATTGGTAATAGAACCATTCGAACGGTGGGCACTAGACTTCATTGGACCGATCAAATCACCATCGAATCAGAAAACCTACATACTAGTTGCCACGGACTACATAACGAAATGGGTGGAAACAGTAGCCTTATCAAGAGCCACGGAGGAATCTATGATTAACTTTATGTTTGAGCTATTTGTATGATATGGTCTACCACGGGAAGTGATAACCGATGGAGGGGCACAGTTCGTAGGTAATAAAATCAAAGCCACTCTAAAGAATCACCACATCATCCATAGAGTCATGTCTCCTTACCACCCGCAAGCGAATTGACAGGTCGAAAGAACCAACAAAGTCCTTGAAGCAATCCTTACTAAAACGGTATCATCACATCGTCAAGACTAGGCCACTAGACTTCCAGAGGCCCTGTGGGCTTATCGCACAACATGGAAAAACACCACTGGATATTCTCTGTATCATCTAGTATTTGGAAGAGAGCCCATTTTTCCCATTGAATTCGAAGTCAAAACTCTAAGGACAGCCCAGGAAGTAGGATTGTGTTGAACCCTTAGTTAAACTGAGAGGGGGGGGGGGGGTGAATCAGTTTAACGCATTTATGGTCTTTTAAAACTTTTCCATTAAACTGATTTACACCTTCATTTCATGCTCAACTTAATATGTGAGTAATCTTAGAATGTGAGCAGCAAGTATTAAGATAATATAACAAAAAACTTAATATGAGAGCAACAAGTATTAAGCAGATTAGATAAACCATATCAACACATAAACATCATGCACATAGACACCAGATATAAGTGGAAACCCATAAAGGGAGAAAACCACATCTTATTATTGTTGTGATGCAAAGGCAAGCTCCAACTCCCTCTCACCACTGATTTTATGTAGGCTCCAACCCACAGGAGTCTCCTACCTCAATTCTGCAAGCTACAACTTGCAAGGAAGCTCCAACTCCCATCAATTTTCTGCAGGCACAAACCTACAGGAGGCTCCAACCTCAGTCAGCTACAACTGACATTTATGAAGCTACAACTTGATGTGGAAGCACCAACTCCCATCTATTTTCTGCAGGCTACAACCTATAGGAGGCTCCTACCTCAGTCAGTTACAATTGACATCTATCAAGCTACAACTTGATCGGGAAGCTCCAACTTCCTTACTCTTTCAAAAGAAAACACTTGCTGATTTACCTTGGATATCAGCTTTGTTTCGTTCCTTATTTTTTGCTGTCCATCAGTCCTCATATCTGCCCTGTATCATCTCTGCATCTTCTCAGATTCTCTATCATCTCCTCCTTCTTCTCTGCCTCACTGCTTCATTTCTGCATTCTCTAACCCCTTTGCAGCATTTCTGCATTCTCTCAGATTCTCTATCAGCTCCTCCTTCTTCTCTGCCTCACTCCTTCATTTCTGTACTCTCTAACCTCTCTATGCATATCAATGTAATATTATTTATAGAGATTATCTCATGACTGTTTGTATTCCATAGGGAATTCGAAGTGAATAGCCCTGACTCTTTGCCTTCTGCCTTCTCATTTCTTTTTCCAGCTGATTCAGAAAAATATAGCAATTTATACAGATTTCAGTGGGATATTTCTGTGCCTCCGGAGACTTGCCAATGCATCACAAACAATATAAAAACAATTAAAACATTTTCATTTTCATTTTCAGTTACATATATAAATTTCACTCAGCCATTTTTCCGGCCCTTGGCTTGCTGGTTTTTGTCTTTTCTGCTACTGTCATGTAACTATCCTGCATACCTCTGTTTACTGCAACTCTGTGCACTTGTGCATGTACACCTGTCAAAACCACATTTTCTTTCCTGTGCATATTCACCTGTTCACTACAATTATGTATCTGCTGTATATATATAACTGCTTTACCAATTTAGTCCCAAATAAATCTCAAAGTCTCATTGTATATAAAAATGCAGCTTCTTCTTATTATCTGCTAGAAAATTAAATAAATGCGGAGGCTTCTTATAATCAAGGTTATAAAACCCATAAAGCATATAATATGGTTTTATAATAAACCCAGCAAACATTTTATTTCACTTCGGAATAATAGTGCAATCCACAAATGCATATATTATAACTCGAAGTTCATGAGATAACACTCAACCACGCACTTATCCTTACTTTATAGTTGTGCAACTATATTCCAAGCCCGCTTTATGAAATGTGAATCGATTATATTAAACCCTTTCTGCCAACACATGGGTATACTGACCACACTTAACCATTCATATTGAACAATATCCATATGCACTCATTAGCATACATTCAATCCTTAATATGACTATAATATTTAAAGACCCAATCCTTAATGTGTGTCTAGCACACATTCCTTTTCCTATAAGGTTCAAATTTGTCACAACGCAATATAACAATAATCAGTGCATATAGCTAACATGCTCGCAAATCAACTAACCCCAAGGTTACTGATATTGGTCATTAAACAAGCAAGTTTATGAGCATATATCAGGTCCCACACTCAAATCAAATCTCCAGAACTCAAAAGATTCAACCACGTCTTATAACATATCAGGTCCACCACAATTCACACATACCTCGTTACCCTTCAGTCCATAACTCCGGCGGGAGCTTACTTCATTTAATGGTTATAAAACCAATATAAGGCAAACCCCCATATTAAAACATTCATGTTAATATGCTAATTCTCATTGTATGGAGGTATCGGCCAACACTCAGTATTTCAATACATACCTTTTCTCTAACTGTAATGCGCCTCTACACACAAATTCATTTCCTATAAGGTTCGGTAAACATCTGACATAATATATATATCAACATTACAAAATATATCAAACCCCGACTTGATATAGCACTCGGGCCCATCAAAGTCTCATATGCAATTTCCTATACGTGCACCCTTGTGATATCTCATATCGACTATGATATTTTAACATAATTGCATCCTCCGTCAAATGTTAAGAACATTATAACAAAGCCTCGGCCAAGGTTTAAACCTCAACGATAACCATGCAATAAAGCAGGCCCCAGTATTTAACATACCTCTATGCAACTTCAGTCACGATCCAACGGTGGATCTGTTATCGCATTCCAACCCTCGATTCAACACCCATCCGATGGATGACGCACAATATCGCGCAACCAAACTGCCCTCCTTTTAACCGCTCAAAATTGCGCGAAGATGATGGGTCCCAGCGTTAACTTACCCCTTACATCTAACGATTGAGACATCGTTGCTTCGACTTCGATGATCCAACGTCCAAAACAAAATGTCGCGTAACCAAACAACACGAGGTTTAATGTTCAAAAGTTACGCGATGAAAACGGTTTTAACAATACCACATTTTCCACGTGTCGAACGAGGACCAACATCACGTTCGAATTGTGAAAAAATCTTACTAGTTAGATAGACATGCGATATTGTCAGTATGCTTTATTGAAACCGCCTTTACTGTTGTCGCTCATGGTTCCCATTTTCCGTTTTTTTCAAGGTTCCGCCTCTTTCTTTTATTCATGGGTCTATCATTTGTAATTAAACTCAAGTTTCCTTTTCACATTCATCAGCGCTCTTCAAGGTGATTTCATCCCACAGATTATTTTAAGGTCCCGCGCCCTTACGAGTTCCACAATTTTGGATTCCTTTGATTCTTCTCTTGGTAGATTGATTGGTTCGTCACTGGTTCCAACATAGAGTTTTCCATTGGTTCAAAAGCATTCCCTATCAAGGAATGTTGTATCGCCTGCATTATATAGTATGAATTTGTTCATTTCTATAAGCAATACAACTCTGGGTTCACCACTGTGAATTCACAATAAACTCTCGACCCGTATTCAATTGAAGGTTTGTAACATTCACACTATATCTTCAACCCTTTTAAATGTGACTTCAAAACCCCATTTCCTCGATAGTGTATCTAATTCCTCCATGAGCTAATTATAGAATAACGATTCAATGTTGGAATATACCCCAAACCAGTTTGTGTTTCAAAGCATACACATCACACAATTATGTGGTCGATTCACATAGTTCACACAACCCTATATTCTCAATTTCAGTATTTTACCACACTGTCGACCTTGGCTAGCATCGATTCCTCCTATTATATATAGAACATTATTTAAGCCAATTTCCATTCACAAAGGACAGTGGAAAAACTTCTTCTTCTCTAACTCTGGCCCTTTTCAAAAATCAATGGCCCTCCTTCTATCCCCACTTCTCTGCTCCTTGACTAATGCTACTCCTTGCTTTTCTTTTGCCTTGTTTCTATTTCAGTTGTTACTCCTTTGCCATCTCCTTTTCCATCAATGACAACATTTCCAATAGATTGGACTTAATGGAGGCCCAGACAAATAAATGAATTGGATGAAACATGGCTGCTGGCTCTACAATGCACAATGATCATACAACAACAGCGAGCTAAGTGGCATGACAACCTCATCAAAAGGAAGACATTCCAGAAAGGAGATTGGGCACTTCTCTATGACTCCAGATTCCAATATTTTATGGGAAAATTGCAGACAAGGTGGTTCGGTCCATACGAAATCCAATAAGTGCATAACAATGTTACCCTCACCTTGACCACCATATATGGGTTTGGTTCTACATTTCGAGTCAATGGGCACAGAGTACGCCTCTATCGCAAACCACTTACAAAGGAGTCTTTCTGCCAGCAGGTACGAAACAATCCCACCATCCAAGTTGTGGCAGGAGGGGGTAATAACCCCACAACCTCAAGACATGAGAGTTTGCTACCATCATTTGTAAATAATTTATATAATCTCCTTGCAATTCCTAGTTCTTATTTTTATGTACATTCTTCATACTCACAATTGTACCCTTTTTCTCATCCTCTTTTTTTTTCCTTGTTGTTCAAATTCTTTGAATGACTGCTGTTCAATTCAATTGAACAACTGTTGTTCAATAAAATTGAACAACCGTGTTTTTGTGTTTTTATTTTCCTTTCTGTTCAAATTATTTGAACGACTGCTGTTCAATCCAATTGAACATTTGATGTTCAATCAGATTGAACAATTGTGCTTTTGTGTTTTTATTTATTTTTTCCTTGTTGTTCAAATTCTTTGAATGACTGTTGTTCAATCCAATTGAACAGCTATTGTTCAATCAGATTGAACAACCATGTTTTTGTGTTTTTATTTTCCTTGCTGTTCAAATTCTTTGAACAGATGCTGTCCAATCCAATTGAACAACTATGCTTTTGTGTTTTTATTTATTTTAATTTTTTTTCCTTGCTGTTCAAATTCTTTGAACGGTTGCCGTTCAATTCAATTGAACAGTTGATGTTCAATTGGACTGAACATGCATGTTTTTGTGTTTTTATTTTCCTTGTTGTTCAAATTATTTGAACGACTGTTGTTCAATCCAATTGAACAACTGTCGTTCAACCCAATTGAATAACTGTTGTTCAATCGGATTGAACAACTGTGTTTTTGTGTTTTTATTTTCCTTTCTATTCAATCGGATTGAACAACCATGTTTTTCATTTTTTATTCTTTCCTTTGTCGATACCATCCCCTCGATCCACTCCCTAGCTATAAAAGGCATCTTTGAGTAGGAAGTGGCAGTTGAAGAGAAGAGGGAAGCAGTAAAATTACCAATATGATTATCCTTTGACACTATAATCTCTAAACCAGAATTTGACATTGTACATATATGAAATGAAGGGCTAAGTCATTCCCAGCTCAAATATGTTATCATACAATACATGATCTTATGATGGTATATCTTTCTGCACTTTCGAGTAGTATTTCCCTCCAATATGAAGAAATAGGAATAAGGGGTATTCATTGTATTGGCATTCTTTTTACTTCTCTCACCATCCCTAACTCTTAAGGAGTTAATGAGCCTCCCTCCATGTATAAAGATTAACTATTATGTTTACATACAAATTTTTAAGAGAGGATAGGGGGTCTCATCACGAGCCAGCCTACCCTGATCATAAGGGTTTAACAAGTGACATGCCCACAATGGCCATCACACTAGGATGATGACCTTCTCATCTGCTTGAAGGACAGGAGGTCTCATCACGAGCCGGGCTAATCACTCTATTACAATCCTAGTGAATGGCACTGTGACTATTTGGCCATCATACCAGCACAATGACCTCCTCATAAATCAAAATGCTTATGTTTCAAAAAGAAGTACTATGCTCATATGAAAATTTTTCAAGAGAGGATAGGGCCTACCATGTTCATAAGAGTTTAGCAAGTGACATGCCCACAATGTCCACCACACCAAGGTAATGCCCTTCTAAACTGCTTGAAGGACAGGAGGTCTCATCACAAGCCGGCCTGATCACTCTGATACAACTCTGGTGAGTGGCACTGTGGCTATCTGGCTATCATACCAGCATGGTGATCTATCCACAAAATTCAAAGAATAACTACTTTTACATAAGGATCCTGACTCATTTTTCGGGTTAAAATAGTAACCCTGTCGAGGCTATGAACACCTGCTGGCAGCAGTGGCTCTGCTTATGGTATGAGAGTATGTTAAAACGATAGCCAATTACTCTTACATATACCTTATCTCCCATTTTTCTTCCACTCTTAACATAAGAACACTACTCGAATTAGTGATAATTCTATTCTACCACATAAGTAACTATAAGCGATATATGCTTACATATTTGAACTTCAGGATGACGACACCAATCATTACCTATCTCAGTCTTACTTCTGTCATACTTTATCATTAAACAAGGAAATCTTATCATAATAATATATATACTGCTTCCTCCCCCTCTCTCGTCACTTCTGCATGAGATACACTTATGAAAACTTCCAAATTTGACCTTTACACTTTATGCGCTCATAATTACTTAATTACTCCTCTTCCCTAGAGCTCCAAAGCCATGGTCTCCGCTCTCACATACAGACCATGATTAATGAACCTTAACATTCCCCGCATGTATTCATGATTGATCAAATCCCTCTTATACTTGAGGACATGGATGCCTTTACTTCGAGAGAGGGAATTTAATTAATCATAACTAAGAAAGAATGCGAACTTCCTACACAAATTCCATTGGATACGCTGATAAGACCAGAGGAGCATCAAAATTAATGTATGAAGCTACCTGTAGAAGGCTGCAATTTCCATTTCTCTTGCATACAGTGTTCACTCCAAAAAACAAAGTCGAAAGAGAACACAATCAGAGGGAGAAATTAGCTCAAGAAAATGCATCATCCATGGGAGGAAACTCTCTCCAAAATGAACCTTCAAACTTCCCAATTTCAGATGCAGCTAGCACTATCCTCTAGCAAGCTGGCTGCGTGCCATATTTACACAGACTACAAGGATTTGATATAGATATAACAATTGAGTTCCTACAAAACCTACAAGAGGGACAGACCAGGCTCAGGGGAAGAATTATACCTGTCATAGAAGATATTATTGCTGAAGTCTCTAGGATACTAACAGAATGAGAGAGATGGACAGAGAAACACCTTCTTTTATGAGAGGCAGTCGCAGCATACCAGGATCCAGAAGAACCATTGGAGCGGAAAGGAAAATGGATTAACCCTACCTCTCTACATCAACCATGGCAGGAGCTGATGATATTCATTCAGAGATTCATTACATGTGATGGATGCTAAGACGTGGTAAAACCCCGTCAACTCAAAATTTTAGACATGATTAAACAAAATATTTCAGTTAACCTTCCTGCTTTCTTAAATTATATATTACATGACACTTCTGTTCGAATAAGAAATGATAAAAACCCTCAAACATTTGTCAGTCACCACAGGCTAATCAAAATAATCACCATATATGAGTTGGGAAAGCAACAGATAGCCTGGGACAACTTTGTTAACCCTGCCGCATAGGTACCTGAGGAAAACCCTGGCGAAACCGAAATTGAGCTCCCCAGAATGAACATACCTAGAAGGAAAAGGACCCGTGCCTCAAATTCAGAACCAAATAAGCAAAATCAGTCCAAAAGACTTCAAGGAACCTTAGAATTCATAGAGGAGGCAGGGCCATCCCGCTCACTACCCTCAAGCCCTCAAAATATACCCTCACAAGATTATGAGGAGGAGATGGCTCGAGTCTTGGAGAAAATGAGGGCACCCCATGAAACTAAAAGCTTATCTGAGTAAGATGGAGAACAAGAAGAGCCATTAGAATAGTTTGTCACTGCCAAAAGCTCCAGCCACACCGAGGTATTACCCTATCAAGAGGAACCACAGGCTTTTAGGGCCTTGTCCCCTCTCGAGAGTGATGGAGCGAATGAGGGGAAGCATGCAGAAGAGGAGGCAGAATCCGAAAATCATTCACCCTTGGAAAAAAACAAAAGAATGGAAATAGTCACGATGCACAGGGAAATATTGTCTCACCCAGCCAGTTCCCTCATGCAGAATTAAACTCCAAAGTATAGGAATAAGACACCATGATTCCTTGAAAAAGAGGTTGTTTCTCCTCCACCCCCTACTGAAACCAGACGAAAAGAAAATTTAGTTGAAAAGAAGTTCAAGAAATTAAGCAGAACCTGCAGAAGGTTAAGGAAATTGGTAAAAAAATTGAGGAAGCAGCTGAAAGACATAAACAAGGCCCGGAAGCCTAAGAAATAACTTACCACCTCAGAAACCCAAATAGAATTGGTCACCAATTTGTTAGATACTGCTGAGGCTTAGATGCAGACTGACCTAGTAGATACTGCTGAGGCTGAGATGCAGACTGAACTAGTAGATATTGTTGAGGCTAAGATGCAGACTGACTTGGCAAGCGCCGTTGAGATCGAGGTACAAACAAACATGGTGGACACTATCGAAGCCTCTATTCAAATTAGGCAAGAATTCACCAAAGAAAAGGAAACCTAGATGGAGGAAACCCCTGCCAATGCTCCTCTAGTTGAAAAAGCTGTCAATAAAAAATGGCGTAATGAATTAATTCGAACACAACATGAGTTGGAACAGTGTAAAAAGGAAGTAGTACCTGCGCAAGAGTATCAGGCACTGCTAAATAAATTCATGAACCTTTATACCATAGAAGATGAAACATTTTCCCAGCTCAGAGAGGAGCAGGAAAAGGAAAAAAGGGCACAAGACCAGGTGGATCAAGCCAAGAAAAAAATCACTACGATTTTTTCCCTATATTCTGATGCACTAACATGCAGGGCACCAGCCACCAACTATGCCCTATTCCTAGTGGAACGATATTTATTGCTGAAAATCAAGGCCATCAGGGCAGGGAAGCCCGCAACTTTCAAAACCATAGAGGAATTTTTTCATTGCTGCAATGATCAAGATGAATAGGTCCAACACCTTTTATGTGAACTTTACATGCACAAATTCTTTCTAGAAGAGAAGAGGGACAACAATCCTAGTCCATTTATAGGAGATGTTCAATTCTAGGCCTTCCTCTCTTTCACTAAGAACCAGATTAGTTGGGCCAAAGCCTATAATATTTTCCAAAAGAGAGAATATGGCCTAGACCTGTGGGTTAAAGGAGAGCCTACTACCCTTGCAGCTGTTCATCCAACACAAGAATTTCATGTGAAGAAAGGGTGTAAGGAATAAGTTGGGAACCATCCATAAAGACATTATAGAAAATGGGCGGGAATATTTCAAATACATTCAGGAAGCAGCCCTGGCAGCAACCCAATAAAGGTGGATGGCCTCCATAAAAAATGTAAAAAATAGGGAGCCATTTGGCTACAGAAACTTCAAAGCAATCGCCTCCAGATTCCTCTTGTATAGTAACTTGGTCTTCAACATGGGTCTCACATGGTTAGGGTGTAGGTATAGATGTCCTCTCATATGGTACCCCCCTGAGGGTTATGATCATGACTACGAACTACCATAAGGGCACACAAACGTTGCTTTTGCAAGAATTAGACAGAAGCAAGGTTTCAGAGCATACAAGGAAGAATTCTACCCTGCCTATTCCTTGACACAGTTACATCTCAACCATTTGTTTACACGAGGACTTGCAAATAGGTAAGCAGGGGAGTATGTTGGGCTGGAATTAAGGTTTGTTTTCACCCTAATTTTACTTCGAATTATCATACACTTTTAGAATTTCTCTCGTCTTAACAGTAAAGGAAAGGGGGGTTAATGCAAAATCAGGACAAATGCACTAATGGTAAGAAGCATGTTTAAAACAATAAGGATTTGAATTATTTCATCGTTATTCACAGGAAAATGAGGCAGCTGAATCGACGATGCCCAAAATACAGTTGATAGACAGAGAACATGAATCCATAGTAACCCCCAAGGATGAGCGAAAGGCGGAAAGATAGATCCACATTCGAAGAACTCAAACGACATCCACGCTCAGTGGGCTGTCATTTGGAAAAGACCATTCCACGAAGAGAAATCGCCTTTAAAAAGGCCAAGGATGGACGAGAGAAGGGGGGTGGAATAAGAATTATTTTCTATAATAGGCGTATCAGGACAGAACTATCCAGTTTTATTCATGTCCTGACTTTTCTTCAATAAAGAATTTTGGTATTTTGAATAGCCATTTCCTGAGTTTTCCATTGCGTTGAACTTCTGGTGGTTTGGGCCCAGCCCTGGGAGTTTTCGTTCTCACCTTTATACTGTATGTTAATTACGGATTTTATGTTCAGTTATCTAATGCATTCTGTGAGATATCTTTCGACTTGATTAAACTTCTACGCATGTGATGCTACAGTTTCCCATGCCACTCAAGCAGTTTATTGCTCATGTTTCTAGTTTGCAGTAATAGTTTTACAACTGTTGGAAATTTTAATCGTTTTATTGATTCCTTTATCTCTGTTTATAAGCTTTAGCACAATATTTTTTCAATGCTTTATACCGCCAAGAATTATATCTTTCCATCAGTACGATAATATTTCTTGTTGTGTTTAATACAGAAGAATGTTAGCCAATTAGTTTGCAAGATAATTCCATTGCAAAATTAAAATAAGCAATTACTAGTCAATTCGTTGAGTTTTTGTTCCATTCGGTAGGACTGTTGTTCAATTCATCGAGTATGTTGTTCAATCATAGATTATTATCGCTAAGCTTATTTAGACAAGATTGTTAACAACATTCTACAATTCCATTTCCTTTTGAGTTGATTGAACTTCGAGAATTATTTGATCTTCTTCATAGTAATATAGAGTAGCTATTTCTGATGTCACTTGCATATACCGTGCTCACACTCTTGAAATAAGAAGACTTACCTTGGGTTGACAATTGAATGAGAAGCATAGAGGTTGCCTATAATAGTCACCTTAAAGAATAAAAAATATTGATATAGTATAGACTTCTCTTCAAATAAACTCAGAATACTATGTAAGAGACATATATATAAAAAACAAAATATGAACTCTAAATTTCACCAGATCGGGACATCAGGAATAAGCATTTTTTCACTAAAATATAGGGAAATTTAACAGTAAAGTGACAAACTTCATGTATGATTATCATCATTTAAATAAATCGATAAACTACAAGAAATATAATAATTGATACAATTTGACTTGATACCATCAATCAATATTACCGAAGGCATTTTGTCAAGATTTGAAATGAACACTATTTTGATAAAATAATCCAAATGTGAAAATAATTAGACCTAAAAAGAATCAAATAGCTGTTTTTTTTTTTAAATCAGTAACCTCGGATAAATTTGAAAAAATAAAATCATTCAATTCAAGAGTGTTTCACATAACAAACATCTACTTGATTTAATCTATAATACAAAATTGTGCTACCTTCATAAATCCTCCCCTAGAAGAACTCACAAAAATAGCATGAATAGAGGACTTGTTGGATAAATGGACGTTATAATACAAATTAGTACATAACTTTATGTAAATATCTAGATACACAATTGACCTTAGTTTGGGAATTTTTTGGCAACGATGCACTAGGAGTGCAAAAAATTCAGTTGCGAAAAATGTAAAAATGACTTCATTTTCCACCATGCTTCACTTCCTTGTGGATACTCAATGATCCTGTTGCAAAGTCCTTGAAAAACAATTAATGAATGAGTCCAAATGACAAACAAGAAACATAAAGAAGAACTAAATTTAATTTTTTGCAAAGTTCCTATGATCACCTAAGATGACATGATTCAGTTCAGATACAAAAAATACAAAAGGCTCATATAAATGTAAATAAGAAATTGTCATAGTCAATGTATAAATTATTTCTAAAGTTGAACTAATTCCATCATTTTGCAAAACATAAATTCTAATTACATTCATATACACCAATTACAAGACTACCATGATTCTAATAAACATTAATCGTATTCAATGAAATAGTGTAGTGCATTACACAGAAGAAAAAAGGCATCAACTTGAAAGTAACTTACCTTGAACAACTCTAGCACTTAAACTAGCCAGATTTTGAACAACTCTAGCACAAGAGAGAGAGAGAGAGAAAACCTAGTTAACTAATTGAATTATGTCTAAAATTATCTAACAATGGAAACAATTTTGGGACAATGATACTCTATAAAAAACTTTATATTGCAAAACCTTATATATATATATATATATATGATTCACAGTTCATAGCACATTTATTTATTAAATTTAAAATAAAAGTGTCAAACATAACCAAGATAATTACCCTATAGAAATTAATCTAATTAAAAATTACAACAAATATTGCAAAGGAAACATTATAAGTTGGTAGCATATTGAAGAAGCGCATAGATGAACGAATATGTTATGTGATATAAAGGTGCACAAACTTCACGATTCAAACTTCACAAACTGCAGCATGATTAGAATTAGGAACAACCGTGGGCGTGGAATGGGTTGCGACTAAAACAATAGAATTAGTTGGAACAGCCATGTACATGGAATGGGGAGCGGCTGCATCATTAGAATGATTTCTGTTTGCATTAACGTCCTTATGTGCATTCCCCTCAGGAATGGAATATTGCCCACTGCAACTGCCACCATTAAAATCTTCAACTGCAACTACCACCATTAAAATATTCAACTGCAATTTCCACCATTAAAATATTTCCCACTCCAACTGCCACAATGAAGGAGAACTAATGAGTCTAATTAAGTCTTACGGGTTATAGTAGTACACAGATAGCTTCCAACACTTGGTATATTAAGGTGACCCTTTTAGAAGTTTTCAACTTGAGTTTTATTACAAGTTTTGGTTCTTTCATTCCTATTTTAGTGCTACATTGATCCTTTAGCTAGTGCTATAGCACTACACTGCCCATTATCTCAATACTTCAACCTCCAAAAAAAGAGCTTATTTTGTCACTATTTCTCACATTTTCGATTGTTCAAACCACTATAGCATTGTACTTGTTAGCAAAAGGAGTCACTCCGTGACTGCAAAAGCAGTAATCCTTACACATCATAGTTAATTTCAATTTTTAAAAGGTTTTTTGAGTGGGGGGATGGCTTCTCAAATATTTTTGAAATTATTTTTAATATTCTTAAAAACTTTCATGCATTTGGAAAGTTGTGGCAAGTATAAATTGTATGGGTAAATTGGTAGTATAGGGAGCAGAGTGTAACAAATGAAGAAAATGGCTATGGAAAGTGTAAATTGTATGGGTAAATTGGTAGTATAGGGAGCAGAGTGTAAAAAATGAAGAAAATGGATAGTTGGTACCTATTCTAGGAAATATTCATATCCTAAATCAGTCACACAACTATAATGGTGGCTCTTTACACAAACTCTGTTTCTGCAAAGTAAACAACATTCATAAAGTAGATTGCATGTAGAAATTATTCCATATATCCTTTATGAAATATTCACTAACATGTTCTACAACACATATGATTTGCAAAAAGCTGAAAGCATATAATTTACTATTAAATCCTTTAATAGTTTCTCACTCACACCTTACTAGCTGTTGCAACTCATAATTAGAAGAAACTAACAAAGAAAGAAGAAATACCATACATTATATGGTTCTTGAGTCACAAAATCCTCCAGCATGAAATAAAAAGGCTTTTATTTATTACATTCAGTCTTCAGGTAGACCAACATCCAACCTGGAAATGGTATTTAAAAATGGTATATATAGAAATAGAGGCACCAATTCCATCTCTTCTAAAAAGAAGCAAACACTACTCCTATCATTATATAGGTGTCATAAAACATTTCTGCCATATCCCATTGAAATCTAACTGAAAGGACAAATGTAGAAGAAATAAGAGAAGAAATCTGGGCTGAAATGATGAGTGTGCTGTCATGCTACCCCTTTTTCTATTGATTTGTCTCCTTATGTATTTTGTCTTAAATAACCATGTATCTTAATTTAATATGACCTCAAACAACCTCATAACCACCTTTCACCATCCCTTGTTATATCCATTTGGTTATGAGTCTTTATCCTTCCTTATTTGGCTTGGAAACTTTGTTGACAGGTGTCAAAATTCAGTTAAAACAGGTGCTACCGAAAATTCCGGTAAAAACCTATAACTGCGCAAAAAATGGAATGCTACCGGAATTTTTGGTAGCGTTATGTTTCTTTTTTTAAAATGCACATAAAATTATGAAAAAACTTTGCAGACTTATATTCTTTGACATCTAAACTATTTTCAAAATTGTGATTGATAAGCAAAAATGTGGTTGTATCAAAAAAGTTGTTTACCTTCCTTCCATGTGGGTTGCAACTTCAACACTCTTATCCAAGTTTGTCTTTCAGTCAGCAGCTGATCTTGATATGGGTTTTCTTGTGGCTGCTTCTTTGACAGTGGCCTTCTCCTCCTTAAAACCCTTTTGTATCTTTCTTTTCTTTGAGGGTTCTGAGTGTTGCTCTGAAGGGGTTTTGTTTTTATCTTTCTTCTTGGATTCATGTGTCTTTAACCCTTCAGATTTTCCTTCTATATCAATGACCTCTGTCAATAAGCTTGGAATGTGTAGAGCCTTGGACTTGAGCTTGAACTTTTTGTTGTCTTTGGTATGTCTTTTTCTGGTTCCAACAACAGGTTTAGCTTCCTCTTTCTTCTTCTTGCTACTGATCACATATGCTGCATATTTGAGGAGTTCTTCATCTTGGGTTTATCAACTGAGGAGATCTCTCCTTTCTCCAACTTTCTCTCATCCTTGATTGAATAAACCTTTTCTTTCCTGTTGTTGGCCTTATGGATTTTTTTCTTTTTAGCCTTCCTCTTTATTCTTTTTGTAGGCTGAGGGTGTTGTTATGAGAGTGGAGGTGTAGGTGCACGCTGCCCTTCCCTATAAAAGAAAAAATGGTCCCAGGTTTGATTTATTTTCCTTAACTCTTCTTCAACTAAAACCTTGATGAGAGTTTGATGATACAAGATATATTCTGAAGGAGTAGTGTGAGTTTTGGGTGCAGGAATTGCGGTTAAGAAGACTCCTTCAACACTTAATTGTCAACCCGGGGGTTTTATAAAACTTAGAGGAAAAGCACAGGAAATGCCATAAATGATATGAAATTTTCCTAACTCTATCCCTACTTCCTTAATTACATTCTTGTAGAATTGAAAAGAAATATCACACGACAAAATGACACCAAAGAAATTCTAGTGCTGGAATATGAAATAAAGTACTTTGCAAAGAAATAAATAAAATGAACTTTCAAACTTCTGCAAACAATCTTGATTTCTGGAATGAATATCTATGTTTATCTTCAGTATAGTTGGATGAAATATTGATGATTGGACCCTTGAAGATGTTTGTCTTCCTTAAATATCTTCCTTCCTGCACTAAACTATTATTCATGTACTTAAGCAAGGTGCTTGCACCAATGCTAGAATAAGTTTATAAGCTGGAAGTGTATTCTACAGTTGTACTAGAGATTTTATCTCCTATTGGAGGGGATATAAGTCCTAATACTAGATAAATATGTTCCCGTATTAGGATATTGATTCCTGTACTGGAACAGAGATTCATGCACCACGTTTCAAGTTACATTCAGGAAAGAATAAAGAGTGTATTAGCTAAGAAAATAATTTTCAAAGGTGAACAGAACTCTAAAATATCTTTCACAAACAAAAACATGCTTCAACCAAATCTTAATCTCAAAACAATAATTAACTTTGAAAGTCAAGGAACACTTTTCTTCAATCAAGGAACTCTTTCATACTGTTGAAGAAATCATTTGATTATGATAGTAGGCTTTGTTCCTGTAATAGTTATTCACATAGATCAAATCTACCTCTTTAATTGTTTTACTTCAGAAAGGTTCACTTAATGATTCTCATGTAAAGTTCGATCCTTTCCTTAAGAGTGTAAAGTGCAATTATAGGTCTGTGCATTATAACAGTGTTTGTTATTTAAGTATCAAAGCACCTTTAATCCTTAAGTTTTAACTCTTGAAATTAAAAATATTTCTGTTTAGAAATGAATACTCACTTGCAAAAACTCATCAAGATCTTTATGAAAGGAAAGAAAAAAAAGACTTTGTTGTAATGAACCAAAGGAATAAAATTGTAGAATTGGAAATGCACTATTATAGGCAAAACGTGCGTGAACAATCCAATAAAAAATGAACTAATCTTTGAAAACTAAAATTACATAAGGTAAAATCAAACTTAGTTATGCATGCACACCATGGATCCGTCACACGATAACTGTAGATGAAATTGAACCTAAACTTTGTGAAAGAATCAAAATATGTACCTAATTCATGCTTTGCATTCAAACGAGATCAACACACCTTTCAGAAGAAAGAAAATGAGAGGGAGAACGAGTTGGGTTGGCTGGGCCTTAGCCAACCAGCTCGTTTCCCTTTTTAAGAAGCTTGGAAACTCAACTTAAGCAATGCATCGACATAGAATTAAAACACGGGATTTAAAACGACATGGCGTAGTCCCTTATATTATATTTTGAAATCAACAAATGTACATGGTGAAATCGCATCCAGCCTAGAATGAGGGTGATACCAACAAAACCACAATTATCAAAATCAAAGTAGCATCGCTATCGCTAGCTACCTCCTATATGAATCTACATTATATACATCCCTTTAGACCTGCGGCCGTAACAAAATTACAACCATGATACAATCTAAGGCTTTCGGCTGTAACAAAATACTAAACTAAGAATTCAATCGACGACCTAATATCTATTATCTTCCTGACTTATCTCCGCTTCGAGCCCGATTCGAGATGATCGATTCTAGATGAGATATCCGCGTTAGTTGGTGAGCTGTCACAGAGATGTAGGAACTCCCAGCGGTGTAGGAATCCTACTTGGAATCGACCATACTATGAGATGATTAATAAATTTCTTACCAAATGCTTCTAGGAAAGAAAATATTAGTTGCATAGAATATTAAAGGTATAAAATCTATAAAAATAATTAATTAAATTCATTGAAAAACTTAAATATGAAAATACAAAACTAGTGTAGGAATAGACGCGATCCTTCGAATAGTGCAGGAATGACGAGGTTGTGAGGTTAAAACAAAGGTCTTGGGTTTTGAATTTGAAGTAGGAAAGGGGTTCAAAATAAGGCAATTTAGCCTACCAACATCCTACCATCCCTATGTTGCTGTGTGTCCTCACACAACCTTTACTTGTTTAAAAAAAACCAAAACAAGTGAGCCTCCCTTCAATCCTGAACTTGTATGTTGATCCATGCTTTCACTGTCTTCAAATTCTTGCCTCGAGCCTTCTTGAGTTTCTTAGTCACCTTTTTAAGACGTCCATAACAATTTGAAGCCCGAAATTCCATATATTTACTTTTCTTTTCTTCTCTTTCACTTCTCCTACCAGCTCTGCACTTTATTGCGTTTGCATTGTCCCTTGCTCTTTCATGGTTTGGTTTAATATTTCCAAACCATAATTACAATGCTTTAGTTTTTATATGATTATTTAGATAGAGGGTGGATTTTCCTCCAAATTATTCTGGTGCAGGCATCTTCTCGGCAGTCAATTCTAAGCATGCAACGACATCATCAGGGTCAAGGTTACCTTGGCTGCCAATTTCTTGCACTTCAATATCGTCAGGGACTTCAGTGCCCAGAACTTCAATGTCACCAAGGGTCTCAGTACCCTACACGTCCATCTTACCAGGGGTTTTAGTACCTTGTGCTTCAAAATTATCAAGGGCTTCAGTACCTTGCACTTCAAAATTATCAAGGGCTTTAGTGCCTTGCACTTCATAATCATCGAGGGCTTCAGTACCCTATACTTAAAAATTATCAAGGGCTTCAGTGCCTTGCAATTGAAAATCATCAAGGGCTTCAACATCCTCCACCTTATCATCCATATGACCCACTGCTGGGTATTTTCTTACATTCGACACTATTTTTCTCTTCTTCATATTACCAGGGAAGACCAACAAGGGTATGTTGTATTCCTCCTCCACATAGCCCTCGTTGACCATTGTATGGGCCGCCAACTTAGTGAGGACTGAGAGATTATTGTCACCTAGTAAAGTAGGTAGTGAATCATCCAACTGTATTGGGGAGGTCAACTGAACATGACCCTCCCTTGAAGAGGCAGTCATCTTATTAACCGAGCTACTGGTTATTATTTTTGATGAGGAAATGGTCTTCACAACAGGTCTCTGCTCCTCTGCCTACACTGAATTCTCTTTTCTCTTAGTATAGATAGAGCGCAGGGTCAAGGTTTTTGATTTTCCTTTCCTGCTTGCACTATTTTTCTTGGACGACTTCCCTGCACCTTGTCCTTGAAACTCCTTTAAAAATCCTTTCCAGGTCACATTTTTGACCTCTAACTCCTTCTTGATTAAAATTGTGATCAACCCATGGTGGTAAAAATTGCATGCAACCTGGTTTGACTTCCCCTTCTGAATGCCTTTCGAAATTTTCTCCAAGCTGTTGAGAAGGTAATAGGGAAAATTAATGATATTACATGACTTGAAATGCAACAACAATCGTATATGATACAAGAAGGTCATCGAATAAGGACCCTTGGAGGTGAGAAAATTCTGCAATATGTAAAGGAGGTCCTTCCATTTCCCAAGCATAGCGCTACGCTGGAGACCTTTCTTCCAGTCCACCCTTTTCTTTCGGTCGACCACAAATCGATGCCACAGCTTCTTCTCAAGTTTCTCCTTATTGAACCACTATTCTCCTACTATTGTTATGCCCGTAGCCTGAGATATGGACTCCTCCATGACCTCGAATTCCAACGAACCCACTTTCGCTCGACTTTCGTCAAAATTCCAAGTGAATTATAGCACCACGACCAAGTCAAATCCGTCAAATTTTTTCAAGAATGGAAGTAATCAGGATTCATGCAATATTGCAAGGTTGTTCCTGTACTCGTCTATTTTCTCCATCTCCTTCACAGACCGTGGTTCGATCCTTACAAGCGTCATTTCTCTATTTGAATTCAGCCAATCTCTATTTAAAACCTTGGAAGGATGTCACAAACAAGAACTCAAAGGTTTTGTCTAAATATTTGTGGTAGCCGAGCTACCCATCTGCCACTATATTAGCCAAATTAAAATGGTCACACTCCATCATTAAGATTACACCCTTGGGACAGATGTGACACGAATTGGTTCAAGTACAAGCATGCAATGATTATTGGGAAGGGGCGGTGGTTAAGATAGTGATTCGATGTAACAGTAATGTGAGGTTGGATATGAGGTAAGTGTTATAGGTCAATTTGTGTGTCATTCCCAATGACCTGGTTAACTTGGAATCATCTCCAAGACCAATGAATAAGGACCTATCATTCCCTATCATTTTAGTTGATACATACCCTAAGACAAAGAACACAACAGATCATACATGACTTTCATATGCAAAAGTTTCCAAGATTTGAAGTTTATAATATATCATATGAGAGATCATCAACACTGCCTCTAAATGGACTAAGTGAATTTCATATGTAGGTAGCCCCATCCAAGGCTACTCTGCAAAGCACCTCCCGACACTCACAAGTGCGTTGGTCACATTAGGAGTGAAATTATCATTGTTCTGGAATCTCCACTTGTCGAGTGCCTTCTAGAAGAGTTCACATATGTGAAAATTTGAATCCATGTGTCCATTTGACATCTACAAGATTGGGAACATATCTTGCCTATTATTTGAAAGTCATTGATTGTAAAAATACCTTCAACTCCTCTATAAATTGAGCATAGATTTTAGTGTTTGATAAGGAAGAATTTGAGTAGAGAAATTCTGGTGGAATTTCAATTGAGGAGTTTATTTGAGTGACATATTGCTGGAGATATTTGCATTGTGATGAGGCTGGGATGCCGCTAGAGATGTTGACACTAAATCAATCACTGGGTTGTAACCTCCCCTTCTATCATTAATAAAGATTACTGCTTATCTTTCCCTATATGCATCTGTATAAGCTTTGATTCTCCATATCATGATTTCTTATTTGAAGTATATTGTTTATGCTTTATTGATTTAGCTAAATAACTTGAATAAACATTTGTATTATTGCTATCTCTTGCTGTTTAGTGTTCATTCTTGCAGGAAACATTTTGCACAGCCGGCTGGAATTTGAAGCTACAACAAAAGTGAAAAAAGGAGACTTTGGAAGCGCTTGGACTCCAAGTAAGCTTCTTATTTCATTCTGTGTGTCTGTTTACAATTAGGAAAGGTAGTCGTAAAGTCTTTAACGTGTTGTTCTAGATAAGCACCTTTCTAGGGAAGAATGTTTTATCCATAATACATAATTCCACATAACAAATTGGTGACCATACTGGAATTTTACCCTTCATCCTATGTGTATTTGCCTCTGATTTTCTCTGTTTATTCACCCAGTAGTTTTTACTCACAAAGATTAGGCTTTTTGAAATCCAAATTTGCAATAGAAATGTGTTAAACAACTGTGTTTTTCATTGTACATTGTGCCCAATGCACTGTTGGACAGAACACAATGATTTGCATAGCACTGTCTCCCTTTCAGGCCTATGTTGCTAAGTACTGTCTCTCTTTAGAGATTGCGTTGCCTCCTGAAACCATCCAAATTCCCTTGAGTTTGTCATTGAAATTTGTTTCAGTTTGTTTTCTGTTGTGTTTTGAAAATCCTGAGCCTCATATTGACTAGTGAACTTATCTACCTCTTCCTCCTTTGAAAGAATAGTTTTTTCAATGTTTGTTTAAAGCATTTTTCTTTATCATTGAAGAATTATTTTCAAAGTGTTTTCATTGTCACATTAGATCCATTTGCTTTTGAAAAGGAAATTGTCATAAATTCTTCGTTTCCTGATAGGAGAAATTGTTGTTTAATTCCTCATTTTTCCTTCAAAAGAGAAATTGTTGTTTATATTCTTCATTTCTCAAAAGTAAAAGGCATTTGTTTTTATTGATTTAGTGCAATTAGTTTCTTCTCTGCATTCATAACATTAAAGGATCTGAAAAGAAAAACCTGCATTTGCATGTAATGGTTTGTGTGTTTTTCAAAAGGAACAATTAGGAAATATGCATTAATTTTGTGCTCTTTGATTTGTTTGCTCTCAAACTGATTACTCTTTCTCTCTAGTAGCTAGGATTTTCATTAAAAAACTAGAAGTGAAATATTGCTTATCATTCTTAGTTTTCATTTTAGGAATTTCCATTACATCATCGCGGTGAACCTTGAAAGGAAAATTGATAAACAAGATCAACTTAAAATTTATCTCAATTTACCTAACAAATCATTGGAACCATAACGATAACATTTAGAAGGTTTAGGCTAGAGACGTGTTTCGACGTCATAAAACTTAGCAGCTGTCGTTAATTGTCTACGATACATTTAGAGTGTGATACCTCACTCCACGTATGTAAGTATATCGTAGCTTGTCCACGTACTTTCGGGTATATCAGGCGATGTTACAGTACGAAAAGTATAAAGGGGTGCTCTTATTGTGCGGTTTCGCATCAGACAGTGCTAATACGGACTTGGGCCTCCACTCACCTTCGGGTATATTTGGGAGGAAAAATTTTAGGTGCTATCCATCCATAGTGAACCGAGTCAACTGCCTTGTAAATTGTGATACACCGAACAAAACATTCGGGGATATTGTTTGGCCGTACTTCTTAGTTCGCCAGGAGGTATTCTACAGTTCACAGTTTCTTGGTAAACCTTTTTCCTAGCATTACCCTTTTATTTTGTTTATTTTTTTTTGGTTAAAATAAATCAATAATCGTGGAATAACAAAATCCTTTCCCCCATTGTTCGCGTAGATTAGCATTAAAACCGCATTTACCACCAGAAGTTACTTCTGGTAGGCGAAGGAAATCACGATCTGTCGAATCAAGTACAATTTGTACCTCTATTGAAACATCATCTTCTCATATACCAGAGTTAGCTCAAGTTGTTTCTACACATCCCAGTTCGTCTATTGTTGTCGAGACAGAGTCTTCACATCTACCCGTGGTCACAACCCATCCAATCAGTGAGACCATACCTCCTGGACCCGACGTTGTTCAACCACAAATTGATTCAGATCATGTCTCTTATTTGCCAGAACATCTGAATCTAGAAGTCGAACAACCGGAAGTTGTTCCTACCCTGGTCATCCCATAAATTTCTATAGCCATTGAAACTCCCATATCCCATAGTAAACCTCTTGAAATATACTTTGGGCGTAATGGTGAAATACTTCCACCTGGTTTAATTGCGATTGAAGAAATTCCACAAGATGAGACACCTTAACTCCATCCCATTTTGGGAAGGACCTTTACCTGTAGGAGTCTTTTCCTTAATCGTCACCATCTACTTTTGTTGATCCTGTTCCTATTCAAACTCCCATCAATTCAAAAGGGTATAAATTTGGTCAAGTAACCATGCCTGAACCAACATCTTCGGTTGGGCCATCTGTTCCAATTACGTAAGTACCTGCTCTTGCTACCCCATCGATGTTTACAACTTCACCAAAGTCATATTTTCATGGTGGCCCTATGGTCCCATCAGGTTATAAATATTTATCTGGAATTTTCTTCGGTGAATCTTCAAAACCATGGACTTTACCAATGTCATCATTTGGTATTCTAACTGGTAATCCTATAGTGAGTACTGAACGGTTTTATTCTTTATACACATCATCAGGGCAATATCAAGCCGGTCCTTCTGGGTCTATTCCATCCAGTAACATTTCAACTAGACTCCCTGCATTTGGAGAGAAATATTTTTTGTCTTATTACCCTCCTCATGCTGGGGGGAAACCTTTGGTCACCCACTATGACAGTACTTCGTCACTTTTTGGTCGACCTAATGTCAAATTGAATTTTTGTCAATGGAAGCCCACTCTGCCTATTCAACCACAAACGGTTGTACACTTGTATCAACCAGTTCAAACTGTTACACCCACATCGCTTCCACTTGTTAATAAAACTTTACCCCTGTTACAGAATCAAAATGTTGTACAATAACCTTATCAAGCGGGTCCTTCAACTCAATACCCTCAAATTTTGGGTCCACAGACTCCAAATCCTTCAGTTAATTTACAACAACCTGTACCCGGAATCATTTATTCACAATTTGGTTTACCATTTTATGGGATGTCACAGCCACAACTAGGTTATACATATCCTCAACTGAATCCAATTTATCCTAATTTGGGTTATAACATTGGTGGATAGACCCCTTGGCAGCCTCAGGCGCAAATTCCACAAAATTCATTTCAACAAGTATCATATCTAGGTTTTGGTCAACAAACTCCTCAAGCATTTTCTTTTCAAAACAACCCCTATCTAGGTTACCAGCAGCAGATTCCTTATGCTGGTTCTCAAAGGCCTATTTCTCAAGCAATTCCATCATACCCTGGCTATGCTCAACCTGACCTTACTAGACAGTTGCCTTTTGTTGCAACTTTAGAGTTACCTGATTTAAATCGGTTAACCAATGATCCAATCAACTATGCCCCTTGGTGGCCGATGATACCTCACAAATTACCCTCGGATATTCCTAAGTTCAATGGAAACCCTGGGGAAGACCCATCAATTCATGTCATGAATTATCATTTATGGTGTTCATCAAACTCCCCGAATGATGATTTTGTTCGACTACGTCTTTTTTAGTGTACGCTCACATGTCTGACTGCAAAATGGTATATTGAGTTATCTAGAGCTTATTTAAATAATTTCACTACCCTAGCTACTGTCTTTTTGACTTACTTCCAGCTACCCATACGATATGAAACTAGAACAGAACTCTTGACCAATTTAAAACAAACTAATGCTACTCACATTTCTGATCATATTCATGAGTGGCATCGTCATCGTAGAATGGTTAAGACATTTGTTCTGGATTAGCTCCTTGATGAGTGGTTCATTAAGTCCCTATTACCATCTATAACTGAGGATGTGGCTAAGGGTGGTGTCATCACTGAAGAGCAGGTTATTTCTCATGCCCAATATTTATATTTGATTTATACTCAATCTGGCATGCTTTATGAAAAAATTACTAACGCGTCGAGATCTAATTTTACTATTCCTCCTCAATTAAATGACTCTCATGCCAGAGACGGCTTGATTGGTACTGCAAGCACACATCATAATACTGCATCTAATCCTGATCCTTCTTCCAAAATTAATGTCGTGTCGTTTGAGAAATGCAAAGGTGACAAGCAACCTGAAAGTAAGAAAAAATAGAAATCTAAGAAAAAACAAACTTCTAACCCGTAGGAAATATCTTCTGATCAATTGTCTGGACCTAGGAAACCTTGTTATCCATGCATAATCTGTAATGAGGAACAATTTTTTAGGGATTTTCCTCATTGCGTTGAAGTATCAAAAATCATCAAGACCTCCCATGCGTCAGCTGTGTTGAAAGACCCATTTCCAATTCTAAACACTAATTTGGTTGCTACGGATCCAGCTTCTAGTTCCCAAGTGTTAATTTTATCCGTCACAAAACCTTCAACAAATATTTTGGTGTCAACGCGTAATAAAGAATATGGTTTTCAGGCCACTGATCAACCTACTACCTCGACTACGAATCTGTCTACGAAATCAGTACCGCCTACTGCTATTCCTGAATTGACAATCAAACCACGAAAGGGAGTAATTCATAAATCGACATATAATCCTCGAGCAAGAGCTGCACAAAATTATAATATAGTTGAATATTTGGCTCAATCCCCTTCATCTATGTCTGCTCTTGAGGTACTGCAAATTTTCCCTCCCAAAAACAAGCTTTATTGTCGGCTATTGGTGGAATTTATCCGACTGATTCTAATCTCATCGTATTTAATCATACGGGCTATGTGCCGCAACTACTAGAATAATTGGAATTCTCCATACAAGTAAATTTTCTCAATCACCTTGTTCATTGTACTATTATTGATGAGGGAGCATCTACATGCATTATTTCTCTAAATTGTTGGAAGTCACTTGGCTCTCCACGCTTATCTCAATCATCAACGACGTTGAAGGCTTTTGATGGACGTACATATAAGTCTTGTGGTATTATTAATAACCTTCATGTTGAACTAACCTGCATGTTGAACTAGGGGGAAAAACAATTAATGTTGATGTCGAAGTTGTTGATGGACCCCTCGACTACAATATTCTACTTGGAAGGTCATGGGTATATGCTATGACTGCAATTGTTTCTACATATTTTAGAATGATTTCCTTTCCATATAAAGATACTATTAGAGTCATTAATTAGCTATCCTTCTTTACCTCTGCTTTGCAGGTAATTGGAAGCATTCTGTTCGTTCACATACCCCAACTAGAACTTCAGAACATTGGTGTAGGACTCTTAAAGGATTCCACTCTCATGGGAATCTTTGCATTATCGCCGCCTATGAAGTTGACAAAAATTGCAATTATAGAGACCTGCTACTTTATCTCTTCCACTCCATATGGCTTAAGGAAGAGTACGGATGATTTTGAAATTGTTACGTTGGATGAGTTTCTGCCCTCCATCCCTATTGAGCTGGCATAACAATTAATCTATCTGGCTTGGGCATCGAATTTGAAATCAGCGTCGCCGGTTGTTTGGGTTGATCGTTCCTTAGATTTTGGTATTCCTTTTGATCCTTTTTCCTCAATGTTCTTGACAGATAATAATATTTTGGAAGCCATGATGTCAGAAGGAGAACCATGGGAATATTATCATCATCGTTACCATCTTCCTGATTATGAAGAAAACCATCTTAGTGAACTATATCACCCATCAATCAAAAATTTATTTTCGAATTCTTTACCTCTTAATACAATCAATTCTGAGAAAAATCTGGCAAATATTGAAGAAACCATTTCTATTGATATTTCGACCAAACCTGACATTGTAGAAAATATTCATTTCGGTGTATCTTGTTCTCCATCAGAACTTGAATCATATTGATATCTATTTTTTGAATTCTGTGATGTATTTGCTTGGTCTTACAAGGAAATTCCATGCATAGATACTAGTATCATTGAACACACTATTAATATTTATCCTGATGTCAAACCGGTGCATCAACGCCTTCGTCCTGTACATCCAAAGAAGTCTGCTACCATCAAAGCAGAAGTTGAAATTTTTTTTCGTGATGGTTTCATTTACCCTATTCCACTAACTAAGTGGGTTTCCAATATCGTTCATGTCATGAAAAAACAAGGAACCATTAGAGTGTGGGTCGATTATTGGGATGTCAACATTGCTTGTCCAAAAGACAACTATCCAACTCCCTTTATTGACTAGATTATTGATGATTGTGCTGGATGAAAAATATTTTCGTTCATGGATAAATTTTCCAGCTACAATCAGATCAATATCTGCCTAGATGATCAACATAAGACATCATTCATCTGTCCCTGGGGCACATTTTCTTATAGGAAACTTTTGTTTGGTTTAAAGAACGTTGGGGCTACCTTTCAGAGAGCAATGGATTATGCTTTCAATGACATCAAGCACATTTTTCAACCCTATCTAGATGATTTACCCACGCATTTACGAAATCAGACTGATCACCTGATGCATTTGAGATCCATATTTTCAAGATGCCGACACTAAAAAATTTTCCTCAGTACACATAAATGTGTGTTTTGTTTATTTCTGGTCGTTTTCTTGGATTCATCGTCTCAAAAGAAGGAATTCAATTCGACCCATTGAAGGTTCAGGCCATTATTGATTTTCCTGCACCATCAAATTTACTTCAAATACAGAAACTTCAAGGAAAGGCTAACTTCCTAAGGAGGTTCATACCCAACTACGTCGAAATGGCTAAAGGATTTACTAGGCTTTTGAAAAAAGGGGTTCCCTTCTATTGGGACCAAGTTGCACAAGCTTCTTTTGATGCTGTTAAGGATACTCTTATCCAGGCGCCATTAATGTATCCCCCTAATTATCAAAATGATTATTTCCTATATATCATCGTGGCATATACAACCATTGCTATGGTATTGGTCCAAGTAGAATATGGGATATAACATCCAATATATTATTTGAGTCGTAATCTAAATGATACTAAAGTGAAGTATTTATATGTAGAAAAGCTTGCCTTGGCAGCTGTTCAAGCTGTCCAAATATTTCGCCACTATATCCTGCTCTGAAAAACAACTATCATTTCAGATTGCAACCCCATGACTTATATCTTATCACATCAATTGCTGGGGGGCAAATATTCAAAATGGATTGTCATTTTGTAGGAATTTGATTTGGAATTCATCAAATCTAAGTCAAAGAAGTCTTTAGTTTTGGCTGAGCTTCTTTGTGACCTTCCCTCTTATAGTACTGCAACTAAGTCGGAACCATCAATTCCTGAGGAGTCTCTGTTTCCGATCAGATCATCTGATCCTTGCTATGTAGATTTAATCTTTTATCTCCAAAATCAAAATTTTAGACCTAATACCTCTTGCTCTGAACAACGACACATTCGATACCAAGCCAAAAATTATCTTATCGTCGTGGTGTCGATGCCATTTTAAGGAGGTGCCTCACTCATGAGGAGGCCGAAAAAGTTTTAAATGATTGTCATGTTGGGGCTCGTGGTGGACATTTATCTGGATACACTACCGTGCAGAAGATACTCTGCACCGGTTACTTTTGGCCTACAATTTTTTGAGACTGCATCCTCGTAGTCAGAAGTTGTCATGCATGCCAGATTTTTTTATCGTAAAATCCGCAAACCACCAGCACCAATGCATCTTGTTGTCTGTGTGGGGTCATTTTTGAAATGGGGTATTTACTTCATGACCTATAACCCTCATTCATCTGGGGGGCATGGTTATATTATTTTCATAGTCGACTATTTTACCAAATGGGCTGAAGCGATGCCTACATTCAACAACACAGGATAGACAACTGCATTGTTTTTATTTAATCATGTTATCACATAGTTTGGGGTCCTACAGGCTATAGTTACAGATCATGGGAAGCATTTTTGCAACCACATGATGGCTGAATTGACTGCCAAGTTAGGATTGTCACATGATAATTCTACTCATTATCCACAATCAACTGGACAAGTTGAAGAAATCAACAATATTCTTAAATGCGTGCTTCAAATAATGATAGGAATTTGTAAAAGAAACTGGCATTTAATCATGTACTTCGCCTTGTGGGTGAATCAAACCTCGGTGAGAAACACAACTAGATTTACTCCTTTTCAATTGGTGTATGTTCTAGAAGCTATCTTACCTATGCAATGTGAAATACCGTCGTTAAAACTTGCAATTGACTTGTTACCTGACACCTCAGAAGAAAAATCACGTCTCCTTAACCTCATCCATCTTGATGAAATGCGTTGTGAAGCCCAATTTGCCAACAAAGCACACAAGAGACGTATAAAGGCGCAATATGACAAAAATGTCCAGCCTCGCATTTTCTCAGAGGGCGACTTAGTCCTTCTTTATGATCAAGAAGTTGATGTAATAGGTACAAGGAAATTTGAGCCATTATGGCATGGCCCCTATATTGTCAAAATATTTCTTGCTAAGGGTGCCTACAAGTTGGTTGATTACGATGGAATTCCATTGGCACAGCCTAGAAATGGGTTGTACTTGAAACTTTACTATGCTTAATCATGAGCGTAGTAATCTTTTGTATTATATTGTATATATATTTTGTTGATTTGCATTCACTATCTTTTTTTGTTTTTAGATTTTTCTTGACGTTAGTAATCCGCTTTACATTTCATCGCAGATGTCTGAATCTTTAGAACCTTTTGTTGGATATGTTGATGGTGCTAGTTGTTACACAGAATCTATCCTTTGCAGCGCGGGCCATTTTCACTCCGAACGGTGAGTTAGTGAGTTTTCAAGGGATTTGTATTGGTAGATCGAGGGAACAATATCGCTGAGTATAGCACGTTGATTGAACTTCTCTCTGATGCCATTTCATTTGTATTAACCACATAATCATAAGGTTAGACTCACAACTTGTGGTATTACAACTTACTAGTATTTATACTGTTAGAAATCCAACACTACATCGTTTGTTCGTAAGAGTTCAACTTTTGGAAAGACACTTTGATTTTATACAATATCAACACATTTCCAGAAATTTGAACACATTAAATAATTCATTAGCTAATCAAGTTTTAAACAGACATTTGCAACATATGTAAAGAAAAACATTCACATCATTGAATAGGATTTCACAATAAACATAGGAAAACACTGAAATCATATAGATAGATAGTTATAGGTTTTTACAAAAATTTGTGCCCAAGACACATTGGTCGTCTTACCTCAAAATGTATAAATGTCAAAAGTGAACTAGTGGTGCTCATTGTAACATGCTATAGATCTAGCTATCCTACGCAGTAACCACATCCTATGGTTAGGAAGCCCAATAGTGTGTCACTGCAGTTGCATGGGTAACTCTTCGATTCGGCAATCCGGAATACTGAAGGTAAACCCCTCTATGTGTTGCCGAAGCTCAGATAGAGTCTCATCCATATCAAGATCTCGAAGGACTGCTCTCCCGACAGCCCTCTCTGCTGGCGCATCTGCTTCACGCTCTGGTTCCTCTACTGGTTGAACACGACCAACATCTGCATTACATCAAGCATTTAGTTTAGTATTGGGAAAAAATTAGAAAAAAAAACATTGTATAAACCTTAAAAAGATCAAAAACATGGTCAAAACATTCTTACCCATTGCACCCCACTGAGCACCTTCTGGTAATGCTAAATCTGGATCTCCTCGAAAATCAACGCCTGCGTATGCATACGCATCGAAGGCGATAATATGTCGCCGGAACCAGGCGAAAAACATAGTCGAGAACACAATGTTTGATTGGACTGCATGCCGACCCATGAGTTCTACCCATCTCTGCATCCACAAATCTCTAGGATTAGACAAATCCAATGTCACATGTTATGGCTGCATGAGTGGAATCCATTCTAAAGCGAATGATATGAGGATTAAACCATAACTGAAGTTCTTCTTCCTTCCTCCTTTTGCTTTATTCAGTTGTTCCTTTATCTGAGAAAGAAAAGCTTCAGACTAGTTGAAGACTGTTGGCTCCATACACTCTAGCGCATATTGCATATACAATCTATTTGTTAGCGCTCGATTCTGCCACAGGCTGAAGAAGGAAAAACTCGAGGCAACATCAAACCAACCTTAGCCTCGTAGCTAGCCCTACGAGGACAGGAGAGGGCTCTCTCCGGGTCTATCTCGGCGGAAAATTTTCAATGGGGCTGAGATGACCGATAAGGAAAACTAATCTTAGGCTAGTAAAGTGATATGAATAAGGTTTTTAATAAATGTTGAGTTTCTGGGCTGTGTGGGGCAAAGACAGTAAGAGCAGAGATTAAATAAAGAATGCAGATTATCTCCTGAGGCAAGGTAAGCATGAAGTTTAGCAATTAAATTGAGATAAACGGAATGACAAGACTGCTTAGAAGTCGACAAGGGCATAGAAGATGAATCCTTGTCGAACAAAAGAAAACATTAACTATGAATACTTCCTCAAGACAGAGCAAATAAATTGAATTCTGCCTTTCTCACTTAGAAACATTCAATATTGAAATGGCGATTAATGAAATGTGAACATAACGATGACATATTAAACAAAAGGAAAAACATTTGCTAAATTTCAAACCACAAGAATCTCAAAAAACAGAGCTGTATTTCTTCATTAAAATCTCTGTCTAAGACTGTACAATAAAACTCTAATTTTCTCCTACCTCAACTCTCAGAACTCTCCCCCCTCAATTACAAATGATTTTTCAATACATAAATAGGACCAAGAGGAAAAGAGATCGACCCAAAACAGGGAATCTGTTTTATTATCATTAACAAATAAAACTAAAGAACCAATCAGCTTTCCTGAAGATAGAATAGCGCTCCTTCTTCTACTCGAATTTGTTGATGACTGATGAATAGACAAAATCTGGAGCTGAAATTTCTGAACTGCAGCTTGAAGACCCAAAATGGACTAACCAATTCGATTTGCTTTGCTGGGATAGCTATCTGCACTTCTGGCTTCTGACTTTGATTGCCACGTTATATTTTATCATTTGAAAATCTCTAGAGCGCAGATCATTGGAATGTAACTGAAGTCAGAAATAGACCCTCTGACCCTATTTATCTGCTAAGGTAGATATTCTTCACTCTATTTTTAGCTTTGACTTTCAATATTCAAAATAAAAACTAATTTTAAATAAACATAGCTTTTGAATTTTGCCTTTGACAAAGCTCAGCCATTTGCAGGTGCGTTTTCTCCCTTTCGTTGTTAACTTGTTTAATGCAGTTGAAAGTTAGTAGTTACTCTTCTCTAATGGAAGAAAACAACTTTGTGCTCAAATACCGTTCTCCAGCACTTGGAAGAATCAGTGTTATCAACTTACTTGCATTCTCTGGTCGTTTCCCAACTTTTAAAGTGGCTGCAAATGCTGCACCTGATGATATGCCTTGTCTCTTGTCAAATCTGCGGACCTGTCCCTTGAAAGTGTGCATCAGGATTATCAGGATTGCTTATGGTTGGTATGTAACCAAGTCATAAAAATAACCTGTATCATATGAAAGAGCAGGTGTCCCAAAAAAACTATTGCATATGACAAATTTGCCTTCAGCATCGGCGTGAAGAACATATCGACCTGCATACCATTTTCTACAGCGCATCATCTGAAATAATTAGTCACTGGACAAGAAATTCAATGGCCTCTTCTTCTTATAAATAACTGCATATCCATTCACTGATATTATACACCGCGGAGTAGGGCGAAGGCGCTGGAATTTGACTGATTATGTTTAATATTGTAAAAGCAAAATGTCAATGCCATCATATTGCTCTTCTATCCAACTGGAAATTAGCTCCACCGATTTTAGATTCTAATTGATGGGAAAACTACGTTAACACCCTCTGTCTGTAAGGATGCCACCACTTCATGTCCATCGAACTTTATCAATCAAGCACATCTCCTTCAGAAATACAATTTACTCAGGTGTTTGGCTATCTTTAAAGTGCTGGGCCTGTCTAATTTGATCTGTGATTAAGTGTAATGCAGCATTTTTCATGGCAATCTTTGAAGCCAACGTGGGTATAAAAAGAAACCCATATTAAAAAACTGAAAACTACAGCTTTTCCCTGTGAAAATCTTTCGGGACAAACTCTTTATCAAATGCGACAACCTTCCATGAACTCCTGGCATGACTTCAAAATTTCAATCGCCATTTCATCTTATATTTGCATGAAATCGAGCTCGATATGCGTTCCAGCAAATCAACATGCTATACCATAATGACATGGCTCTGCTTCAGTGGCATAAAAACTATCACGCAAGTCGAGGGAGCCAATTTCATACGAAACTGGGCGCTCAACACGTCTTTTCTGAATTCTGCTGGCAAGTGGGTCGCTTTTCTCCAAGTGGGTCGCTCTGCCCAAGTGGGTCGTGCCCGTTGTAATTTTGCACTGCGAAAACTGCCCGAGTGGGTCACTCTGCCCAGGTGGGTCGCTCTTGCCCAAGTGGGTCGCTCGACCTTCAAACCCTGTCAACGATGCTCTGAAATGCGATTTCGGCCTCCAAACTCCAGATTTCGATTTGTATGCTGTGGATTGTTGGAAATGAAACTTGTTTGCCCTTAATTTCAGAGATGCCAGAGCCTGCTGCTGCAGGTGCAAAATGTGTCACAATGTACACCGAAGAAAACACCAAAGCTAAGTTGAACAACATGTAAACCAAGAAGCCAGCAAAGTAGGAATGTTTTATGATAGCAAATGTGGCAGTAAATTTCCAGCCATGCTATGCTTGGAGAAACCACAAAAACATTTTCATCACATGCACCATAGAAGGAAACATAATCTCCCAAGTAAAATTTGCTATAAAATCTGAACGAGAAATATTTGGAAATTAAGCCTGCAGTGTAGATACATAAATGGCTTCTTGCACCATGACATCTAAAGCTAATCAAGCCTTTGTTTCCTCTGGTATTTTAACCATAAAATTGATAACTCCATCTGCAATAAAATATCATACCAAAAAGGAAACTCTGTAATCCATAATTTGTGGCTTACTTCTCCAACTTTGCTTTGGGTATTGTGTTTCTGATCAACTGACATGATGGATTTCTGTTTGTCTCACAGGTATAGAGCTGCTGAAGATGAAACAAGGCTGCCATTTGAAGAGCTGGAGAATTTGCAGCATTTTGACAAATTACATATTCATCATAAAAACATATTTGATGACTTCTTCTTCAAAACAGGGTTTTGAAGAAGAATCAATCTCGCCTTATTTACGATGGCGTTCCTGAAATGAAGACTTACTGAACCTTCCTCTAGCCTACCTCTGAAAACTAAACCCTGAACTCCAGAATTACTCTTTAATGACTGCAAATAAGGAGAAATGAACCTTGGTGAATTTGAATGCAGCAGACTGACAAGACGGAGTCTAACACTATTCACTACATGTAGTGTAACGGTGTCGGCAAGTTTTACGATCGTGAAAAGGATAGTTCTCAAAGGAAAATTGTAATATCTCGTGTGCGGGTAGGGCCTGCAGCCACGTGTCTGGGTCTGTGTAATGAGGGGTGTTGCGCAAGGGCCCCTGCCCTCAAATGCTCCAGTGGGGTTAGGCCCACCCTTAACACCCTGGGATGCCACCCTCACTAACAATTTGAGCTTTTGGTGTAGTGGTTGGATCTACGATTCTGTAATGTTCCTTTTTCAGAAACATTATCAATCGACAAAGCAAATCTATTCTAGAGATAGACTGTAGGGGAATTTACTGGATTTGTCACCTTCATAAAGAAGGATGAGCTCTAGTGGCTACCTGACCCACTAGCAGACTTTGTCTATAGAGTGTTGTCAAGGGATAATATTCCCAAGAGGGAAAAACAACAAGATTGGGAATCTCTTAAGATAACCCCAACATTGCAACTACATCAATAAAAAATACATCAAATGGAAATAACAGTGATTCATATACACATGAAATGACGGAGAATCCAATGGCCATCATATTAAGACATAGCAGCAAATAAGAATACAAATCCTTGAGGGAATGATCACTCAAGCAAGGCACTAGAAGCCTCAAGAAACCTGTACATGCAAATATGAGAATACACTGCTGCATAAGAAGCCCTAGGCCATGACTGTGCAGTTTTAGAGAGGAACTACTACATAAATGATTAAAATACAAATATATAACAATGTGGGCTCAAATAAATAAGGGGGAGCAAGATCTCAACCCTTGAAAATACATAACATCAATCCTCTAAAAGGATTGGCTGAAATCTATGCAAAAATGCTATAATACAGAAATTCCAGAGTTGCAGTAGCAGCTGCAACTCAAAATCTGGAAATACATGGAGAAGGCTGAAATGGATACAACAAATGAAGAAATCTTCTCCAATGAAAATCTGAAGTGAAAGGCTGATCCTTTCACCCAAGACTTCCCCTCCAAGTGACTGTCAATCCCTCACATCAAATAGTCACCAAGAAGAACGCTATCTAAGAGAGGGACTGCGCTGCCAATGATGGAATGTGATTGGCGTAATGCAAAATATGGTGGGATCTACTCATAAAACCCCTTTTCTGATCTCCCAAGGGATGGAACCTTCCTCCACTGGAAAAATGGCTCTGGATGGTGTGTGGAAACCTCCCCAGCAACACCCAGTAACACTGCACAATGTCTACTACAGAAACTTCGTTGGTGTAGATGACTGAAGCTATGGCCTGAATGCCTGAACATGGAGAATGGAGTGAAATCCTTCAAGAGCTCCTCAAGAATGAGAGGAATTCCTAAACAGGACTCCCTTGTGCTCGAGGGCACTGCAGCTCTGCTGAACAACAAGAGGCAACAACAAGTCTTTAAGACTCAAATGTAAAATGATCAATTGATAATATCCATGGCTCCCTTGCTCCTCTTTTAAACAAGTGAGCCTACCTCCATGGGCCCTACTTCGAATTATGGTTTCCCTTCCTCTAGAAGCTTCCCTCCTATGTTGTCCCACTTTGTGCTTTCCAACTCATGCCAACGCAGTTTGACTTGGTCCACCTTGGCCTAGCCTTCATGCAAAAACCTCCTTTCACACATGGAGGTGTGAAATCCAACCCAAACATGATCCTCTTTCATACTTAGAGGATTTTTATTCTCTAATCATGCAAAGAATGGGTCTCATACTCGTTTTATTCATCTCTCACATAAAATTAACAAAACTTAATGTTCCATAAAAATTTGGAACATTACACAAATATCTAACATCTCGGATGTTTATCTTTCCATCTTTGCTTGGCTCTACCCCTAGATAACAATGTTGAAAAACATAATATCTCACTGTCTCTCCTCCAAGAATAGACCCTGAGAGAAAAAAAGGCAAATCTCTCCTTGACAAACCTGTGAGAAAGTATACATCCTCGACTGTTATGGGAACCACTTGGTTCTTAATATGAAATGCCTCGATAGCTAGATCCCATGCTCAAACTAAGAACTCCAAGAGTTCTATTTGTTTCCTCATCCCTAATAATTTGAAGTACTTTAGCAGTCCATAATCTCTTAGGGCTCTTATTGTACCTGGATCATTTAGGGAAATCATACCTTGTTCTTCATGTTCTCTTTCCCTCCATGTAATCATCATTGTAATTTGATGGAAACCTAAAATACAACCATAAGAACCATTAGATTTCATTCAATGCAAAAAATTGGGAAAATTTTGGGCATAATGCAAAAAAAAAAAATCTATATTGCGCCCAACGTAGTCCCTAACAAGAGACAGTGTGTTGAATATGCAAGCAACCTTCAATTTACTTGCTATGCAACGTAGGTTTCGACATCCAAGGGTGCGTTGCCCTCTTTTTGGGCATAATTTACCATAGGGACCTTAAAACCCTAAAAAATTGTAGAAATTGGAAATGAAATGAATACTGAAGGAAAGAGAAGGTTCATGGCACTAACCTGGATCAAACGGAAACGAAATCCGTCCATAGAAACAATCATAATCAGCAGCTGAAGTTCAGGGGAAAAATCAGGTTCAGAGCTCCAAAATGCAAATGGTAACTATGGAAAGGTAAAAATGAATAGTAAAACTACTTTTAATAGTCATTTAATTGTTTGAAAATCATATTTATTGCTATTACTATAGTTTTATTATGTTTTTATCATGAAACACTTATTTTTAATCCATTTAATGTTGTTCTGAAGAAGATTTACAACCGATGAACAGATTAGTTGTGCAAATTTATTTCAAAGAATGATTTGACCACAAAGCATACCTTTTCTCCTTATTTTTCGAGCTTTGTTAAAAACGAAAAAGGATTTGAAGCACACTTTTATCTCTTTTTTGAGCTTCCATAATATTGAAAAAGGAACCCTGGAGTCTTCTTTCAACTCTTTTTAGACTCTGATAATGTAAAAAGATTGCCGAGCACTTGTCTTTTTGAGTTTGTAAAAGTAAATGAATTGATATCTACTCGGTATAAGTTTAACCCTTTTCCATACTGAGATAGATTATTTTTGAAAAAGGAATACCTTGGTTAAACATGACCAAAGAGGTTCTCTCAGATATTATTTTACACTTTTTTGGATCTAAGTGACAAGTTTACGAAAAATTACTTATGGAGTTTTCTTTCGTCCTCTTTTTCAAACTCTCTAAATATGAAAAAGGATCGGGCTATCACTGTCATTAAGCTCGTTAAAACATAAAATAGTGACGGGCTTGTCGGTCATGGAAAGAATCAAGTTTCATTCATCGCTAGACTCGTTAAATTATTAAATAGTGATACTTTATTCACCCGAAGGGTTGAATTATAGATCAAGCATATGTTATCCTCCTCAAGCTTGTTAAAAAATAAATAGGTACTAGTCAACAAATGACCAGGGAAAGTGAGCAAAATTCTTTACGATAGTAGGTCGCTCTTAAACATTACACTTCACTCCATCACCGTGACTATTTGGGTTGGGTAATTTTCTTGACGATTCATTCAAACCTATGGTTCATCATACCTTCACTTCGATTTTGGGTCAATGCTGCCAACTCATCTCAGTGTCACCGATATGTTCAAGATAAGTCATCCAGTGAATAACTCATCCTTCTGCAATACTCATAAACCTTCATTCTCATGACCGTCATCCCTGAAAATTTCTATATCAAGTCATACCTTTGTCTCCGAAATCAATAACTTCTGTTTCACAATAAAGTGGCTTCTTGTCGACAACAAATCATTATCCAGGAAGTTCACTTAGAAACATTAGATTCTAGTACCATAAGGCTTGTTACAACATCGACAAGATCCTCGCTTCCGGACTTTTGACCAAATTTTTTTATTTGGCGTTCGACATCAAATCATCTATTCACGCCTTACAAAATGTGTTGCAGTACCTTGAGGGCCATTGACATCAATGGTGGTTCTCTTGCATTTTTTAACAACTCACATTATTGGTTGGTAATCAAACAATGTCCTACCATGTTCGACTGCAAATCATATATTCGCATGGCTAGACTTGTATCCTAATGATTGAGTGAACGAGATAAGAAGACCCCAAATATAGTTTTAGCCATCCGGGCTACGATTTCAGGATTGTTGTACACATCATCTGTATGGTGACCTTACATATAGATAATCATCCAAACATGGGCCTATATTTGTAGGCATGTCTGCTTTGGGCAACATTCCAACGAAGACGACTTTTTGAATTATGTACATGTTATTAGATTGTGTATTTGCTAAACATGGGAATGCCTAACCTCAACAATTATGATCAAGAGGATATATCATGGTGTAATGTACTGTAATATTGATGCAGGTCGCCACTCCGCTTCATCTCCAGCCCATCACAGTGTAAATCATCTCAATAAAAATATTGTTATTATTATTCTGACTTCATGCTTTAGGGGGAAATTGTTATAGGTAAATTTGGGCGCCATTCCCAATGACCTGGTTAATTGGGCATCATATCCAGGACCAATAAATAAGGGTCTATCATTCCCTATCATTTCAGTTGCTACATGCCCTAAGACAAATAAAAAAGACAAATCATACATGACTTTCATCTGCAAAGGTTTCCAAGATTTGAATTTTATAATATATCATATGAGAACTCATCAACGTTGCCTCTAAAGGGACTAAGTGTGTTGCATATGTAGGTAGCCCCATCCAAGGCTGCTCTACAAAGCACTTCCTGACACTCACATGTGCGTTGGTCACATTGGGAGTGAAATTCTCATTGCTCCACTTGGCTAGTGCCTTCTAGAAGAGTTCACATGTGTCAAAATTCGAATCCATGTGTCCATTTGACATCTACAAGATTGGGAACACATCTTGCCTATTATTGGAAATTCAATGATTTTAAAACTATCTTCAGCTCCTCTATAAATTGAGCACAGATCTTAGTGTTTGATAAGGAAGAATTTGAGTAGAGAAATGCTAGTGGAATTTCAATTGAGGAGTTGATTTGAGTGACATATTGCTGGAGATATTTGCATTGTGATGAGGCTGGGATGCTGCTGGAGATGGTGACACTAAATCAATCACTGGGTTGTAACCTCCTCTTCTATCATTAATAAATATTACTGCTTATCTTTCCCTATATGCATTTGTATAAGCTTTGATTCTCCATATCATGATTTCTTATTTGATGTATATTGTTTATGCTTTATTGATTTGGCTAAATAACTTGAATAGACTTCTATATTATTGCTATCTCTTGCTGTTTAGTGTTCATTCTTGCAGGAAATATTTTGCATAGCTTACTGGAATTTGAAGCTAGAGAAAAAGCGACAGAAGGATACTTTGGAAGTGCTTGGACTCCAAGTAAGCTTCTTATTTCATTCTGTGTGTTTGTTTATAGTTAGGAAAGGTAGTCGTAAAGTATTTAACCTATTGTTCTAGATAAGCACCTGTCCAGGGAAGAATTTTTTATCTGTAATACATAATTCCACATAATAGTAAGGCCATCATTAACAGGTGATGATATTTTTCAAAACGAGGTAAGTATTGGATTTTGGGTGAATCATACCATCCCAGGATTTTGGGTGAACCGTACTATCCCACATTCACTTCATGATCTCACATAAGGTGTACACAATACTCATTAAAAAGATAAGATTTCATAACCTAAAATGTCTTTGTACTTAAACGATTTCTTCCTAATTTATTAAATGATAAAACAAAGTTTTAACCATAATAAAAATTATTTAATGCGATGGTATAAGAGTGGTGCAGTCATTCTTCTTGTACAAGTTTTAAAAAAAATAAAAATAAGCTTTTCAGTACACATTCTTCCACCACATATTCTTGCATTGTCTCAAACATTCTTGCACTGAAGCCATTTTTCCTACACCAGAACATGTGTTTTCATATTTGGGCACACTCAGTAGTACAGATTCCTTCATTGAACATGCCTTCACTTAAACGATCTTGCATTGAACATGATTGCACTTGAACGATCTTGTACTTAGCATGCCTGCACTGAACACACATTCCTGCACCAGGGATATTTGTAGCATATCTGGAGAGAGAAAGGGAACCAAATTTTTTTTTGATAGAATATAGTTCATAAGCTAGATTTAATTTTTTTTTGGATATACAAGGGAAGTTTTATTCGCTAGTATTTAGTGTTGATATATGCCTTCCACTTTGACTTGTGATTTCTCATCAGATCGTGCAGTTGATCCACGAGGGAAAAAAGAAGTGGGAAAAGGGGTAAATTTTTAGAATGGGAAGGAAATTATGACAAGGAATTCAAGAGCGAAACCACCAAGAGGGACATAACGAATAAGGGATTTGGAAAAAATTTCAAGGGAACAAATGGAAATACGAAATCAGATAGGGAAAGTTTCTTTTGAAGAAATGGATGGTAAATCATGGGATTAAAAGAGGAAAAATAGAGGGAAATTTACGAAACTGGAATAGAAGAAGGGCATAATTTTACCTTGAAAATTTGTCTGAGCAATGCTAAATCCAAAATAAATGCAACGGGAATTGAGCATTTCCTATGTAATAATTTCTGTGTCAGTTATCCCAAACTTGGATAAGGGTTGGGTTCTTGTACTGAAAACCTACTTCTTCTTGGTGATAGTTAGCACATATAAAAATCAAGCAACGTTCCCATTTTATTGAAATTTGATCTCCCTGTGAGCATATTGGTTTTCAAGTTGATCATTCTACGATTATGTTAGTAAACTAATTTTCACGACTATGAGATTTTTTTTTTTTCAATTTTTGTCATTTTTTTTTAAATTTCAGGAAAAGAAAGAATCAAGTTTACAATAGGTTGGCATAGCCACATATCATCTCTTCTTCGGATTGCTGTTGTCCTTGATGCATAAAATTTTCCTTTGTGAGGGGTTGAAAATATACCTTTAATCTATGCCCATTCACAAGGAATACTGAATCTCGCCCATCAATAGTTTTGATTTCTATCGCTCCATTTTCAAAAATCTTAACCACTTCATAAGGTCCCATCCAGTGTGTGTGGAATTTCCCTTTGAAATGTTTAAATATAGAATCATAAAGGAGTACCCAATCACCTAGTTGGAATTTATTTTTCTTGATAGACTTGTCATGCCACTTATTGTGTTGTTGTTGAACCAATGTATTTTGTTGAACATAATCCCTCCTAAATTCATCTAACTCATTCAACTATAGTAAACACTACTTATGAGCCTTTGAAATTTCTAGTCCCAACTGAACTGCAGTCCGGAAAGTCTTGATTTGGAATTCTATCGGCAAGAGGACTTGTTTCCCATATACCAACTCATATGGTGTATGTCATGTGCTATTCCTCCAAGTGGTTCGATATGCCCATAAGGCTTCCAGAAATCTGCTAGCCCAATCCTTTCTATCCATGTTCATTCTTTTGGTGAGGATGGACTCAATTACCTTATTTGTAGATTCCACCTGGCCATTTTCTTGCGGGTGATATGGTGTAGATTTCCTGTGCTGAATTTTTTATTGATCCATTATACCCTGTACCAGATTATAAATAAACTGCGGCCCATTGTCAGAAACAATTTCTTTAGGCACACCAAATCCCAGTGGAATCTCCCTTGAATAAATCCCCTAGACTCTCCCTTGATATGGGCAAGGGTGTGTATGGGAGGCTATGGAATCTCCCATATCATGGGTATGCAGGCGCACATGGTCCTTTTTCCTCAAAATTGTGCCTACGTCTGTGAGATTTGTGCCACTTTTTAAGCCCATAATCCAAGTCACTTCCCAAAACCTCTTGTAGCTTCTAGAATCCATCAAACACATGATGAAAATTCTAATGAACAAAAAACCGACGCGAGGACTAGGGTTGACCATCCCCAACTAGGATTGACATTCTGTCAAACACTTGGCATCAATGTAATCTACAGGTCTAGGATGCAAGACATACCATGAATGACTGAAAAATATTATAATACATAACAAGAAGGATCACTACCGTCTCCCTTGAACTATTATGGAATCCATTAGGTCTTGCATCCATTATCTTTACAATTACAAGTGAGTACATGAAATTACTGTGACTTGAGCCAGTCATATTACCATGCTTATAACCAACATAAATCCATGTAAACAGCAATGAGATAATGGCCATTAAATCCACACATTAACAAGTACAAAATAAATATAACTTAGATTTTATTAAACATACGCATGAGCCAACTAGGCTCGAGACTTCCACATACCACCCGACCATAGACACGGCTGAGCCAAATATCTCTTCAGTCAGTCACCCATGTAACATATTCCAATTATGAATGTGGGATCTCATGAATAAACCAATCCAAATACAACCAAGGGAATCTAGAGGTAAAACCACCTCCACCCTCACCATACCATGATCACACCTTAAACAGCATCAAGATCACAAAAATGAACCGAGATTGGAATGCCCTCCAGATTTCATCACTATCCTTGAGGAATTTTTCGTCTCCTTGTCTCTCAAGATTTATCGCAATCCACACCGGATCACTAGGCCCTAAACTGAGACACCATCCTCAGGATTTATCGTGTTTCCCAAAAAAAATCATCAAGGTATTCCTAGGGTCTTTGGGAATTTCCTGAGACTAACTCCACTCTAAATTTTGAAAACCATCTAGTAATTCAAAAGCTCAAAACCAAGATCAATCCCATCACACTATGGCTATCTGGAAAAGGCAAGGCAAGGCTGAAAACCACTTTCAAAACCCGAAAAAACTATGTTTCCGACAACAAGAGAACCAAATACCAACATACATAACCCATGCATGTCCAAACCAGCTAGGAAATCGCACATGCAATATGTCACCTGCAAGTATTCCTGTTGAAGCTACTTAATCTTGCTCTTCCTTGCTTGATCTTTGATTTCCTTCCTTTCGTTGTCCTTTATTTCCTTGTCTTCCCCTTTCTTGATCCAATTCTGAAATTATCCAAGAAAACTCTTAAGTGTCTAAACGAGAGAGAGAGAGAGAGAGAGAGATATAGAGAGAGAGAGAAAGCTCTGAAACTAAACTGACAAAAGGTTTGAGCCAAAGTCTTGCCAACTTATCCTCAAAATCCTTTTTATCAATTAGATCTCTATTTTCTTCAACTTCCATTGTTTTCCTTCATTTTCCTTCTCACATGAAACCTATGACCATTCACCTTCCTTTTCTCTTATTTTCCATTATTTTCATAAAAAAAATGTGCCAAAAATGCCATTTTTCCTTTCCAAAGCCTTTTCCATTTCCTTTGCCAATTTCCCTTAGACATAAACACATCCAGTGATGCCCAATAGGATATATTTTCCCAACATTTAGCTTGGAATAAGTTTCCCTCACCCATGGTATTATTTTTTCCTTTATTAACTTTTATTACATGAACTTTTAACTTGGGTCTGTTACAAAACCCTCTCCATTAGGGGAACACCGTCTTCGGTGTTCAATGCCACCTATAACCAAAAAAACCGTTGAAAGATAAAACATACGGGCTATGGAGCTCTATAACAGAATTCATTGCAGTATTTACAATTACTACTTCTAAAACATGAAAACCATACCATTTATTGGAGCTTGATAACACAACTCATTACAGTATTTACCATAATATACACATATGCACATTTTCTCAACCAGAAAATAATAGGATACGATGCCTGCATCTACAAAAAGGGAATCTAGAGGCTCACACCTCCACCCTCAAAGTATTAACATGATTCACGTCCTTCCTAGGAAGTGCAGAACCCACTACCAAAGTCAAAGTTGCATACAATGTCCAACGCCACAATCCTTCACCACTTATCTTCTCAGTGAATAGTTACTGACTCGTTGTTCCAGGGCACACTCCCAATGTGCATCTGATTCCATCTGGAAATTCTAATGACCAAAAAAAATTCATCCTCAACCTTCCCTTCCCTGCTACACAGTCCCTCGAGAAATCTGGAAATCCCCTACTGTGTAGTCACTCACCTTCCAATTTCCTCGACATCCCCTATTTTGGGTGATTTGTCCCTTGGCAAGGCTTCCTCACATCAGAAGATACAAAAACTAAGGAATATACCTGCCTCAAAACCATCATACCATTCATAGCATGGTCATGGAAATCAATGGAAATTATTGGGTACTGGTGTTCCACAATGGCCCTGCTCCTAAAGTGCTTTACCAACATATTTTTGCATGTTTCAATTCCTTTTTTTATTGCTGCTAATTATTACAGTCATTTTGAACCACCCAACTGAGAATTTCCATGCTTTCCTGTACCAAGCACATAATCCCCATTAGACTAAAAAAAATTGAAATAAAATCAAATAATAACTCATTGGTAGCTCGTCAACAAGGTACACTTGAAATTTTATTCACTTCCAGTCACAACAAGTCAAACTAGTTGTTTGATCAAATCATCATTTATAAACATATCACATCTGGTTAGCTCAAAATGCAACCATCATAAATTAAAATAATGAATCGCATGAAATAACTAATAACCATAATCATAAATCACATGTAACTATCATAAGTTAGAATCACAGTTCACATGCATAATAAAACTGAAATAAAATACTAATACTTATCCTTCATTGGTCCTTACTTATTCCTTTGTTCTTTTGTACACACATCAAATTGGTTGCCACACAGAACAATCACCCAGTGCCCTTTCTCCTCTCCAATCATGTACACATTCACACAGCGTACATCACAATGCGTACACCCACATACGACATAAAACACCATAAAATACATGCACCCAAACATGGAAATACACACATATACCTACATTGGCATACAACACATACACCTACAACCGGTGTACAATACAACATGATGCATACACCTACATCTGATGTACAACACAATACATATACGTACATCAAGTACAACACAATGAATACAAATGTCATGATACTATGACTACATAATGTGCGTACATATTACCTCATGCCCGCAACACAACATGTACGATATGCATGGAAAATTTTAGTGGCTAATATTCGTAGCTGGGGTAGTTTTCCATGGTTTTTCCAAAAAAAAAAGATTCGCCAATTTCCTTTTTTTCTAAAACCGATTCGCCCCAATTTCACAATATATATTTTCTTTTCCTTAAAATTTTCCAACATTATATAGAGACTATATATAAAATCATTATAATTTTGAATAATTTTACAAATATATCAATAAACATTTTATAATTTGTATATTAGGGACTAGTGAATTCGCCAATGTTTTTAAATTTCAAGCTAATTTTCCATCCTTAAAATTTTCCTTGACAATATTCACATAATACCACATGCATACCCATAACATATGCAAAACGTGTACACAATACCACTTGTACACAACATCACCCGCACAATGTGTGCACAACATCACATGTACATGGCACCACCTACACGATATGTACAAACTGCCACATGTACATTGAACCACCTCTACAATGTATACGCAACACCACATGTACACAACACCACATGCAAACAACACCATATGTAAATAACACCACATGTACTACTTTCACACAACACCATATGTGCATAGAAATGCATAAATAAAATGTACATAACACTATATGTACACAACACTGCATATCTAACTTGTGCACAACACCATATGCACACAACGCCACATATCCAACATGTACACAGTGCGGTATGTACACAACACTGCATATCCAACATGTACATGGCACCATGTATACCTATCACTGCATATCCAATATACAACAACACCATATATACACAAGGCATACAACATCATATGTACATAATACTACATATGTTACATGTACACATCACCATAGGTACAATCAATGAATATAAAAAATGCACAAAATATACACAGCAATAGTATTACACATCTATAGACCACACACTGACCCCACAAAGCAACCTTGCTTATAGTGTCTTTCCACTATCCATGCTTATCCTAGCATGTCGCAGGTCACATTACTTTCACTTCGTTGATGTATCCCTCAACATTAAATATCCATAACATAAACATAGGCATAGTACAAGCATATAATTTCAATTCATATCCACATGGTATTGACCTCATAGATCTGTCAGGTTTACACTTCCCACTTGATTCCTCATGAACCGAGAATCTCTTCATGTGATTCACTTGCATAAGAAATCATTCCTTCACGAGAATGATTCCTGATGACCCTATCAGAGAACAAATTACATACATACATATATATACATATAAACATCAGCATGAAACAATCATGATTCCTAACCACCCAGTCAGAAAACTGATACATAGATGTATATATACATGTGAGCACTAGCATAAAACAATCCTAAATGACCATGTCAGTCAATGACATACATACATACATGCATATATGCATATAAAAAATCAACATAAAGCAATCATGATCTCGTTAGAAAATGACATAAGTACATTCATATATACATATATAAACATTATCATTATCATGATCGCAACATAATTAATAGATATCATAAGGTCAAGGTTAAGAGAACTCCCTTTATGTATGCATAGTATGAAAAACATTGAGAACAAAAATTCCCAACATAGCCAAGGCATATAACGCCTCAATCCATTTACTCTATCTTTTCAATTACCTTTATCATGTTTGTATTTACACCATCCATTTTCCCCAATGGACCCCACTAAGTCAACCGATTTTCATACTCTTGCATTCAACTTCCCTTACTCATGCATCGAGCTTCATTTGTGTCTTACATTATCTATTGGGTACCACACAAATCTCCTTGAGTTCCATTAACTTTCCTCTTTCCTAAACCAATTCCCAAGACTCTCTATACATAAAAGGAAAGAAAAAGAGAAATCAAGAAGAAAACCATGAAAACCAATAGCAATATGACACCACAAACAAAGTGGCATGATCATGCACCAAACATAAAAAAAAACGGCAAATCAATCACAAACAAATCACAAATACTGAAATCATAAAACTAGCAATAAACACCCTAACTCAATCCCCGTGGTTTCCTAATACTTCCAAAGGAAATCTCACCTGAGCCTTCCCTAATATTTCATGGCAGTCTCTTTTTCCATGCAATCCCCTGCATCATACCGCCATAAACACATAACTGTCAATGCATACATAGATAAAAAATATACCAGTTACCTTACCTTGTTGTGTCAAGCACACTTCCTTGTAAATGAACAATTCCATGTCATCTCTAAAGGGACTCCAATTCCCTTGACGAATCTAGTGATAACTGTAAACTAGTTGTTATACCTGTCAAATACATGTTCAGAAATATACCACATATCCACATAACATCAAACTAGATTAGGTTTAATGAGACTTCCTGTATGCAAAGCACTCATTCGTTTGGAATTAGGGTTTACAAATATAGCCAATGGAATTCTTACCCAATTCCTTTCTTTTACCATTTACCTTGTTGTAATTGAGTATCTATTATGTGTTATGACATCACCTAGTTGTTAGTTATATAAGAAATCTACTCAGATTCATCAATTATAATATATATTGCTACAACTATCACCTACTCAAGGGCATATTTGTTATCTTAACACATATCATGTTAGTACAACCATCATAAAACAATATTATTCATTCATACAATCTTACAAACACATACTCATATCATATGATTAATCAAACATTTAAACAAACTATAAATGTACCATGTTAGATAAATCAAGTAGATGACATAATACACACCAAACACTCAATACCAAATAGATGACATAATCAAACAATTAATCACCAAGTAAACAACATAAGAAAACTCATACCTTCATGTATCTCAGGGGAGGCTATCTTAAGAGTGTGTGAGAGAGAGAATAGAGAGAGAGCTCCAAAACTGAAGTGATAAACAATTTGAGCCAAAAGCTTACCAACTGATCCTCAAAAGCCTTTTTATCAATTAGGCCTCTATTTTCTTCAATTTCCATTATTTTCCTTCATTTTCCTCCTCAAATGCAACATGTGACCTTTCACATCCCATTTCTCCTATTTTCCATTATTTTCGTAAATAAATGTGCCAAAAATGCCACTTTACATTTCCAAAGCCTTCTTCATTGCCTTTTCCAATTTCCTTTAGCCATAAACACATCTTGTAATATTCCAAATTAGGAACAGCTACACTATTGGGAATATCTCAAGATATTACCAATGTGGAGATTAGCAATACATAAACATGAGCTGGAAAATAGCAGTGAATGTATTAATACAAGAATTTCAAAAGATCCACATAACCATTACATTGGATTATAGCAGCAACAATGTATACAAGATCTTGAGGAAATGTTCTCTCAAGATAGGCAATGCAACCTCAATGAAACATATACATGATAAATGGAGAAACACTGCTACATAAGAAAAGCCATGGCTATGACTGCACAGTCTATAAAGGAGGACTACTGCAAAATAGTGTCAATACACAAATATGACAATATACAACTCAAATAAAAGATGGGGATCAAAATCTCAACCCTTGGAAACAACAATACACAATCCTTAAAAGGATTGGCTGAAATAAGTACAAAATGGAAAATCTGTAGAAATGTTGGAGTTGTTGGGTATGTTGGGGTTCCCATGTTTTGGCAGATTTGGCAATACCAAAAGATGAGACAACATCAAACCACTTTGGGGCCCTAGGATCTAGCCCTCCTGGACCCGGAGAGGGATCTCTCCAAATAGAGCTAAGAATGATATATCTATGAAGCTCAAAATGAGATGTTAGGCTAGTTATGAAGCACGAGGGGTTTTAAATGGTTTGGTTGAAGGGTTGCTGGGTTGGTTAGGAGATCATAGGCTGAGAAAGTAATGGGAGAAAGGGAACAAAACAGCAGGAGGCTTCAGCAAAGAGGATAGGCCAAGACAGTGCCAACCATTGGGCTATGGAGTCATGAAAGGGAAATTACTTGCATCCACTAGCCAAGGCTTCCAAAGGGCAAGTCATCTATACTAAAGGATATTTTAGATAGATGATGGAATGGAACATTAAGGAGAGAAAGTGAAAGAAGAGAAGCGACCTCTCTTACCAGTAGTGATCGAGTCGAGAGGTCATTTAACTCCGGAACTGCTTGGACATACTCAAAGCTGACTCTCCAAAAAAGAACGGTACAACATAGATCTCGACAGGTCATTTAACTCTAGGTACGCACAGCATCAAGGCAAAAACGATAAGTTTAACGGAAGGGATCTTAGAAGACTGATACACAGTGTGCCAGGATCCTGGTGGGGGTAGCCTTGCTCATCCCCGTGTGTTGCCAACCTTCCCGTACAAACCCGGCCAAGAACATCTAAGAAGCCCATTTCCAACCAATTCATACATCGAGAGCGGACGTAACATCCACTACACTGGTTAAACTGACTGAAAACAATTCTCAGATAGCACATAAAGCAGAAAACATAAAGGTAGGGAGAGCAGGAAACATAGGGCACCTAACAAGGGTGAATCCTATGTTATACTTCTGTTGCCTACCAAAAGAAGGTGAAACAAAATGAAAATGTAATAAACAAAGTTAGAAAAACATCACCAATAGCAATAGACCAGGATCCTGTGAAATGTGCTTTGATTAATTGATGGAAAACCAGTCATGTACACTGAGCTCAATGGCTAATATAGTCCAGACTTTCTCCTCCCATCCTATTACATACAACTACTCTGCTACTCCCTCCCAGGACTGTTCTAACAGTCGAATGAATCCCTCTAACAGCCGATGCCACAGCAAGGCAACAACAAAAACAACAACTTTTACAATATGTTCTCGAGAATTCTTATAGGAGAAGAGAGAAACAGAGGTAGATAGACAATTAATTGATCTCATTAAGACAGAATTGGCGGAATTGTCCATGCCCATACTGCTTAATGGCTGTCTGCAACGTTGTAGGTATTCTGAGACTGGTTCGGAGATCTCTGTCAGGTCGATTTTGACCTCTGATGTTCATTTGGAGTCCTTCGACTGTCTGGAGCTCCGTGCTGCCATTTTGAAATAAATGAACTGGGTGGAAGATCTGCAAGGTTTCTCTACTCCTCATAACTGCTGCCTGACTATCTTAAATGAACTCCAGTCAGTGTAATTAATCATTTCAGGGCTCGAGGAGGCATGGAGATCTTCTTGTAGGGAGGTGTACATCTGGATAGAACGTACTCTGCTGATATAATACACAGATAAGACTCTTTGCGTGCTCAAGTCTTCAAACTGTGCTTGAATCCTTTGAACGCGGGATTACAACCATTAATCTTCAATTACCGGCTCAAATCCCTTCTAACCCACCTCTGTTGTCTCGCTGGGCCGCTGGATTAACCTTTCTGTGACCTCTGCATAATGAAATAAACTTATTACGGAGCCCGGGCAGTGGCGGAGAAATGCAGTGAAGGCGGAGGAATGGTGGCAGAATGGTGAAAACAGTGGAGATGCAAATGGAGGGGTGAAAACTTACGAACAATACGGTTGGTGGTAGAGTGCAGCACAGACCGTTAGATCATGGTCTAGGAACAAAGATTAGCGGTGGAGATTGGGCGACGGAATATCATATGCAACGGGCAAAACATACAAAACACATGAAATAGGACGGAGACGAATGTAAGAGTGGGACCCGGCGGAGGCGGAGGGCGATCAGATCCTGAGCGTTGGATTTGCACGGGAAACGGACGGTGAAGATCTAATCGGAACAATCGCAATCGAAAACTGGAGCGAACGGCAATCGCAACACACCTTTTGAAAGTTTCGATTGCGATCAAGAATGGGGAAGCGATTGAGCGATAACCGTTGATCTCGGGTCCAGATCAACGACGAAGGTGTAATCGGAGGGGCAGTGCGATCGGGGGATCGGGAGAGGACTTGCGATCGGGAGTTGCGATGACCGTCGGATCTGTGGGAGGAATCAACGGTGGAGAACGCGATCGGAGGATCGGAAGAAGGACTTGCGATCAATCGCATCGCAATCGATTGTGATGGGCCGATCGGAGGGGCGCGCATGAACTTTGCGATTGCGATAAGTGCTTTGGACTTAAGCGCTTGGTCCCGGTGCCTAGGCACATGGGGAAGTGGTTGAGGGGCCGGAAAGAAAGGGGATTAGACCTATAATAAGGTCGGGAAGTGGGTTTTAGCCCATTTTAATGGATTTTAAGGGTTTTAAAGGGAAACGATAAGGAGAAAAATGGGAAATTTAACCCAACAAGGGGTAAGGGAAGGACTTAAGGGGATTTTGGGAGGATTTGAGGGGTAAATGGGGAAATGGAAAGGGAGACAAGGGGGGACAAAAGAGGCTAAATGAGGGTAAAATAAAGGGGAAAGGAGGCTTTTGGGCATTGCTTCACAAACGGAGAGGTTTTATGAGGGAAATCAGCAGAGGGGATTTTATCAAAGGATAAAAGACACATGGAGGCTTCAAGGAGACTATGTTTTCAGAGGAAATGCATTCCTTGAAGACTCAACAATGATTTAGCCCCCTATTTGCTTGTCAAAAATTTTCATAGGGGGGCTAACAGTGGCTCCACATGGGGATGGCTTCTTCTTGAAGGAGTCAAGAATTCAGAAAATGATCTCTTGGTGTAGGCCAGGTGCCTGCTGCTTGAACCATCCATTTCTTTCTTTGATCAGCTGCCACAAGCTATGAAGACAACATATCAGCAGAAAAATTTCTCACAAACAACTACCTACCCACACTATAGTCCTAACATTTTTTCTTGGGTGCATTTGGACTTGCAGACCCTTTTACATCATTAATATTTGCAAACAGGAAAAAATAAACCTATTCTACTTCTACCCTTATTACTCCCTGAGACCAAATTAGACTGTTGGCCTCATATGCTTCTCTACCTATACTACTACCTGCTGGGATTAGACTGTCTAGCAGGTTTCTTCTCTACATTCTAAGACAGAAATTGAAACAACTAATCTACTTGCTCATAGACTGAGCTTTATTGAGCTTTCCTACCTACCCTACTCTAACTAGGAAATCTTTGATGTACTAGGTAATACAATAATGCCAATGCAGCCAGTCAAGCAATAACAAAAAAGGATATGAGCACTGGCTGCCTGTCAGAGATAACCACAGGGTGCTCTACGTGTGGTTCTTCAAAATTATGGTCACCATCAGTAGTGACCATTCCTGATGAATCTGGCCCATGCTAAGGATTAATTCTGGAGCATTCGAGCATATCAGGGCCTCCATGTACTCTGCCATAGGATCAACGAACAGATGATGTACATTTTCTTCCTTCAGGCCTTCCATTATTGGCAGGCTGTCTACGTCCTGGGCAGCTTCGGTTATTGCATCTTCCACTGCATCTTCAGTGTGGCTCTTGGGAGCCGGATCATATTCTTCTTTCACATCGAACAACAGCGGAATCTCTTCGTTTTTAGGGGGCGGTAGACTTTCCAAAAATGCTCTGGGGTCTCTGAACTCGTATGATTTCTCTTGTGATTTCAAAATTTCGAGCTCAGCTTCATACCTATCCGCCAGCACTTCTAAAAAAACTTTCTTCAGCTCAGGTCGATCATTGAATCTTGAGCTGGAACGGAAAAATTTTGGAAGGTCTTCGCTTCTGAGTTGAGCCAGTATATCTGATATTCCACAACGAAACTCTTCAAGGGGGCTCAGCTCATAGTATTCCATTTGGTAGGGATGATGTTGTATTGCGACTGGTCTCCCAGTGGAGTCTTATGTGAAACCACGGATAACCAGTGGCCTGCTGATCACCAGTGGAGTCTTTTAATTATTCAAAAATTGTGGAGTCGCCAGGTGGATGATTTACAACTTACTGTCCACCACAGTGGTTTACCAAATCAAAGTTGACTGATCTATCCCCAGTGAGTCACCATTATGTTGGGGTTCCCATTTTTTGGCAGATTTGGCAATACCAAAAGATGAGACAACATCAAACCACTTTGGGGCCCTAGGATCTAGCCCTCCTGGACCCGGAGAGGGATCTCTCCAAATAGAGCAAATAATGATATATCTTTGAAGCTCAAATTGAGATGTTAGGCTAGTTATGAAGCACAGAGGGGGGTTTTAAATTTTTGGTTGGTTGGTTGCTGGGTTGAGTCATGAGATCATAGACTGAGAAAGAAATGGGAGAGAAGGAACAAAGCAGCAGGATGTTTCAGCAGAGAGAATGGGCCAAGATAGTGCCATCCATTGGGCTATGGAGTCATGAAAGGAAATTACTTGCATCCAATAGCCAAGGCTTCCAAAGGGAAAGTCATCTACACTTAAGGATATTTTTAGATAGATGATGGAATGGAACATTAAGGAGGGAAAGTGGAAGAAGGAAAGCGACCTAGTTTCTGTCTATAGATCAGGTCAGAGGTCATTTAACTCCAGACCTGCTTGGACATACTCAAAGGCAGCTCTCAAAGAGGAACAGAGGGGCTGCTTATAGATCAGACCAGAGGTCATTTAACTCCAGGTCTGCTTTAGCAACTCCAAGGGAAAAACAGAGATAAGTTATACAGAAGGGATCTTAGAAGGGCCAGCTGGTTGCGCAAGGATCCTAGTGGACAAAGCTAACACTCATCCCCAGTGTTCCCAAACCTTCCAGCTTAAACCCAGCAAGAACATCTAAGAACTGTTTCAACCAATTCATACATCAGAGAGCAGGCAATAACATCCACTACACTGGTTAAACTAACTGAAAACAATTCTCAGATAGCACATAAAGCAGAAAACATAAAGGTAGGGAGAGCAGGAAACATAGGGCACCTAACAAGGGTGAATCCTATGTTATACTTCTGTTGCCTACCAGAAGAAGGTGAAACATAATGAAAATGTAATAAACAAAGTTAGAAAAACATCACCAATAGCAATAGACCAAGATCCTGTGAAATGTGCTTTGATTAATTGATGAAAAACCAGTCATGTACATTGAGCTCAATGGCTAATACAGTCCAGAATTTCTCCTCCCATCCTATTACATACAACTACTCTGCTACTCCCTCCCAGGACTGTTCTAACAGTCGAATGAATCCCTCTAACAGCCGATGCCACAGCAAGGCAACAACAACAACAACAACTTTTACAATATGTTCTCGAGAATTCTTATAGGAGAAGAGAGAAACAGAGGTAGATAGACAATTAATTGATCTCATTAAGACAGAATTGGCAGAACTGTCCACGCCCATACTGCTTAATGGCTGTCTGCAACGCTGTAGGTATTCTGAGACTGGTTCGGAGATCTCTGTCAGGTCGATTTTGACCTCTGATGTTCATTTGGAGTCTTTCGACTGTCTGGAGTTCTGTGCTGCCATTCTGAAATAAATGAACTGGGTGGAAGATCTGCAAGGTTTCTCTACTCCTCATAACTGCTGCCTGACTGTCTTAAATGAACTCCAGTCAGTGTAATTAATCATTTCAGGGCTCGAGGAGGCATGGAGATCTTCTTGTAGGGAGGTGTACATCTGGATAGAACGTACTCTGCTGATATAATACACATATAAGATTCTTTGCATGCTCAAGTCTTCAAACTGTGCTTGAATCCTTTGAACGCGGGATTACAACCATTAATCTTCAATTACCGGCTCAAATCCCTTCTAACCTTCCTCTGTTGTCTCACTGGGCCGCTGGATCAACCTTTCTGTGACCTTTGCATAATGAAATAAACTTATTACGGAGCCTGGGCAGTGGCGGAGAAATGCAGTGAAGGCAGAGGAATGGTGGCAGAACGGCGAAAACAACGGAGATGAAAATGGAGGGGTGAAAACTTACGAACAATACGGTTGGTGGTAGAGTGCAGCGCAGACCGTTAGATCATGGTCTAAGAACAAAGATCAGCGGTGGAGATTGGGCGACGGAATATCATATGCAACGGGCAAAACATACAAAACACATGAAATAGGACGGAGACGAATGTAAGAGTGGGACCCGGCGGAGGCAGAGGGCGATCAGATCCTGAGCATTGGATTTGCACGGGAAACGGACGGCAAAGATCTAATCGGAACAATCGCAATCGGAAATTGGAGCGGACGGCAATCACAACACACCTTTTGAAAGTTCCGATTGTGATCGAGAATGGGGAAGCGATTGAGTGATAACCGTTGATCTCGGGTCCAGATCAACGGTGGAGGTGTAATCGGAGGGGTAGTGCGATCGGGGGATCGGGAGAGGACTTGCGATCAGGAGTTGTGATGACCGTAGGATCTGCGGGAGGAATCAACAGTGGAGAACGCGATCGGAGGATCGGGAGAAGGACTTGCGATCAATCGCATCGCAATCACTTGCGATGGGCCGATCGGAGGGGCGCGCATGAACTTTGCGATTGTGATAAGCGCTTGGTCCCGGCGCCTGGGCACATGGGGAAGTGGTTGAGGGGCCAACGGGAAAGGGGCTTAGACCTATAATAAGGTCGGGAAGTGGGTTTTAGCCCATTTTAATGGATTTTAAGGGTTTTAAAGGGAAACGATAAGGGGAAAAATGGGAAATTTAACCCAAAAAGGAGTAAGGGAAGGACTTAAGGGGATTTTGGGAGGATTTGAGGGGTAAATGGGGAAATGGAAAGGGAGACAAGGGGGGACAAAAGAGGCTAAATGAGGGTAAAATAAAGGGGAAAGGAGGCTTTTGGGCATTTTTTCACAAACGGAGAGGTTTTATGATGGAAATCAGCAGAGGGGATTTTATCAAAGGATAAAAGACACATGGAGGCTTCAAGGAGACTGTGTTTTCAGAGGAAATGCATTCCTTGAAGACTCAACAATGATTTAGCCCCCTATTTGCTTGTCATCAGAAATGCTTTTGAGGTTAATGGGTAGCAAATTACATCTCAGAAAATAGAAATGGATGTAGATAGCTAATGATGCTGCATTTTATGGCTGAATCTCATCCAAAGGATCTCTCAGGTGAAAGGATGATCAAATCCCCGAAGATCTCACCCTCCTAAAGAGTGGAGCAACTCCCCACTACAATTGCACTAAGAAATAACACAGTCTAGAGAAGGGACCGCGTTGTTGGTGAAGGGAAGTACTTGGCCTAATGCCAATGATCTGCAATATGCTCATTAATATCCCTCAATAACCTCCCATAGGAATAGAAGCTCCCTCCTCTGAAAGATGAGCCAGGGAAATGGTGTTGTGGAGTCCCCACTACAACACCCTGCAACACAAAGTTATCCTGCTTCAGGAATAATGCTGTGACTGAAGGAGGTGACTTTGGCCTTAAGCCAAGATATGTGGAGAATGGAGAAAAATACCTCAATAGGCCTCTCAAGAAGGTGAAGGTAATCCTAAACAGGAATTCCCCCAGCAACTTTGCTAAACAACAAAAGAATGCACAATGTCCGCATAGACAATGAAATCAATAATCCAATTCATGAATAACAATGGCTTCCTTGCCCTCCTTTTAAACAAGTGAAAGCTCTCTCTCCATGGGCCCCACTCATTAGGGTTTCCTCCACCAAATATCCTCTTCCTCATTCACACTGCACTATCTTCCAAAGTGAGCCACTCCTCCTATGGCAGTGTTGTTGACTTGGTCAAACCTGACCTTGTCTTCATGCATTTTCCCCTTTTCACACTTGAGGGTGAAAAATAAAGCTACTTTGATGATCCCTTTCACATTATGAGGGATTTTATTCAATTATTCAATAAGAAGGGGATTCCTTACCCATTTATTTAGCTGCAAGGTGATAAAAACAAAATTTTAATATTCCATTTAACCATGTTCTAAAATGGGAATATTATAGTCCTCCCCTCCCAAATGTTGCTTTTCCTCAAGAAACTACAAGGATAGAACTGAAAAATATCCACCCAAGGCATGGATTCTGAATTATGTTGAGGAACATCTTCCCCATGTGGATCCTCCATACCCCAAGCAATCATCCATACAAAATGAGTTACCTCCCAACATGGCAACTCTTGAAAATCATCTTCCACCTTTGGCTCCTGTGATATAGGTGGGCTGAAAATATGATCTTGGTAGGAAAAGTAGCCTACCCCACGTTGTCCTCTTCTCCACTTAGGATAAGTGCAGAGTATATGCTGATCTTGTGCTGCAATAATTTTTCCCTCAAGTGGCAAGATGAAGACTAGATCCCCACGGATCTCTTCTCCAACGTTATGAAACCTGCTGTCCCAAATCATCTCATATGTGATGAGTTGGAAGTCACCATCATATGGCATCCCCTCAATCATATGGCTCACCTCAAATGGAAACAATTTTTTTGCTGTAGTGGCCACATATCCTCTCATTCTCCCATTAGAGCATGCAATGCAAATAATGTGGGAGATCTCTCCCCCAAGGGACATATCCAACCAATGTGCCATTCCCCTAATCATGCTCCCAACAAATATAAAGACAACAACAATAGAATTAACCATAATGAGAGCCATGCTTGCTATCATGTGTAGCAAGGGAGAAGGACAATGGTCCCTCAATTGTAACCAATGCAGTTTGACCCTCAACTGCAAAAGAGTGTGGCTTCTCAACCACTTGCTTGCTGTCCTACTCTCCTCAAATGTATGGACAAGGTGAATGATGTGTGGTGCAAGGTGAGTATGTCCTCCAAAATACATCCCCTCCCCAAGTCCTCCTAGGGAGTGGTCACCAATAGTTCTCATGACCTCAAGTAGACCATGGGGTCTAGAAAAAAGAATGCTCCTCCTCAGAGCAACATCCTGTACATATATGGTTAAGGGATGAATATACAAATCATCATGCAAATAAAAAATACCCTTACCATAAGTTTTGCTTATGCAAATGGAGTGGCTCAAAAATGAGTCTCCTCTCATCCTCAAAGAGAAAAGAGGTGGGTGCGCTAACTCCTCCAAAGAGTTATGTATCTCCTCCATTTGCACATGATCTATGCATCTCCTCATACGCTGATATGTAAATACCATGCAAGCAAGATGATCCTAGGAATACTCCACCAACAACCCGAAACTCCAACATGGATTTATCCTCCATAGTGACAGCGCTGATGATTCCTCATGAAGGATATCTGTCACATGGTCATCTTCTTATTTAACATATCCTATGCCAAAGATGCAAGTTGGAAGGCTGTTATCCTTCCCCTACTGACTCTTCCACAACGTAGAATCGGAAATGAGAGTGGGTACAAATGATGTTGAGAGAAAGGCTCTCTCCTCCTTGAGTCTTCCCAAGACTCTCAGCGTTGTGAAGTTACCTCCCAAGGTCTCCACTCCTCTGAAATCAATGAATGGTGCCTCAAAATGTGAAGCATCTCCCATCATCTACTGATCTAGTGGTCCCCCCAGCAAAATGTCTCCATGTAATGAGACATCATCAGCAAGAGGTGACTGCATATATGAATGAAAAAATCTGCCCATGCTTCCACTGCGCAATCCAATCACCTTCTTAGGTGCATCAACCTCCAAAAATTAATAGGGATGTGTACTCCTCATCTCATGATGCTGGGTCTTCTCCCTACCTTATCCTTGTGTCTCCATGGTTCCACACCTCCTCAACAATGGCATATGAATTGTGCCTTGATCTCCATATATGAGATCCTGGGGACTTCCTTGCAAAGATGTAAGAATCCCTTTACCTGGAGCAAGAGATACTCCTTCCTCTGCATGAGGCACTAGATAATCTCTAGATGGAATAGCGCTGTTGCCTTCAGCTTTCTCAACATAAATGGGCAACCCTCCAATAATGTTGCTGCAAATATGGAATCTCTCCCAAGGTGGAAGTAATTCCTGATCATCAAAGGCCAAGGAGTATCCCCTTTGCACCATGATAGTGCCATATCCTACTCCTGCAACATCATACAAGAAATGAGCACGAATCTACCCTTGCTCTCCAAAGAATAACCCAAGCAACAAAAGTTTTTTATGCTTCCTCATGCTCTCATCATACAAGACATGTGATGAAGACACAATGAATGATATGAATGTTGGATCATCACTATGCATCCATAATATTTTCTGCTCCATGATGCCAGCATCCTGCCACATCTTCTCCATCCTCATACCCTTGGAAATAGTGTATGCCAAGTGATGGAAAAACTCCTTCAAGAGTAACCAGCGCAGCCAAGCCTCTTGCTGCCCAGTATCATAAATATGCAAGTAGCTTATCAGCTTCTTGCTCACCATCCACATCCACTCAATCAATTGTGGATGTCTCCTTCCATCCTTCATCTTGGTACTCCTCCCATGAGGGCTACCATCATCCCAAATCAGATTCTTGCATTTCATGGGATCTTGAAATGCAATCTTCCCAAGGATCAATTTGACCCTCTAAGGACCCAAATAGGTGGTAAAAAAAAACCTCCCATCATGATGTGCATGGCTCAAGGAATGTCCAACACAGTCATGAGAGATGTTATCCATCCGAAGATGTCCTCCATCTTCTATCTGTTCCTGTGAGAAGGGAAGAACCTCCTCAAACTATTGAAGAATCTTGCACTCCATGATGTGTGGGAGTGCACCTCCATGGAAATCTCTCCTTGAGATCTCCTCCTCATGCATGGCCCTCCAAAACCCAAGAGGCCTTGGATCTACTGCCAGTAGAAGTCTCTCTTTGAGCTATGGCATGCTCATTGAGAGAGTGTCATCTAGAGAGGAGAAAGAGTTTCTTATCTCCAGATGTATACTCCTTCTCATTACTTCCTCCATGGCTTCCTGAATGAAGTTGTCCTTTGAGTGCTCATATGAGGAATGGTTCCTCTTTTCTCCATCACTGCTCTTATGCAGCGCAGTGCTATTCTACGGCTCTATGTTAACTGCATGCAATGATGTAGACCCATCCAAGGTGTTTGCTGAAATGACAAGAGACTGATTTTTAATCATACCTTGGTGAAATGTGGAAGCTCCTTGCAGGGCTGCAAGAGTTTCCTCCTTATAAGTGTTGGCCTCCCAAACTGCTGAAGATGAAGGCTGCTCCTCCATGGTCTCAACAATGCTAGTACATGCCTCACTAGCTGGTGGTGAGGGCTCCTCCCTCCTTTTTCCAAATCTTCTGATCATTCTTTGAGAAAACTTAGCAAGAGTTGAAACCCTTGCATGGCTTAGATGGTTGATCTACCAAACATTTGCTTCACCTTCAATGTGCAGCACTGCAATTTCTACAGCCTCTCTGTCTACTACAGGATGTAGCAAGAAGAAATCCTCTAGCTTCTTCACCCAAACCTCTGTTGCACATGTGAGTGATCCATCAAATGTGGATAATAGAAATCTATTGCCTCTCATGATCCCATAGCTGTAGGGTCTTATTCCTTCTTTCTGTTGAATAAATTTTGGAAAAGATAGAGTCTCTTGGAAGGCTCTAGGTTTAGCTTGGTATTCAGCAAGGTACTCACTTAGAATTTTGAATTCCAAGTGTCCTTCATGCTTCTGGTTTTCTTCTTTGTGGGAGTAGGAAGTGCATGATCCTTCCTCTTCTCTTTCTTCAATCTTCTTGACCTCCTTGGAGAGGTCTCCTGTGGATCTGAAAATGGATGAGAGTAAACTCATCCTCTTCATCTTCTTGATCTTCTTTGGTTGAGACTCACAGGCTGAGCCAGAGATCATGCTCTAATACCACTGTAATATCCCAAAACCAGGATTTTCTACAATAATAAGAATACCTTAAGGTATTCCAAAGTTGGAGAGTAGCAAGTGATAAAATAATATATTTTATTTAAACACATAGCTTCCATAGAACGATCACAACAACAAACTATGCCTTTATACAATGTGACCAAGTGGGGAAAAGTAGCATTTTTGGCCCCAAAATGTTATTTTTTGAATATTTGAGTTATAAAAGTGAAAAATAATAGTTTTTCCCCTTATAATAGACAATGTAGGACATTCATGCAAAAGAGTTTCAGAAAAAAATGCCTTTAGACTAGTTAGATAGGCCTCCCATGCTCAAAACAACTTAAAATTGTCAAAACCCCAAGACTGCAAAATACCGGAGTTGCTGCATAAGAGACTGCGCAGTATAATGGAGGTAAAACTCAGAAAATAGAGAAATATATCTGATATTCTTATTATATTATTCAATGAGGCATAAAAACAGAGATCTTATCTCTTTTATACAGATCCAAGAAGACCCGACAAAGGTTTCTTGACAGAAAAAGATATGCAAGAGAAAGCTGCTGCAAATCTGTGGCTGAATCACACTGTATGGATGAAGCTCTGCATAAATGTGGCTGAACATGCAAATAAATGGCTGTATATTCTTCCTCTAGCTTTCCCAAAGAAAGGTTGATCCTCCTCTTGGGAAACTAACTTCTCAAAAATGGGGTTTTGACCCCTCCCACTGCACACCTTAAGAAATAACACAGTTTTTTGAAGGGACTACATTTTTGCTAAAGGTAAGTGCTTGGACCAACACCAGGTAGTGGAAAATTTAGATCATAAACCTCCTCTTAGATTTCTTAGACAAGATCTCCAAGAAAGAGTAGGGAATCCCCGCCCGAGCAAACCCTTGCACTAAGCAGTGCATCAACTTAGCTAAGCAACCAAGTATACAGAAAGTCTAAGTAGACCACATAAAATATAATCTCCAATATGTCCATATGCTTTCCATCTCCTTCATTATATACTTGATGAGCTCTCTCACTAAGGGTCCCACCCACTATGAGGTTGCTTCCATGCAAAGGCTCCTCCACAAAAACTACATTGTCCATCAAGGTGGTTCAATGTATCTAGACAGATTTTTTGACTTATTCAACCTTAATTGAATCTTCATGCCCTGTCCCTTTTCACACTTAGGGTGCCTTCATTTTGTCTAGTTGGATTGATCTCTATTCACATTGAGCTGGCTTTATTTAGAATCCCCTCCTTTGAGAGTAAATCATGTTGACTTGGTCAAAATTGACCTTGTCCACACATGTGGATGCTTGAAATGGTTATTTCATGTTCCCCTTTCACATTAGGAAGGATTTTTATTCATACTTGAGCAAATTATGAGCCTCCTTTCTCAATTATTCATCCATCTAAATTTTAAGAGAAAAATTAATATTCCATTAGTTGAAGCTAATTTAGGAATATTATACATCTAGTGATGCCCACTAGGTTATATTTGCCCAAAATTCAACTTGGAATAAGTGTCCCTTGCCCATAGCCTTATTTTTTCCTTTATTAACTTTTATTAGATGAGCTTTTAATCTGGGTTTGTTACACCCCACCTCTCAGTGTGGCTTTTGGGCCAAAACCTAACATGTAAAAGTTTACAAACAAATATTTATACACTACAACATCGCCCCCATATTGGGCTATATAGCATCTCTCAACATAATAAATAGATAAATAGGTAACTGACAAAAATAATTATTATAAATATTGAATTTTTGTATATATTAATTAAATTTAAATATCAAAATTTAAAATATTATATTATATTATATATTTTTTAATTATTTATTTATTAGTTAAATCTATTAATTTTTTATATGTTTATTAATTTTATGTTTTGAAATATTATGATTATAATTATTAATATGAATCATTATTATTTGAAATTTATTTTAATGTTAAATGCATATTTTGATTGATTTTGAAAAAAATTGATTGTAATTTAATTAATAAAAAGAACTTTACAATATAACAAATTGAATTGGTTTGATTTATTACTTTTATTATTTTTTTAATTGAGTTGAAACTATGTATTATTATTGTTATTTTTTTATTTAATGCTTCATTTTATAAACACTAAACCACCTCTCTCATATTAATCTAGCATTTAAATGTTTAGAGTCATTTACAAACACTACAATGTCTCCCATGTACTACTAGAACACCTCATTAGACTTGTTGAACTATTTAATTTGCATAATAGGGGTGCCCTAGAGTTTTTCAAATCATTAAATCTATTTATACATTCAAAAACATATTTCAAATAACTAAAGAATACAATTGGACCAAAAATTATATTATCAAATTTTGATTTAAAAAAAATAAAAAAATTTAAACTACACCCATATAAAATATATAAAAATTGCAAAAATTGTCAATTGGGGTTAGCATGGGTGGTTAGGCATAATGGTTGTTAACTCCCCCACCTGGGTTAAATTCCTTGCATGTGAAATGATGATAGGAAATATTGATGTAATGGTTGTGTGCCTATGAATATTGTTGTATTGACCCTCACTCTCCCCTTCGGGCTAAAATTAAAACCTCATTGTGCGAGAGGTTCTCTCTAGCACAATATGGTAGAGATGTTGTAATGTCCATTTTGTGAGAGGTGCTCTCTGACCCAATATGAAATAGATGTTGTAATATCCTGTTATGTTATGTTATGTAAATTTAAGAAAAAAAAAACATGCATACTTTTTATATTTCATAGGAAATAAAAAAGAAGTACAGTCCCTTGGATGCATAGTAGTACACTTGATAACTGAAAAAATGAGTTGAGAATAAAATCCTATATATATCCTATACCTTAAACATATCTTGAAACTTAACTAAATCACATTTAAATAGGATCAAACATATTAAAGGAAAAAATATAATACACATTACCATTAGACACCTCTGATATGGAAAACTAAGCGAACATATAATAGCAAAGCTTCCTTGGATAACCTATCCGCCATGACATCATTTTCCTTGTATGCATAAAGAACTTGCACATCATCATATTGTTCCAATAGTTGGTGTATTTTCCTTTGCCATGATTCTAAATGGAGGACCCTTGAGTCATCTCTTCCATTGAACCAATCACAAGAACTTTTGAATCCCCATAAAATTTGAATACGTTTACCTGCTTCTAAAAGGAAATACTTATGGCACACCAAATAGTAAGGAGTTTAGCTGTAATTTTTTTGCCTTGACCAATACCTAGTTTTCATTTAATCATCTCTTAGAGAAAAAATTACTATACCCACACCACAAACATCACTATGACTAGCTCCATCAAAGAATCTCCATACTACCTGTTAGCAGCTCCACATCTCTGATAAGCCTGATATTCTTCCCTTTCAGTGGTTTCACTAGCTTAAGATAAGGTGATATTTCATTATGTGCAATAACTTTGAATAAAACCATCGAGTCTTCAAACATACAATGGTCTCGCCCTAGCCAAATTCCCCACAATACAAAGATTGGAAGAAATTTAAGGGAAGAGGAAATAAACCTTTGATTCCAAATGCAGAGACACTCTTCAACTGAGCTTCCATTCCACTAGGAATCAAGGTTAAAACAAGATAAAAATTCCTTCCAAAAAAATTACAAAAAGGTAGTGAATAATTAAATGACCAATATAATCCTCATTCATCTAACATATAACACAAAATCCAGGACCTACCCATCCTCGCTTAACAAGAATATTTCAAGTCAATATGTTTCCTTCTAACAAAAACTAAAGGAAAAACCTAAATATAAAGTGGCCTTGTCCCTTCCATACTAATTTGTGCCACCATTTTGAAGAATCAAGACGATTGTCTATTTGTACAATGTTGTCCTTAATTAGAGTTAAATGTGAAATCCCCATAATTTACATATTTAAACCAATATGTGTGTCTATTTTGGAATAGGGCTTCCAGAATTTTATTACCCTCATAGGTGTGTCTATTTTGGAATATGGCTTCCATAATTTTATTTTTGATTATCCATAATTATTATGTGGATGGTAATGATTTAACTTCCAGATAATATTCCCTAATATTATTAATAGTAGCCACAAATCAAAAGTTGAGATTTATCTCAAAAGCACTTATGCCCTTTCTATCCTTGTTGTGTTTATTTTGGAATAGGGTTTTTAGAATTTTAATTTAATTATCAATCATTATTAGGTGGATGGTAAGGGTCTAACTTCCACAAAATATTTTATAATATTCTTAATACTAGTCACAAATCAAAGGTTGTGATTTATCTCAAAATAGTTATGTCATTACTTCCCTTTTAATTAAATTGATTATTAAAAAAAATATCGCATGAAGATAAGTTATGGTTTTTGGACTCCATAATAAAGTGGGGTGAATCTTATTACATGTTTTTTTTTAAAGTATATATGTTGAATTCATGTATTAATTTTCTTATTAATAATAATAATAATTTAAAATAAAATCATAATTTAGTTAACTTATAATTTTATAAATCTTAATCATGTAAGATATATTATAGGATAAATGTTTTGATGTGATATTATTTGTGAGGAATTTTCTTTAGTGTTGAGGAGTGAAATGTTATGAAACCCTAGTTTGCAACCATGACCACCTTTCCCGATGCACAGTACCAACTTATACCCTATATATCACCTCCACAGTTCATATGGGACGAAATTTCATTTAAGGGAGAGCTTTGGGTTCTTACTTTTCACGAATCCTCTTCATTTGCAGCCATAACAATGGAAACCAAGTCTAACATCATTGAATCTTTGGAATTTCCTCTAACATTATCAATTAGCCACCATTCTCTTCAATTTGAGTTCAAGGGGTTAGTGGCTCAAAGATTACAAAGGGAACTTACTTATGTGCATGTAGCACGAGCGTTGACTGATCGCGTAGATACCATGAAGGTTGCCACCATCCTTAAGGGGAATTCACATGTTGAGGGTGTCGTCAATCCCTTGAAGGAATATTTTGATCTAACTAATAAAAATCCATATCCATGCTTACACAATCTCAACGGCTTCTAGAAAGGTGCAGATCCACCAGAAAAAACCCCTTATCCTTACTGATACGAGTTAGGTGGAGGGTTGGAAATTCTAGAAGAGGGGGAGGACTTCCAAATTTTCATTAAGACCCTTAACTAAATGTCCTTTCCTTTTTGGGTCTTGAGTTTAGATCATGTGGTAAACATCAAGCAGAATATAAAGAATCAATTGGGAATTCCAATGGACATATAATGTCTTCTTCATCAAGGGAAGCAACTAAAAGATCTATTATAGTTGCAATATTACAGCATTTCAATAAATTCCATTGTTTTCTTGAATTTAAGGCTGTGAGTGGGTGCTTCAGGATCCATGAATGCAAGTGGTTCAGTCTCCTACAAGGATGAGGTGCAAGGTAAGGGATCCAATCCATTAGATCCAGAATAATACAATATTGGTCCTTACATTGTAGAATAATAGCAACAAGCGCTTGCCATGGAGGTAAACCTGACAAAGGTAAATCAACTTTTTTCTGTTCTTTAATCTTGGGTAGTGATTTTTAGATTCAATGGGTATTATTCCAAGTCTCATGCTTTGCATAATTAGCTTTTTACAACATAAACAAAAACTATGACATACACCTATGCTTAAAATGGTTTTTTATTGTTAAATTTGATACCGAGGAAGATCTGGAGAGAGCTATTAAAGAAGGGCCCTAGTTTTGGGGAAGTATAAGGTTATTCATCACCCCTTGGTTCCGAAATTTTGATTCCACAACAATGGTGGTTTAAACATTTCTAGTATGGGCGAGGCTTCCAGATACCTCCCCCCCCCCCTTCTTTTCTGGAAGCATAAGGTTCTTGAGAATATTGGAAATAATTTGGGGTCTTTTAAAAAGATGGATTTTAAAAGAATGGAGAAAGAGTTTTACTTTTTCCATAATTTTTGTAGAAATAGACCTTAGTATAGGTCTACCTAATTGTATTTAGCTTAAACATAAAATATTTCAGTGGACCTAACTTATGGATTATGAAAATAAGATAGTAAGATGTCTCTTATGTTACCAAACAAGACATTTACAGGACACGTGCCTCTAGGAAAAAATGCACCCAAAAAGGAATGGGTGGGATCGCAAAACAAAAGGATAGTAGCCTTACAGACCCTTTCTCTAGGAGGATGAAGAAGAGGAAATCATAGAGAACCCATCAAACCAAGAAGGGAGTACTCATTAACATGTTGAAAATGCAATGCTCAAGTAGAGTGGTACATAACCAAAAGTGTTCCATGAACCAGATCAATAGAAAAATGTGGCACCCAAAGAGGATGGTACAATGGGCACAAAGAGAGTTAATGCATAGGAAGTTATGATTCTAACAAAAAACTCCCACTAGAGATATCTGTGAGAGATTTGGCAATGGTTCTTGTCGTCCATCCTATAAGGGGATGGTAGAAGGTCCAATGAAAGAAAGGAAAGAAGGGGAAGACAAGTGTTTTTTATATCACTTAATATTCTCCATTGTATTTTATATTTTTAGTTTTTTCCTTACTACTCAGCCAAAATATTGCACTTACTTAATGCTTTTAGCATCTGCAAAATTCATTTTTTCAAAATTTGAAATGAAATTATAAGTGTATTTTCCTTTAGAAAATGATAAATGTTTTGATGCTTATCCATAAATTAATATATTTAATTTAAAAATTTAATATATTCAATGTTTCCACATTCAAAACTTTTAAAAACCCACAAATATACATTATATAAATGAATATATAATATGAACATGGTTTTCATTAGAGTAAAAGGGGCATGTGATGTGAGAAAAGAAATGAGACAGTGGAACCTATTTTATTATTCTACTTCTAAAGGTGCCATTAGTAAATGCGTTGAGTAGGAAATGCTTTGATTAAGTATGAATTAAATTGATGCGCAATTAATGCTTCACCCAACCCCATTCTTCTAAGAATATTATATTTTAGATGTGAGGAATTACTTAATTTTTACCTTGCTAATTATTATATCATTCTTTAAACAGGGGCATTAGTTTCATTTAATATTTAAACAATGTTATAAATTTTTTAAATATATAGATTTTATTAATAATATTTTTTAAAAAATATTATTTTAAAAATAAAATAAAATTTACTTTTTTAAATTAAAATTACAAGTTTATGAGAGTCAGTTTAATTAGTGATTGTCATGTTATGAAATCATATGTAAACCATGAGGTTCAAGATTCACATCTCCTATGAGGTCAACCTATATATATATATATATATATATATATATATATATTATTAATTTTACAATATATTATAGGGATGGCAGGAGAAGGGGTTATGTCCAACCTTGAAAGAAACTTGGTTAAGCAATAAGCATGGGGATTTGGCTAGAAGGAAAATAGCCAAGTAGAAATGTATGGATTGTTACAAGGAGTTACATCAACCAAAAAATCATAGGTAACGAACGTCAAAATCTTAAGGAAATAGCTCATCATCATCCAACATCTATGAAAATAAATTTTTCCCAGGGACAAGCATCTAAACAACCAATTGAAAAGAATAAGAAGGATTTTGGAGGATATACAAAAAAATAAAAAATACTTACACATACTTAGAAATCAAAATGAAGAAGAAGACAAATGTGCCAATCAAGAATTTTAGCTTCTAAAAGGGAAATTAAAAATTAAGGAATTGAGATGGTGGAGTCTTCCATAATCCTAAGGATGCACCCTCTGCTATAGAAGCAAACCATGATTATTGATGCCATAACAACAAAATATTATAATAACGTCAAGGAAAATATGTCAAGTGCCCCGCTAGGGGGGTGTATGAGGGTAGAATATCAAAATGGAAGTGGGGGGCTAACGAATTTCATGGAACCCCATGTAAGGTCAACGCATGAAAAAGACACTTCACACCATCTCCATCGAAACTACACAACATAGAGGACATAGTGTGATCCAGTAGCATACCCCCTACACATAATGATGACCACATCTTGGCTGATGGAACTCATGAAGGTATTTTAGTCATTGATTAAATGCATGTGGGATCAAGAGACTGCAATATTGAATGAAGAAGCGACCGACTACACCCTAGTATTCATTGTCAATTTGGGACCTCAATTGGGCCATAAACGCAGATTTTGCCAGTGAATTTTGCAAAACCTGTTGGGTGGCTTCACCCTAACTAGCATGCTTGTTCTATTTGATGACATAGAAAGACTACAAGTGAGTGTTTATCTCCATTTTGAATCTTGCATTTATAATTAGGGTCCTTGGATTGGGTGAGGGAGCGAGGAAGTTATTGAATACGCAGCTAGACTATGTGTTCATGTTCATTGTGACATAATTTATCCCTTGAAGGGAAGTTGTGAAAGAAACTCAACAAACGAAAGGGTCGTTGGCCTGTGTGAGGTGCATGGTGCTCTGAGAAATTATGTGTCTGAGCATATTCATAGAAGGTATAGCCCAAATCTTCTAAGAAAAATTAGGCAACATGCAAGGCGAAAAGCTCAACCAGGGCTCAAATTAAGTGAATACAAGCAGGTTTCCAAACATTTGAGGCTAATCCAACAAATGGAGCAGAAATGGGACACAAATCGACAATTAAAGAAAGTGAAAATGCTTTTTCTTATTGATCCCTGTGTCTGTGAGAAACACAAAAGCCAACCTCTGAGAAACATGGAGGCCCGTCCCTACTTACTCTTGCCCACACGGACCAAGATGTGTTTTGTAAAGGACTATGAACTTGGCACTAGTAGCATAGAGAAGTGCACCAGATGCAAGTGCCAGGAGAGAGGCCTATAGATCATGGAGAAAATGGACGTAATGGAATTGGATATGCTTGTCATGAATATGGAGCAACAAGTGCAACTCACAACTACTGTTAATTTGATGGAGGAAGTTCAAGACTTGAAGGGAAGGTTGGATAGATAAATGGATGAAACCAAGGGACTAAATACATAAATTTTGGCATTATAGGACCATATCTATACTTTGAATCTCAACCTCAAGGATCCTCGTACTACAAGAAGGCAAGAAGAAGGATCACCCTCAGATCTCAACAGAGCATTGGAAGAGAGAAGTAATAACATGCACTAATGTATGTTTATTGAAAATTTTGTGTTTTATTAGGTAGTTATTGTAGAATGTGCTCTTACAATCATACAAAAAAAATTGAATCATTATGTATTCCCTTAGATATATCAAAAAATACCACACAAAGGGACAAGTTGTCAGATGAAAAAATACAGCATATTTCGTGGGTATTTGTTGTGACCAGGCACAAACTTAATACAAAAGCTATACTCATTCCCATTTATAAAAAAAATGCAATATTTTATTAATATAATATCAAATACTTATTTTTTAAAATAATGTAAGCAAATTTTATAATAAAAAATTATTGGTTGGCTTTAAAGTAAATTTAAATTTATGGTTTTTAAATTAGAATTAAAAATATATATATTATTAATTTTACTATACGTTGTTGCGTCGAGGGGTGCTCTCTAGCCTACTATGTAAGATAATGTTGTAATGTCATGTTAATTATTGTAATGTCCCATTAAACATTTTGACTCCAATTCATATGCAACTTCACCAACTTGCAGGCATCACACCTTGCGGCAGGCAATGCAGCTGCATCAATGGGAAAAGTGATGAAGCTATGATTGAGAGTTTGGCACAAATATTTCAGAGGATCATTTACTGTGACCTCTGAGTAGGCAAGTTGGGCCGCATTATGCCAGTGCAATAGGCATACAACATTATGAAGACAATAAGGTTGAATGACGATTTGTGAATAGGTAATGTTGCAAAGTGTCAAACACAGGTAGAGGTTCGGGTAAGGAGTGTTGCACATTGTGCAGAGTCAGCTGAATGATGCAAAATGTTTGGCCATGTGAAATTTGGGGTTTTTGGGTAGAAGTAGTGCAGGTGGGTGGCAGAGACAGCACAGTGGGCAGCGTTGCACGACCCAAATATGACTGTCGGGCAAAATCGGCAAGGTGTGCAAGTGGCTTCATGGACTTGTATAAGAGTTGTAAAGTATTGTATTTTGAAATAATTACAGATTTTATATATTATTGGGCAGACTTAACCAGGAGTTTCCCCTTCCAATTATATGTGTGTATACTTGTGTATTTTATGGTTTTATGATTCTGCTGCATAATTAAAGATAATTGAAGAATATAATATGAATTTTATTTCCACAACATTGTAAACACTTAGAGAAGAAATTTTTTAAATTGGCTAAGTGTTGAAGTAGGCGTAGTTTTTATACTTAAGTATTGGTGAAAAGAAAAAGTATGGTAGTGTTGCACCTACCTATGTCTTGTTGAAAGACTGCAACCACTAGGATAGGGCATGAAAGATGGTATCAAATCTTGGTTCAGGCTGAGCCAAGATGTTTAAAGATTGAAGATTGAAGAAGGAATATGTTGGCAGTTGTTGCAATTGGTATTGAAGCTTGGGAACTATGTAGTTATTTGTAGTGCGACATTAGGAATATAAATAGGGGCAAGAACGTGGTCAGGGCTGAATTTGAACGAAAATACATGGAAAGTTGGGAAGAATCCCATGGGAGGCTATTGCATACCTTATATAGTTTGAGGCATATGAAACAAGAGAATCCACAGATTCGAGTTGAACTTGAATTCTTCGAAGCATTAGGGGAATTTTAAGGTCTAAAATGGGCCTCCTAGGAAATTATAAAATAATAGTGGAAATAATAAAATAAGATTTGATTACATCATCAAATTTTAGAGGGAAAAATAAAAAAACTACTTTTTCAACTTATCTCCCAAATGTTTTACTCAAATTTCGAGTGGGAGTACTTGATGGATGCAAAATTTAATTCTCCATCCATGGAGTACCCATGTTGCATACTTTTGATGGACCTTGCTACATGAAAAATGAGAAATACATGAAAAACGTGATTGCAATCACGTTTTTTCATGTATTTATCATTTTTTGTGTAGCAGGGTCCATCAAAAGTATGCAACATGGGTAATCCATGGATGAGGAATTAAATTTTGCATCCAACAAGTACTCCCCCTCGAAATTTGAGTAAAACATTTGGGAGATAAGTTGAAAATACGAATTGAAAAAGTAGTTTTATTATTTTATTATTTTTTAATATTTTACCCTTTTACTTAAAAAATGGTGAATCATCCCCCATGGTTGACATCATCATCTTGAATCCTGTTGGTTCTTATAAATATTATTTTGGTTGTACATTTTTCTTAAGAGGCCCATTTTAGACCTCAAAAATCCCCTAATGGGATTATTAAAGGATATCTTATTAGACTTGGTTGGTAAATAGAGCAAGATGAAGCTGTGGGTTGCAATAAGGAAGAATAAGTAATGACATGTGAAGAAGAGGATGATGTTGCAGATCTACCATCAGAAGAGGAGGAACTTGGAGTGTTTGAACTAGCCCAAGTTGAACCAGTTTCATGTGACATTGCAGATATTGATGATGGGAGGCACTCACTTGAAGAGACCTCATGAAGATATAAGTATTGCTATGACTTGTGTTTCATTGGATATTTTTGAGGATGGGCCATATGTAGGGATGGGTAAGTAGAAAATTTTCTTGCTAATGTGATGGAAAATATTTCCTTGGAAGACTACGATGAGACCTTGTACATTGAGGCGACAAGGAGCATTGGTTTTTGCAAAAAAATTTGGGGTAGTTTGTGACCTTATGGTAGAAGGTTCGAATTCTCGTGACAAGGGTGAAACATGATGAGATTTTCGATGGATAGGTCATGCTTATCCATATGGATAATTGGCTAAGTGCTTGACATGACTCGTGGGAAGAATGGATGAAGGGCACACCAATGTGATACTCGGGTAGACTTCTTCATGGCTAAAACCAAGAGGCAGCCTTGGTGGATCTTTAGTGGGGGAGGATGTAATGAATAAAGGAACCATGAAAACATATGAATGTATAAGTGATGGAGGACACTAACTTGAATGGAGAACAAGGGTGAGATGGATAGAGTTGTGTTGGGTCTACTAGAGTGGGCATATGGATAGCTGAAGTCATGGACATCAATTTGGGTGCATGGAAGACATTGTGTAGAGACATTATGCAGGTGCACTTATGGATATTTCACTTATGGGAATCAAGGAGAAGTTTCCATGGATTTTTTGGTGCGACATGGAGATATTTTTTAAATGAACCAATGGGGATGTTGTTCAAAATTTGGACAACAAGGCCATGATTATTCTATGGTTGGATATGAGAAGCCTTTGAATGCATTCATACAACTTGGAGGATAGAGGCAACTTGCGATGGCGTTTTTTGCTAAGTCAAGTGCGCTTGCAAAAATATTGGATGGGGATGATGCATAGGAGTTCATGATGGCTTGGAGATAGTTGGAGCCATTGGAGACTTCATGTTATAGTGGTCTTCATGTATTTGGTTCGTTGAGGAGTTGAGGTCAGGATGTGACTTGACTTTGATCCAGTATGGGGTGCATACCTTAGACACATTATGGGGTGTGTTCATGAGGAGTGACTTGAAAGATATGATAGATACATGACACTTTGGAGTTGTATTGGGTTACAAAAACGCAGATGCCTTGGTGAGGACGGGTCAACATGAAGAAGCAATTTTCTTCAATGAGACAAGGGAAAAAAAACAATTTTGGCTATGGAAGCATACTTTGTTCATTCTTATTTGAGAGGGTTTCAAGACTTCAACCCAAAGTTTCTACAACCATTAGCAGTCCCAGGGATCCAAGGATGGCTATATGGGCATACCTGATCAAGCCACTTGGGGGAGGCGAAGTCACTCGAGAAGAATTTGATGATGACTTCTTCCTTTGGTGGGAATAACAATTCATATCCATATATAGTACCATTATTTAGGCATAGACTACATAGAGGACTCAAATCTGGAACTTCCTGTCGGTGGTGCATGGGGTGATCTTGTAAAATATCTTTTAATAATTTAATGTTATTTGATTTTTTTTGGATTTTATATGATCTTAAGAAGATAAAATTATTTTTTAAGTGAAACAAAAATATTGCAATATTATTTGATCATGATGCATATGTTGCACCAATGAGACCTAAGGGTTTTCCTAGGCACACACGTCGCGACAGAGATGCACAGAGAGCAACAACTAATTCTGAGAGAGTCCTTCATGTAGTTCAGAGGAACTTGGAGAATTTGACTCGCCAGGTTCCCATGGTAGTCGTAGATGATCTCCCTTAATCTATTCAAAGGCGAGTGGCAGGAGTACCATGAGAGTGGGTGCGGCTCTTCTGACGAGTGTAAAATTCCATCGTATTTTTCTATGATTCTCATATAGGGTAGGGCCCACATATTTAAATTTATATGACTGATATTTTTATGGCCATGATTGGGCTTAAGCCTTAATTTTTTAGGACATTTGTCCACATTTTTTACTATTTTGGACATATTATTCCTATCTATATACATATGGTTTCATGATGCTTTGATCATATATATATAAATTATTTTATGATATTATTTTATTTTAATGAGAAGGATTATTAATGTGCCAATATAATGCTTGATTAGTTATGGAATCAACAAATGAATTTTCTGATCATGGAATATTAATAAAAGTAATTAAATTAAATTATATTTGTAATAGTCACACTCTCATAAATTGGCGATGTAATCAAATATCTCTCACATGATAAATTTTATATAATTGAGACACCACCAACTACGAATATAAATAAACCACTAATGATTCAATACCAAAAAATATTTCCTCATATAGTAAATTAATGATAGCATTGTATTCAACCATATTGTTGGAGGTAGGACCGATACATATGCCTCTTGAGACTAGAAACTGACCAGATGGATAATACACAACCCAAGTGGTGGAAGTTAAGCCATGTGTATGCCTAATAGCACCATCGACGAATCCTAGATACACCAGATTATCCATCAAAACCTGCCAAAGCAAACCAAAGATACTAATAACACCATGAGATCCATACATAGAAAGAAAAAAAAATTACTTTGTACAATATCTAAAAAACAAAGAATATTCTAGGAAACGATGTAGATATAATACTTCTTAAGATAGAGTCCATTTCTGGGCTCTGACAACACATTTCCATCAAATTCAACCAACTCGTAAGCACCTTTCTTCAAGACCTTTTAGATGATAAAAGGGCCATACCACATGGGTTTAAAATTACCTTGCCCTAAGGTGGCCTTATCTTGGCCATAGACCAAGACAAGGTCACCTTTAGAGAAAACTCTAGGATGCACATTCTTATCATATTGGGATTTTACTCATTTTTTATGACCTTCGTTCAATGTGGCTGCATATCTACGCTGATCATCGAGATGTTCCAAATGAATGAGGTGTTCTTCAATACTAGGAGTGTCTGGAAGAAGTTGGACTGCCAGTTTAAGGGAAGGAATCTCACATTCCATACTGAATATTGATTCTAAACCATAAACTAGTTGAAAAGGGGTAATGCTAGTAGCGGTCTTGATAGAAATTCGGTATGCCCAAATCATAGGATATAGCATGATGTACCAATTATATTTAGATTTATTGATTTTCCTTTGCATGATGGTTTTGAGGGATTTATTGATGGCTTCAACCTGCCCATTGGCTTGATGATAATATGGAGATGAATTCTCTTTCCTAAATCCCAATCTTAAAGCTAATTCAGACGTCATATTATTTTGAAAATGACTGCCATGATCAGTGAAAATCTCCCTTGGAATATTGAAACATGAATGGTTGAATAGGAAAAGAGTTTTTGTCTCACCGTCATCCTTGAAAGTAGACATAGCTTTGACCCACTTTGTAAAGTAGTCTACTACTACAATGATGTACTTATGACCCTTCTCTAAAGCCGGATTACAAGTAATAAATTCAATACCCCACTTAGTGAAAGGTTTGAAAGTGATGACAGGGAAGAGCGGAGCTAGATGAGCACACATTTTTTGAGTATATACCTGACAAGGATGGCATTACTTGACCGCTTAAATGAAATATTTGAAGATCGAAGGCAAAAAATAGCCTACATGCAGGATTTTTTGGGTTGTATAAATCTAATATAGATGACCTCCAAAAGCTCAATTGTGGCAGTCATTTATAATAGACTCATATTCGTCGAAGGTTAAAAAATGCCTAAGGATTGAGTCAATCCCACAACAAGACAAAGTATCACCGATAATAATATAATTTTTTTCTGGGTGACGTAATTTTCTACATTCATCCTTTGAAAACACCTGATGGAAGTTCGAAGTCTAGAGACATACTATGATATATCCATACCAATGATCTTGTGAAGAGATAAGGAAGAGATATTCATTAGGAAATGACTCTTCATAAACAATTTATTCTTCACAAGGCAACTCTAAAATCAATTCTACGAAGACTAAATATTTTTGGGACTTAGCTCACCTAAATTCAATATCAAATTCCTGTAAGATGAAAATCAATTTATTATATTTCCCTCAATCACTCACCTAATGAGGAAAAATTGAAATGGGGTGAAGTCAACCAACACAAAACTTTTTCTAATCAAAATATAATGACGGAGCTGCTTGATAGCATGAACTACTGCCAAAGCCAATTTCTCTACATGAGAATACCTAAGTTCAATACTGACTAAGCCTTTCCTCAGATGGTAAATCACATGCTCTTGAAGAGAATCATCTTCCTAAACTAGAACCATACAAATGGTTGACTATTCCACAATGATATATAAGAGGAAATCCATGCTATAGTTAGGTGGACTCAATAAAGGAGCAAAGGTCAATGTTTTTTTCAAAGCATCAAAATAGCGTTGAGAGAATGTTAGAAAATTATATATTACAAATCAATGCAACACATAAAATATGCAGAAACAAAAACACAGAAAAATAATAAAACAAGAGAGACACAGATATACGTGGTTCATCCAATTTGGGCTACGTCCACCTCGAAAAGCCAATCCTTCCTTTCTATTATCTAGTAAAATGAAGAGACACAACCTACAACATATCCTATGTTCTCTCTCACAGTCTCCCTTTCTGTTTCTCACTCTCAAAATACACATACAATACCCAGTCACAATATAATACCCTCATATGAAATGAGGGGTTTCCTTCTAAGGAAAAAAACCATAAATTAAACATAACTTCTATAGTCAGATCATCTGCCTAATGAAGGACCCAGATTGAATAGAAATTACAATACTTTTACAATGCAACGTTTAAATGATGGACCCCCCAAGCAGTGTTTAAACGATGGGAATTGTTGCGACCCTGTTAAGAACAGGGGTCCAACGTTGTGATACATATAAATAAAGAAGATAATCAGGATCCACACCCAACAGAAAAATTTTCCCATATAAATGGAACTCCTTTCTTCAATGATCGCATAAATCCTTTCGTAATATTGACATAATTTGCGATAAATATCCTTGATAAATTGGATTTTCCTTAGAGACTCTGAAGTTGATGAACTGTTGACGGGGGAGGAAACCAAAGTATTTCCTCAACCTTTAAGGGATCAACATGAATCCCTTCATTTGACACTATGAATCCCAATAACCAACCGGATATGACATTGAAAACACACTTGTTAGAGTTCAACTGGATCTTATAATACTGTCATTGTTCAAAAACTACACGAAGGTGATTTGGATGATCCATTCTCTTTCGAGAATGAGAATCTAGTTCATCCAAATATGCCTCTATTATTTACTTGATGTCATGGAAAGCATAAGACATGGCACATTGAAAGGTATCTCCAACATTGTTTAGGCCAAAAGGTATATTATCGTATGCAAATGTATCCCAAGGGAAAATATCTCAACTCTCACACACTCATAAATAATTTTATCGATAAAAGGAGTTGGGAAATTACCTTTTGGACAAGACTTATTTAAATCCCTAAATTCAATGCACACTTGGATCATTCCTTGTTTTTTATCAACCTCATCTTTAATGGATACAACTTTCCTAGAATTTACTAGTCGAATATTTTTCCATATAGGTTTAATGTTTTCATATGTCTTGAATTATGTTTCACTATGGATGGATCGATTCCAGAGATTTATTCATAAGAACAAGAAAACACATCCATAAATTCTTTAAAAAGGTTAGTATTAATCTCAATTTCTTCAGGGAACATTCAGATCCGATGAAGATGTTCTCGATGACATTGGGATTCCTGGAAAATTTCACCAGAATTATTTCCAAAATATTAGAAATATTACCTTCGGAAAAAATCAGTGTTGAGGCCAAAGGATTTATAATTTTATGAACATTTCTAGTTGAAAAAGGACCAGACAAACTTGAATCAACCTCATGAAAATTAGGGAGAAAATATGACCGATGATGAAAATCATCCCACGGTCTTTTTGCACCAGTCATTGGTTCTAATAATGTTTCTTCATATGTTAAGACAATATCGAGGCAATCCATAGCTGAGGTAGATTCAACAGTCCATACTAGAGCCACATCACCATCCAAATCCTCTAATGGGGGAGGAATGGGGTCATGATATGCAAAATTTACAATATATTGATAAGAAATCTTCGTTGTAGATATAGGATATGTCATTCTGCCTACCTAACCCTCTTCTATTGTGGAAGTAGAGTGGGGAAAGAGCCAAGGATTAGAAAGATAATGGGTTCTAAATGAACCTTTTCGAGGAATGATCCTAGAGGTAGAAATAACATTAATATGAGGAATAGGGGGAGGAATATCAAAATTACCCATCAATGAAGAATGCATTCTAAATCCAAAATTCTCGATAGGCTACTTGGTGTGCTTGACTAAGGGAACAATAGAGTCAGAAGATGCATTGGGATCATTAGGAGAATAGGCCATTTGATCAAGTGTAACAATTCTCCCTTCATGATGGAAGCATATGATTCCAAATAATGATGGAAAAATGGCATCCATTGCGTAAACCAAATTTCGACCTAGCAAGAGATGATAATCAAGGTTGGCATCAAATATCTCTACCTCAATATTGACAACCTTTTCCCCAACACAGATGGGAAAGGATGGATAATTCCATGAGGCTTATGAGAATGACCATCGAATTTAGTAAGGAGAGTAGGGGAAGGAAAAACTTCTGAAGACCCGATAGCCTTCCAACATGATAACGACATGATGCATGTGGAAGCCCCTTCATCAACTATAGTTCAAAAGATATTCTTCTTCCAATATGTGGATTTAATCTAGAAATCTATGTGATGAGGGAGTCTCTTCTTAACACTTGAAATATAAAATGTAATAATGAGAGATTTCTTCATATCTACTTCCTTGGTCACAGTGAGAAACACACTCCTTTGCGTAGGAGACGATTGGACTACATTTAATGCTAACATTTCATAGGGGCACTAAGCCAAACCTTCGACAATAGAATATTTTTGAGAATCCCTAGCATTGGGATTGTAAGTTGAATTTTTTGTAGAGCCTTTTGGAATCTGAGGTATGGGCTCAACTGCGAGCCTCTCGATATGGAGTGGATTTTGAGTATTAGAAGAATCCTTAGCCTTTGAAGGTTTTGGCTCACCATAATCATGTGATCTTGTAGCAATATCAACATGAGATCTCACCATGTATACATTCGATGTGGATTCCCCATCACGGTTGCCCCCAAATGGGGTTCCATTACTAGCCTTTCACACTAGCAAGCATTTCTTTCCCTTCGGGAAAAGGGTTAGTTAGGACAACCTAAGAACTAGAAGAACCCTGTTGAGCTTAAAAGCATTAAGCATCCTGAATCTTAGGGAAAATATGACTTAAATGATCCCCATTGCATAACTTGCATGGGAATTTTACTTTCTTTATTTATTCCTTTTTCCCCACTTTAGTATCATTACTGGGCTTGTTTGCATTACCCTTCCTAGCCTATTTCTTCTTACCATGTCCCTTCCTCTTCTTATTGGATTGTTGGTTTCCTTTGGGATTTAAAGATTGGAAAACATTAATTATTGAAAGTTGGGAAGGAATATAAACTTACGGCGTAGCCTGTGTCGAAGAAGCAGAATGTAAAGAAAATTGTTGCAATTGATTCAACAAGTTAGTTTTATTACTATCGATTGACCCCAAAATCCCATCGGCGTGGCATCCTATTTTAGGTTTGGCTAGGTAGATCTTCAACCAAGGAGCATAAGGCAGATTCTCACAAAGGACTCCAGACTGAGAATAAATGAGTTCTAACTGTTGGGCTCTAAAGATAGCCTGTTCTTCAGTGTAAACGTCAAAGAGTGACACATCCTTCAACTTCAAAATATATGGAAAATTCAAAGTTGACAAGAATGATAAGCAGGGAGGAACCAGAGAATTACACCCACCAAGAGTGGGATTTCCAAAATTAGAAAAAGAGTATCCTAGAGTTTGAGAGGCATCAGGTTTCCATGGGTTACTCATAGAAGAACCTAGACCATAAGGAAATCCTTGTGGCACAAAATTAATCGGAGGGTATCCACTCTCCCCTGCCCCATGTTTACCATACATAGGGTGATTTCCTCCTAGCGGAACAATAAAATAAGATGAAAGCCCCTGATAAGGATTCCATGCACTGGCTAAAGGAGGAAATACCTGTGAGGTCCCTACATAAGGGAAGGGCATACTCCCATGTTGACCAAATAGATGGGAGAAGTTCCCAACCCCTAAACCATTAATGAAAGGATTCACCCATCCTTGACTCCCTTGGAAAGGATGAGGATTCTGAGCCTATCCAAATAAAGGAACTGACCCTATGTTCAAAGATGGATTGGAAGGAGGGAGATGACCACTTCTAAAAGAAAAACCCTAAAAACATGTTGAACCACTTGGAATAGAAGTCATTGATGTGGAAAAAACATATAAAAATGTTTAAGGAAACAAAGCAATCTAATTGGATGACATCCCAAAAGGATATGAACCAGTGAAATGGGGGAAGGTTGGCTGCCCCCACTCGGACCACAATGTAGGTAGAGCCAACTACTATAGTACTAGGTATAGGAACATAGATAGGAATATTCCCCCCTCCTGAAACTTAAGGAGGGGTCTGCACACCAAAAGTATTAGTATCCATACTTACACCACTAACATTGGCCATCAGAAAGAAATAAGGATAAAGGTAAATGGCAGCCGAAAAGAAAAATGCCTCAATATGCAAGTGAGAAAGAAAATCTTGCACCGTACAAGAATTTCAGCGTAGCTAGACAGGGACATGGGTCACAACTTGGAGGGAAGCATAATAGAGGTGATGGTACAGGATGGTTGGAGTGTTGGATATATGGTAAGGAACATCTCAAGAGACATTTTCCACAGTATTAGGGTGGTAGGCCTTGAATTTATAGTGCAAAATAGGCGCATATTGTTGGGGATGTTGGGCAGAGCCTTCCTCGTATCTATGCACGTATCTATGCAACATTGGATAACAGGAAAGTGGATCACCGGGAATCTATAATTGAGATGGACGATAAGCTTTTTGATCAAGTTGCTTCTATTTTTATTAAACCTGGATCTAATTATAGTTATGTTAACCATGACTTGGTGGATAAGTGTGGTTTGAATAAAGAAGTGCATGCATAATCTTGGTTAGTGCAGTTGGCTACATGTATGAAGAAAAGAGTTCATCATTGGGTAAGAGATTGTACAATCGAGTTTAATGGTATGCCTACTTTAGCACATTTGAATGTTTTTTAATTGGGATCATATAGTATGGTTTTGGTATGGAATGGTTGTACCTTCATAGGACTAAGGTGAATTTTTATGACAAAGCCATTGAGTTCTTAGATGACAATGGGGAACAATGAATATTATAGGGTAAGAATAAGGCAACACCAATTAGAATGGTGATATCTATGCAAGAAAATCATAGTCCTAGGAAAGGGTGTGTTATTTTCAGTGAATATTTTTAGTGATGAAGGTAAGAAGGATGAGGATGCAGAGGTATTGAGAAGATACCCAATCTTGCATTAGTTTCAGGATGTGTTTCCAACAAATATTTTAGAGTTTTCGCGTCATAGAGAAGTGGAATTCTCCATTGAGTTAGTACCAGGGGAAGCAACAACATCAAATGTACCGTACAGGATGAGTATTCTAGAGTTAGTATAGTTGAAGTTGAAGTCAAAGGAAATTCTTGACGAGGGATCCATTAGGCCAAGTGTATCACCGTGGGGTGCACTGGTATTGTTTGTGAAGAAGAAGGATGGTACTCTTAGGTTATGCATAAATTATAGGCAGTTGAACAAGGTGACATCAATAACAGTATTCGTTGTCGAGGATTAATGACTTATTTGATCAGTTGAAGGGAGAAATAGTGTTCTCGAAGATTGATCCGAGATCAGGATACCATCATGTATGCATCAAAGAAGAGGACATTTACAAGAAATATTTCTGGGCCAAGTACGGGGATTATGAGTTTGTTGTAGTTCCATTTTTCTTGACTAATTCTACAGCTACTTTTATGTCCTTGATTAATAGTGTGTTGTGTCCTTATCTGGACAATTTTTTTATTGTATTCATTGATGATATCTTGATATACTCTAAGAATGAGGAAGAACATGTCGAGCATTTAGCAGTAGTATTGAGATTGCTGAAAGAGCATCAGTTGTATGCCAAGCTTAACAAATTCAATTTCTTTCAGACATATGTACATTCTTGGGGCATGTGATCTCCAAGGAAGGTATAGTAGTGGATCCAGAGAAGATAAAGTCTATCATGGAGTGAGAAGCTCATAGAAATGTGGAAGAGGTAAGGTAATTCATGGGACTAGCAGGTTATTATAGGAGGTTCATCAAGAAATTCTATTGGATTGCATACTCTATTACGTCATTGTAGAGGCAAGGTAATAAATTTGAATGGAAAGAGGAATGTGCAATAATTTTTGAAAAATTGAAATAGTTGTTGACAAATGCTCCAGTGTTAAAGATTTCACATCCAGACAATAATTTGTGGTGTGTACATATGCTTGCAAGAGAGGACTCGGTGGATTCCTTATGCAGGATGGATAGGTAGTGTGCCACGAGTCACATAAACTAAATGAGCATGAGAAAAATTACTCGACACATGACCTTGAGTTGACAACGATCATCCATGCGTTGAATAGATGGAGGAACTATCTTCTTGGCAAGAGGTTTGCATTGATGAGTAATCTCATTGGGTTGAGATACTTGTTTGATCAATTGAATATGAATGCCAGGAATTCTAGATGGCTGGCCATGATTATGTAATTTTACTTCAAGATCAGGTACATTAATGGAAAATAGAAGAGGGTTACAGATGCTCTTAGTAGGCGGATATAGGTAAATCACCTTGCAACTATGATTTCTTATGGGATAGACCTACACGATCATATCTTATAGGTAGATCATCAAGATAATAGGTACATGGAGCTTAGTCATAGGTTATAATAGATTAAAGGCACATTTACAGGTATAGGTAGTGTTATAGGTACAAGTAGTGGTACAAGTACAAGTACAGGTGTAGGTATAGGTGCACAAGATATTGACTATCATCTCTAAGTAAATGGCTTGATCGAATTTAGGAACGAGATTTATATACCAGATATGAGTGAGCTCAAGAAGCTTATCTTGAGGGATTTTAATGTGAAACCGTACTCAGGTTACCCAGGATATAAAAATATAATGACAATTGTGAAGAAGCATTTATCATTGGTTTGAATCTAAAGAAAAGTGGCGAGTTTGTGGCTATATTTTTGGATCATGAGTAGGTGAAGGTGGAGTGTAAGCATCCAGGTGGTTTAATATAGTCGATTTCAATTCCAGAGTGGAAATGGGGTGGTCATTTCCATGGATTTCATTACAATTTTGTCGAAGTCATATAGATAACATGATTCCATCATGGTTGTGGTAGACAGGTTTACTAAGGTAATAAAATTAATTCCAGTGAAAACTATGTATTCAACTAGTGATGTCGGGCACATGTATTCATCAAATATTTGGTCAGTTTGAATGGTGTTGCAAAGAATATTATGTCATAGAAGGATGCTAAGTTCACTTCCAAATTTTGGAAGGATTTGTTTGCAAGTTTAGGTATAGAGTTGTCCTACAACACAACTTACCATCCGCAAATAGATGGACATTCAAAGAGGGCCAATAGGATATTGGAGGACATGTTGATAATGTATGTGATGCATCAGTAGAGGATATGGGAGGAGTACCTTCCATTGGTCAATTTTTCTTACAACAATGGTTACCAAGTGTCACTAAGGATGATTATGTTTGAGGCATTGTATGGGCAAAGTTGTAATACTCCCATAAGTTGGAGTGATCATGTGACTATGGTGTTGATTGGACCTAACATGTTAGCAAAAATGGAACAAAAAATTCAGGTAATAAAGAAGAATATAAAGGAAGCACAGGACAAGAAGAAAATCTATGTAGATCAAAATAGGTTGTTTAAGTAGATTCAGGTTGGGGAACAAGTGTACTTGCACATCAATCCCAAGAAGAGCACCTTGCGGATTGGATCATGTGCCAATATGGCGCCTCGATTTTGTGGAAATTTCAAGATTCTTTAAAGGATTAGACCAGTATCCTATCAACTTGCATTTCCTTTGACAATGAAATTCCATGATGTTTTCAATATGTCATTACTTAAGAAGTATGCTAAATATGTTGATCATGTGATTGACTCGTCTATATTGTAGGTGGAGCCAGAAGGAGAATTTGTTAGGTCCCTATAATACTATTGTATCCCTTTATTTGTATTGTTAGAATAGCCCCCTTATTGTTATAGGTGTTCCCATGTAATCCTCGTATTTCTATTATTGTTCCCCATAGAAGCCCACTATTGTTATTGTTGTGCCCTTACATTATTATTGCTATGCCGATTCTTATTATATTGTGACCCCTTAGTGTTTAAATTTTGAATAAGAAATAGTGAAATTGGCATCCAGAAACAACATGAAAATTCATATACACTAGTGTGAGATCACAGGTCACACAGTGATGGATCCTAGCAACACATTAGCATGCAACCAATTTTTAAATAAATTGGAAAATTAATTGTAATATTATCTCATAACAACTTATAATAGTTAGCTAAGTGAGATATACTTAGCTCAATAATTTCGAGTTGAGGGTCAAAGGATAGGCATGTAGAGTGATTCTATTATTTACAGGGTCCAATTGCAGTTGTAGCACTAGTGTGGTGTGAGTGTGATCGGTTAACTCACATTAATTGAATTAAAATTAGTTTAACTAGTTCTAACTATTTGATGAGCTAGTGGAAGATCAAGTGAATTAAAATAGATTTAATTCACTAGTAGTGATTTACCAAGTAACTTATGATTCACTAGTTATAGTTGCATGCATGTCAATCCTAGTGGAGACCCAGTTTAGAAAAATATTAAAGACAAGTAAAGTATCATTTGTATTTTTGGTGAACTGCCCAGGTGCAGTTATAAATTCAGAGGAAGACTCCATAGGGATTGCACAATCAAGGAAGGTCTTTTATTCTATTTAATAGGGATTAATTTCCTAGGGATTGTGTGAGAAAGGCTGGGCTAAGGAGGGGATGAGAATTGGATAAGTTTTGGTCAATTTTGCCTAAGAATTTCTAGATAGTTTGGAGCAGAATCATAGTGAGACAGTTGGGATAGTGCAGGATTCTCTCGGTGTGATAAAACATTGTATTGTTTCATGATTCTTCGATTATGTAAATTATATTAAAGAGGGGTTTTGAGCAGGTGATTTACCTAAGAACATATTGTGATGTGTGATTGATAATTTCCTTTATATTACTTGCATGTGATTGAGCGATCATGTTTTATATTTCGCAAATATTGTAGAAGGATTCAATATCTTGCTTTAGTATAGGTACATTACTTCCAGATCAGGTACATTAATGGAAAAGAGAAGAGGGCTACAGATGCTCTTAGTAGGCAGATATAGGTAAATCACATTACAACTATGATTTCTTTGGGATAGACCTACATGATCATATCTTATAGGTAGATCATCAAGATAATAGGTACATGGAGCTTAGTCACAGGTTACAATAGAGTAAAGGCACATGTATAGGTATAGGTAGTGTTATAGGTACAAATAGTGGTACAAGTAAAAGTATAGTTGTAGGTATAGGTGCACAAGATATTGACTATCATCTCTGAGTAAATGGCTTGATCGGATTTAGGAATGAGATTTATATACCAGATAGGAATGAGATAAAGAAGCTTATCTTGAGGGATTTTAATGTGAAACCATATGCAGGTTACCTAGGATATCAAAATATATTGACAATTGTGAAGAAATGTTATCATTGGTTGAATCTAAAGAAATGCGTAGCAGAGTTTTTGGCTATATGTTTGGATTGACAGCAGGTGAAGGTGGAGTGTAAGCATCCGGGTGGTTTAATATAGTCGATTTCAATTCTAAAGTAGAAATAGGTGGTCATTTCCATGGATTTCATTACAATTTTTTCGAAGTCATCTAGATAACATGATTCCATCATGGTTGTGGTAGACAGGTTTAATAAGGTAACAAAATTAATTCCAGTGAAAACTATGTATTCAACTAGTGATGTAGGGCACATGTATTCGTCAAAGATGTGGTCAGTTTGAATGTGTTTCAAAGAATATTATGTCATACAGGGATACTAAGTCCACTTCCAAATTTTGGAAGGATTTTTTTGTAGGTTTAGGTATAGATTTGTCCTACAAAACAACTTACCATCCACAGATAGATGGACATTCAAAGAGGGCCAATAGGATATTGGAGGACATGTTGATAACATACGTGATGCATCAGTAGAGGATATGGGAGGAGTACCTTCCATTGGTCTATTTTTCTTACAACAATGGTTACTAGGTGTCACTAAGGATGATTCTGTTTGAGGCATTGTATGGGAGAAGTTGTAATACTCCCATAAGTTGGAGTGATCATGTGACTAGGGTGTTGATTGGACCTGACATGTTAGCAAAAATGGAACAAAAAATTCAGGTAATAAAGAAGAATATAAAGGAAGCACAGGACAAGCATAAAATCTATGTAGATCAAAATAGGTTGTTTAAGTATATTCAGGTTAGGGAACAAGTGTACTTGCGCATCAATCCTAAGAAGAGCACCTTGCGGATTGGATCGTGTGCCAATATGGCGCCTTAGTTTTGTGGAACTTTCAAGATTCTTTAAAGGATTAGACCAGTAGCCTATCAACTTGCATTTCCTTCGACAATGAAATTCCATGATGTTTTCAATATGTCATTACTTAAGAAGTATGCTAAAGATGTTGATCATGTGATTGACTAGTCTATATTGTAGGTGGAGCCAGAAGGAGAATTTGTTAGGTCCCTATAATACTAGTGTATCCCCTTATTTGTATTGTTATTATAGCCCCCTTATTTTTATAGGCGTTACCATGTAATACTCGTATTTCTATTATTGTTCCCCATAGAAGCCCACTATTGTTATTCTTGTGCCCTTACATTATTATTGCTATGCCGATTATTATTATATTGTGACCCCTTAGTGTTGAAATTTTGAACATGAAACAGTGAAATTGGCATCCAAAAACAACATGAAAAATCATACACACTAGTGTGAGATCATATGTCACACAGTGTTGGATCCTAGCAACATATTAGCATGCAACCAATTTTTAAATAAATTGGAAAATTAATTGTAATCTTATCTCATAACAACTTGTAATAGTTAGCTAAGTGAGATATAATTAGTTAGCTCAATAATTTCGAGTTCAGGGTCAAAGGATAGGCATGTAGAGTGATTATATTATTTACAGGGTCTAGTTGCAGTTGTAGCACTAGTGTGGTGTGAGTTTGATCGTTTAACTCACATTAATTGAGTTAAAATCAGTTTAACTAGTTCTAACTATTTGATGAGCTAGTGGAAGATCAAATGAATTAAAAAAGATTTAATTCACTAGTAGTGATTTACCAAGTAAATTATGATTCACTATTTATAGTTGCATGCATGTAAATCCTGGTGGAGACCCAGTTGAGAAAAAAATTAAAGACAAGTAAAGTATCATTTGTATTTTTGGCGAACTTCCCAGGTGCAGTTATAAATTTAGAGGAAGACTCCATAGGGATAGCACAATCAAGGAAGGTTGATTATCCTATTTAATATGGATTAATTTCCTAGCGATTTTGTGAGAAAGGCTGGGCTAAGGAGGGGATGAGAATTGGCTAAGTGTTGGTCAAATTTGCCTAAGAATTTCTAGATAGTTTTGAGCAGGATCATAGTGAGACAGTCAAGATAGTGCAGGATTTTCTCGGTGTGAGAAAAAATTGTATTGTTTCATGATTCTTCAATTATGTATATTATATTAAAGAGGAGTTTTGAGTAGGCAATTTCCATAAGAACATCTTGTGTTGTGTGATTGATAATTTCCTTTATATTACTTGCATGTGATTGAGCGATCGTGTTTTATATTCCACAAATATTGTAGAAGGACATTAATGGAAAAGAGAAGAGGGTTACAGATGCTCTTATCAGGCGGATATAGGTAAATCACATTGCAATTATGATTTCTTATGGGATAGACCTACACGATCATATCTTATAGGTAGATCATCAAGATAATAGGTACATGGAGCTTAGTCACATGTTACAATAGAGTAAAGGCACATGTATAGGTATAGGTAGTGTTATAGGTACAAGTAGTGGTACAAGTACAAGTATAGGTGTAGGTATAGGTGCACAAGATATTGACTATCATCTCTGAGTAAATGGCTTGATCGGATTTAGGAACGAGATTTATATACCAGATAGGATTGAGCTCAAGAAGCTTATCTTGAGGGAGTTTAATGTGAAACCGTACTCAGGTTACCAAGGATATCAAAATATATTGACAATTGTGAAGAACTTTTATCATTGGTTGAATCTAAAGAAAGGCGTGGCAGAGTTTGTGGCTAGATGTTTGGACTGACAACAGGTGAAGGTGGAGTGTAAGAATATGGGTGGTTTCATATAGTCAATTTCAATTCCAGAGTGGAAATGGGTGGTCATTTCCATGGATTTCATTACAATTTTGTCGAATTCATCTAGATAACATGATTCCATCATGGTTGTGGTAGACAGGCTTACTAAGGTAATAAAATTAATTCCAGTGAAAGCTATGTATTCATCAAAGATGTGGTTAGTTTGAATGGTGTTCTGAAGAATATTATGTCATACAGGAATGCTAAGTTCACTTCCAAATTTTGGAAGGTTTTGTTTGCAAGTTTAGGTATAGAGTTGTCCTAAAATATGACTTACCATCCGCAGATAGATGGACATTCAAAGAGGGCCAATAGGATATTGGAGGACATGTTGATAATGTACGTGATGCATCAATAGAGGATATGGGAGGAGTACCTTCCATTGGTCGATTTTTCTTACAACAATGGTTACCAAATGTCACTAAGGATGATTCTGTTTGAGGCATTGTATGGGCGAAGTTGTAATACTCCCATATTTTGGAGTGACCATGTGACTAGGGTGTTGATTGGACCTGACATGTTAGCAAAAATGGAACAAAAAATTCAGGTAATAAATAAGAGTATAAAGGAAGAACAGGGTAAGAAGAAAATCTATGTAGATCAAAATAGGTTGTTTAAGTAGATTCAGGTTGGGGAATAAGTGTACTTGCGCATAAATCCCAAGAAGAGCACCTTGCGGATTGGATTGTGTGCCAATATGGCGCCTCGGTTTTGTGGAAATTTCAAGATTCTTTAAAGGATTATACCAATAGCCTATCAACTTGCATTTCCTTCGACAATGAAATTCCATGATGTTTTCAATATGTCATTACTTAAGAAGTATGCTAAAGATGTTGATCATGTGATTGAATAGTATATATTGTAGGTGGGGCCAGAAGGAGAATTTTTTAGGTCCCTATAATACTAGTGTATCCCCTTATTTGTATTCTTAGTATAGCCCCCTTATTGTTATAGGCGTTCCCATGTAATCCTCATATTTCTATTATTTTTCCCCATAGAAGCCCACTATTGTTATTGTTGTGCCCTTACATTATTATTGCTATGCTGATTCTTATTATATTGTGACCCCTTAGTGTTGAAATTTTGAACAAGAAACGGTGAAATTGGCATCCAGAAACAACATGAAAATTCATACACACTAGTGTGAGATCATAGGTCACATAGTGATGGATCTTAGAAACACATTAGCATGCAACCAATTTTTAAATAAATTGGAAAATTAGTTGTAATCTTATCTCATAACAACTTGTAATAATTAGCTAAGTGAGATATACTTAGCTCAATAATTTCGAGTTGAGGGTCAAAGGATAGGCATGTAGAGTGATTCTATTATTTACAGGGTCTAGTTGCAGTTGTCGCACTAGTGTGGTGTGAGTGTGATCAGTTAACTCACAATAATTGAGTTAAAATCAGTTTAACTAGTTCTAACTTTTTGATGAGCTAGTGGAAGTTCAAGTGAATTAAAATAGATTTAATTCACTAGTAGTGATCTACCAAGTAACTTATTATTCACTATTTATAGTTGCATGCATGTCAATCCTGGTGGAGACCCAGTTGAGAAAAATATTAAAGACAAGTAAAGTATTATTTGTATTTTTGGCGAACTGCCTAGGTGCAATTATAAATTCAGAGGAAGACTCCATAGGGATTGCACAATAAAGGAAGGTTGATTATCCTATTTAATAGGGATTAATTTCATAAGGACTGCATGAGAAAGGCTGGGCTAAGGAGGGGATTAGAATTGGCTAAGTGTTGGTCAATTTTGCCTAAGAATTTCTAGATAGTTTTGAGCAGGATCATAGTGAGACAATCAGGATAGTGTAGTATTTTCTCAGTGTGAGAAAACATTGTATTGTTTCATGATTCTTCGATTATGTAAATTATATTAAAGAGGGGTTTTGAGCGGGTGATTTCCCTAAGAACATCTTGTGTTGTGTGATTTATAATTTCCTTTATCTTACTTGCATGTGATTGAGAGATCGTGTTTTATATTCCGCAAATATTGCAGAAGGATTCGATATCTTGCTTTAGTACATTGCATGATCGGATTGAGTCCATTGATATAATTTCTACATGGTATTATAGCCATGTTAGAGATTTTATACATGGTATCAAATCACCAAGAATCACAATAGTGGAGAAGAAATTGAGTTTGTGTTGAACAATATTCAAATTTGCAGATACTTTCTTTGGAGCTAGAAGCGAATCAAGATGTATTTCAATGGATTGAGACTCGAATATGCACTCGAGGGAATTTTGAATTATATTTAATGGAAGGAAAATATGGCAATATTGTTGGAGGACAATGGGTTGAAGGAATTCATAGATAATGATATTCTAAAGCTCACAACAACAGATGCCCGACTTCTTGATGTATGGTAGAAGAAGGTAGAAAAAGTGAGGAGGATCTTGTTGGAGGGAGTTTGAGATCATATTGTCTCGAGTCTCCATGGAAATGCAAATCCATATTCTATGTGAAAGGCTTTGACATATATGTTTCAGAACATCAGTGACCAATGGAAGCTTGTGCTAAAGGACAAGCTCAGAAAGATCAAGAAGGAGGAGGGCAAGACAATACCAACATACTTGGCAAAGTTCACTCAATGTCGAGATGAGCTAGGAAGTGTTGGTGTGACCGTAGTCGATGATGACTTGGTGAGCCTAGAACTTGTAGGCCTTCCCATTAGATGGCATGGTTACTAGGACTCTATGAATGGGAGGGAGAAGTTACCAGATTGGGAGCGAATATGGTCATATTTGGTAATAGAAGAGATAAGGCGGAGCACCAGAGACGAGATATCCAACACCAACAAAGAAGAATATTTTTCATTATTGGGAGAACAAAAGAATTCCAATGAAAATAAATCCTAAGGTGAATAGGGCAAGAGAGACTTTTCCCGGATCATATGTTTTCACTATCATGAGCATGGGCACTATGCTTCGATTGTCCACAGAAGGAGGCAAGAAAGAAGGAGCCTGCAGTTGCAGTGGGTGAAGCATTGACTTCAAAATTCGAGCTTGATTTTACTCTCATTGCATGCATGGCCAACACTACAATCGGATGCATGTGGTATCTAGACAGTGGTGCCTCATTCCACATGACGGGGAATAGAGATATCTTCAGTGACTTGAAGGAGAAGGACCTCCAGCAGAACATAGAGTTTGGAGATGAATGAAGGTATAGAAAGCTTGACATAGGTACAATTACCTTTTAGAGGGATTTTTTCTCCCCTCTCAGGCTAACAGATGTTTTGTATGTTCCATGCCTAAGGAAGAATCTTGTCTCTGTAGCAGTATTAGAAGACCGTGGTTATGAGGTGATGTTTAGAAAAGGAAAGGTGTTCCTTAAACACGTAGCCATGGGACAGGTGAAGCAGATTGGTTCAAGAATCAAGAACCTATATGCTCTCGAGGTTGAGGATGTGTGCAACGATTTGAGGAGAAAAACAATGGTTAATGGCTTGGTGGTTGAGAGGGAGAAATTATCTCTCAACTTTCAGCCTTAGAAGTAGTATCAGAAGGTTGTGGAGCAGCCACAATTGGAGAAACAGATAGGAGACCGAGTGGAAGAGTCCACTCAAGAAGAGACATCTAGGAGGGAGAAATTTAGAGCCATGTGGGCAGAGGTAGTACATGCAGCTATACCTCTAGGTGTGAGGTGGGGCGATGTGTAGATATGATCCCAATAATAAATTTGGGTAGGGTCCATTGAGATGGTGTGTCTCCTGGATTGAACATGGCTACGAGGAGCCCAAAGTACAATAGTAGCAGGAAGGATTAGTTAGATTGATGCGTTTAGATGTCAGGAGGATAAAAGTTAGAGTGACAGGTGTCAGATACTGGAGTGCAGATTAGAGTTGGCAGCAGTGCAAAGTGCATGGATGCATATGTCAGCAATGTAGAGATTCCAGTTGACATGTGCAGTAACTAGTAGTAGTCAAAATAATCTGATGACAGATGAATTATACTAATTTAGTTGTTTGGAGGCTATTCAGTTTTAGGAGAGTTGCATGTGCTAACAACACTAGGAAGTGTTGCATGCAAGAACATTCCAAAGGCACCAGATCGGGACAAGTTGATTCCTTTCTTGTTGAGAGGGAGTGTTGAAATTTGCAACAAGAAATAGTGAAATTGGCATCCAAAAACAACATGAAAATGCACACACACTAGTGTGGGATCACACATCACACAGTGATGGATCCTAGCGACACATTAGTGTTCAAACCAATTTTTAAATAAATTATAAAATTAATTGTAATCTTATCTCGTAACAACTTGTAATAGTTAACTAAGTGTGATAGACTTAGTTAGCTCAAGAATTTCGTGTTGAGGGTCAAAGGATAGGCATGTAGAGTGATTCTATTATTTACAGGGTCTAGTTGTAGTTGTAGCACTAGTGTGGTGTGAGTGTGATCAATTAACTCACATTAATTGAGTTAAAATTAGTTTATTAGTTCTAACTGTTTCATGAGCTAGTGGAAGATTAAGTGAATTAAAATATATTTAATTCACTAGTAGTGATCTACCAAGTAACTGATGATTCACTATTTATAGTTTCATGCATGTCAATTCTGGTGAAGACCCAGTTGAGACAAAGGTTAAATACAAGTAAACTATCAGTTGTGTTTTTGGAAAATTTCTCCGATGCAGTTATAAATTCAGAGGAAGGCTCCATAGGGATTGCACAGTCAAGGAATTTTGATTATCCTATTTAATAGGGATTAATTGCATAGGGACTGTGTGAGAAAGGTTGGGCAAAGGTTGAAATGGTGAAAACGTAGTAGAGAAAACTCATGATGAGAAAAAAAGAAATGTTAATCATGATTTCATAGACTCTAACATTATATTGAGGACCCACCATATTCCAAAGATAAATATGAGTAAGTTTGATGGCAAGGATTCTGTAACATGGATACTACATATGGAGAAATAGTATGATCTCCATAATGTGAAAAACATACAAAATGTACGCATTTCAACTTTATATTTAGAACCCAATCAATTTGTATGGCATCGATGGCTTTTCTCTCGTAAAAAAAAAATCACTTGGGCAATTTTGAAGGAGGAAATGATAGCATAATATGAGGATACAAAGAGGAACACCTTTTTTATATAATTGATAATTCTCAAACAAAAGGGTTCAATGGTGGAGCACATTGAGGACTTCCAAAAATTGAATATAAGGGTAATTTATATTCCAGGAGAGCATAGGATTTATGTCTTCATCGGGACTTTAAATGATAAAATCCAACATGAGTTTCACCTTTGGGAACTTGATTCATTGGAGAAGGCATTTAGGTTTGAAAGTAAAATTGAAAGAAAAATTATGGCGATAAGGAAGCCTACCACTCACAACTATAAATATGGAAGTGTTTCTACTCCTAGCCTTACACAACCTACAAGGTTGACACCACAACAGTTGGAATAAAAAAGAGAAAAAGGGATTTGCTACAATTGTGATAGAAAATACACTAAAGGTCATAAGTGTGCTGAGAAGAAATTATTTTACGTAGATTGTGAAGAGGAGGAAGAAAAGGAACAAGAACATTAAAAAGAATAGGATAAACACTAGGAAAGATAATCATATCTAATGGCATGACAAATCTTCTAAATAAATAACAACGGGGCGTAATTGCACAATTATGCTAACTAGAGCTTCAAACATCGAAATCATATATTTATCCATATATTCAAAAGGTCTTGGACAATCATTCCAAGGTAATTGAGACTCCTAAAGGCATCCCACCTATTCTTGATCATGATCATGCTATTCATTTGATTCCAGGAAGTGTTTCCCAAAACATCAGGCCTTATAGATATCCATATGCCCAAAACAGTGAAATTGAATGTATGGTTGCAGAAATTATCGACGCTAGTATAATTCAACCCAATCAATGTTTTTTCTCTGCTCCTGTAGTATTGGTGCACAAGAAGGATGTATCATGGCACATGTGTGCGGATTATAGGGAGCTCACCAAGCTCACTATTAAAGATAAATTTCCCACTCCTGTCATTGATGATTTATTTGATGAATTACATGGAGAAAATTACTTCACCAATTTGTATCTTCGTTCAGGATATAAACATATTAGAATGAAGATTGAAGACATTCTGAAAACAACATTTAGAACTCATGAGGGTCATTATGAATTTTTGGTCATGCCTTTTGGACTTACCAATGCACCTTATACATTTCAAGGTTTGATGAATTCCATTTTCACACTCTTCGAAAATTTGTGTTATAATTTTTTGATAATATTAATCTACAACAATTATTGGAAGGATCATGTTCAACATGTTGACAGGGTGCTCAAACTACTGGAGGATAAACAATTATACCCAAAAACCTCCAAATGTTTCCTTGAATTACAGGAGGTGGAATATTTGGGTCATATTGTATCTCATGAGGGTGTTAAGGTAGACCCTAAAAAATTAAATACATTAGGGAATGGAAAATCCCATAAACATAAAGCATCTCCAAGGATTTATCGGGTTGACAGGGTATTATCACAATTTTGTTAATAATTATTGGAGAATAACATAACCACTAACAACATAACTGAAGAAAGATGCATTTTCTTAGATTCCATAAGAAAATAAGGCCTTTGAACATCTTAAAGAATCAATGAGCCAAGCACTAGTCTTAGCTACGCAAAAATTCACAAAAACATTTATTGTGGAATGTGATGCCTCGCGAAATGGAATTGGTGTTGTTTCAATGCAATAAGGAAGACCCATTGCATTTTAAATTCATCTAATAAAATGAAAGTATTTACAAAAAATTATTTATAAGGAAATTTTGGAAATACTACATGCACTAAAGAAATGTGAATCATACCTCATGGGAAGACACTTCAAGGTAAAAACATATCATGAGAGTATTAAATACCTTTTGGATCAAATATTATCTTCATAAGAGTAGCAAAAATGGGTCATAAAGATGTTGGGTTATGACTTTGAAATCGTGTACAAAAAACAGAATCAAAATGTGGTTGCAGATGCACTCTCAAGAAATGATGAGGATGTGGAAACATTGCTTTGTGCCATTTATATTATCCAGCCGGATTGGATAATCAAAGCAAGGGATGAATGGAAAAGAAGTGTAGACGCTCATTCAAAATTTGCAGCAAGATCTCAGTACATCTGATACATTTAGCTAGAAAATTTATTCATTATGGCACAAATATTACTTATATATTTGTAATAATTCCCAACTCAAACAAAATATTCTTTTGGAATTGCACACCTCTCCCTTACAACCTTTATCCATTCGAATTCAACGTTGGTAGGAGGTTTCAATGGATTTTATCACAGTTTTACCCAAGTCCGAAGGAAAAAATGTCATCATGGTGATAGTTGATAGACTTACCAAGTATGCACACTTTTGTGCATTATATCATCCATTTAAATCCATCATAGTTGCTAGTGAATTTATGGAAACAATTCAAAAGTACATGGAAACCCAAATATTATTGTAAGAGAAAAAAATTAAATTTTTACTGGAAATTTTTGGACATGATTATTCTCTTTTCTGTGTACTCAATTGGCTCATATCACATCTTATCATCCTCAATTTTATGGGAAAACTGAGACAGTGAATAAATGTTTGGAAGGATATCTTCGTTTCTTTGTACCTAATAAACAAACACAATGGGTCAAGTGGTTAAATCTGGTCGAATGATGGTATAACACTTCCTTCCATACTGCAGCAAAAATGAACCCATTTATGGCACTTTATGAATATCATCCACCTTCCATCACATCATATTTAAGAGAAAATTCCAAGGTTGAAGTAGTGGGATATCACATCGAGCATCAACAACGAGTTCTCCAACTCTTAAAGGATAACCTCAATTTGGCTCAAAATCGAATGAAACAATAAGCATATCAACATCACAACGAAAGAAGTTTTGATGTAGGCGGTTGGGTATTTTTATAGCTATAACCATACAAAAAAATTTCCCTCAACAAATATAAGAAGGACAATAAATTATCACCAAAGTATTATGGTCCTTACAAGGTGTTGCAAAATATTGGTACTATGGCATACAAATTGGAGCTTCCTTCATATTCTCGAGTGAAACCAGTTTTCTATGTTTCATTTTTAAAGAATGTTATAGGTGATAAGCTTCCAGTTATAATAATATTTCCGAAACTTGATGAGGAAGGAAAAACCATATTGGAACATGAAGTAGTCATGAAAACAAGAACTCGATAGCTACGAAATCGGTCAATTTCAGAGTATCGCATCAAGTGGAAGGACTTTCCGGTTGAATATTCGACATGGCTAGATGATAATTTTATACAGAAGCATCCAAAACTACTCAAGCATTGAGGAAAACACTCTTTTTAAGGTGAGGGGCATGTTAGGTCCCTATAATACTAGTGTATCCCCTTATTTTTATTTTTAGTGTAGCACCCTTATTGTTATAGTTGTGACCATGTAGTCCCCATATTGTTAATATTGTGCCCCATAGAATCCCACTATTGTTATTTTTGTGCCCTTACATTATTATTGTTATGTTGGCTCTGATTTTATTGTGACCCCTTAGACTCCTATATATAGAAAGGGGTTTTTTTTCATTTTAATCATTCAAGTATTTTTCATTTATATAAGTAAAGGAGGCTCCCCCCTCGAAGAGGATATTTTTTAAGTAGTCGATCTATTATTTTTATTGTTTTGTGAGTTGGTTGCATAAAATAATTCCAGCTGGAACGACAGTGCATTTTGCAGAGAAATATGCTCATGCTTCGGAATCGAGTAATAGAGCAAGTTAAAGTGCAATGGAATCACTTTGGGCCAGATAAAGCTACATGGGAGATGGAAGATCAGATGTGGGCTATGTATCCATCTCTATTTGTTGGTTGAGAAAATGTCCCTGATATATGTTTTGTTATATTCTTTGGTGTGATGTTTTGGTATATTTACATATGTATATGGATGTAAATACCACCATAAGCTAAGTTATAAGTCTCCAATAAGTGGCATGGGTGTCATGTCATTATTTTTATCAAGTTGTTATGTTTTCATGTTGGGTGGCTTCTCAATAGGTTGATCATTGTAAATACTGCAACTTGCTAAGTTAAAAAGCTCCATGGGAAGTATGCCTTTCTTTCAACAGTATTGTTGGTTGTAGGTGTCATTGAACACTGAGGATGGTGTTCTTCCAAGGGGGGGGGGGGGGTTCTGCAATAGCCCTGGTGAAAATTCTTGGAAAAACTGAGACAGTGAATAAATTTTTGGAAGGATATCTTCGTTGCTTTGTACCTGATAAACAAACACAATGGGTCAAGTGGTTAAATCTGGTCGAATGGTGGTATAACACTTCCTTCCATACTGCAGCAAAAATGAACCCATTTATGGCACTTTATGGATATCATCCACCTTCCATCACATCATCTTTAAGATAAAATTCCAAGGTTGAAGTAGTGGAATATCACATCAAGCATCAACAACAAGTTCTCCAACTCTTAAAGGATAACCTCAATTTGGCTCAAAATCGAATGAAACAACAAGCATATTAGAATCACAACAAAAGAAGTTTTGATGTAGGTGACTGGGTATTTTTACGGCTACAACCATACAAAAATTTTTCCCTCAAGTAATATAAGAAGGAAAATAAATTATCACCAAAGTATTATGGCGAGGCATCAACAGGTCCTTACAAGGTGTTGCAAAATATTGGTACTATGGCATACAAATTGGAGCTTCCTGCGTATTCCTGAGTGAAACCAATTTTCTATGTTTCATTTTTAAAGAATGTTATAGGTGACAAGCTTCCAGTTATAATAATATTTCCAAAACTCAACGAGGAAGGAAAAATCATATTGGAACCTGAAGTATTTATGAAAACAAGAACTTGATAGCTACGAAATCGGTCAATTTCAGAGTATCGCATCAAGTGGAAGAACTTTCCAGTTGAATATTCGACATGGCCAGATTAATTTTATAAAAAAGAATCCAAAACTACTCAAGCATTGAGGAAAAAACTCTTTTTAAGGAGAGGGGCATGTTAGGTCCCTATAATACTAGTGTATCCCCTTATTTTTATTTTTAGTGTAGCACCCTTATTGTTATAGTTGTGACCATGTAGTCCCCATATTGCTAATATTGTGCCCAGTAGAATCCCACTATTGTTATTGTTGTGCCCTTACATTATTATTGTTATGTCGGCTCTGATTTTATTGTGACCCCTTAGACTCCTATATATAAAAAAGGGGTTTTTTGTCATTTTAATCATCCAAGGATTTTTCATTTATATAAGTAAAGGAGGTTTCCCCCTCAAAGAGAATATTTTTTAAGTAGTCGATCTATTATTTTTATTGTTTTGTGAGTTGGTTGCATAAAATAATTCCAGCCAGAACGACAATACATTTTGCGGAGAAAGATTATCATGCTTTGCAATCGAGTAATTGAGCAAGTTAAAGTGCAGTGGAATCACTTTGGGCCAGATAAAGCTACATGGGAGATGGAAGATCATATGTGGGCTATGTATCCATCTCTATTTGTTGGTTGAGAAAATGTCCCTGATATATGTTTTGTTATATGCTTTGGTGTGATGTTTTGGTATATTTACATATGTATATGGATGTAAATACCACCATAAGCTAAGTTATAAATCTCCAATAAGTGGTATGGGTGTCATGTCATTATTTTTATCAAGTTGTTATGTTTTCATGTTGGGTGGCTTCTCAATAAGTTGATCATTGTAAATACTACAACGTGCTAAGTTAAAAAGCTCCATGGGAAGTATGCCTTTCTTTCAACATTCTTGTTGGTTGTAGGTGTCATTGAACATTGAGGACGATGTTCCTCCAAGGGGGGGGTTCTGCAATAGCCCTGGTGAAAATACTTGGTAATAAATGTTGATAAAGACAAAATAATAACCACAATTTTGGGACACTTATTCCAAGCTTAATGTTGGGAAAAACATCCTAGTGGGTGTTCATTTGGTTTATTATGGATAAGGAAATTGGCAAAGGCAATGACAAAGGATTTGGAAAGGAAAGGTGAAATTTATTGGCATTTATTTATGGAAATAATGGAAATTAGGAGAAAAGGAAGGTGAAAGTTCGCAAGTTTCATGTGAGGAGGAAAATGAAGGAAAATAATGGGAAATTGAAGAAAATAGAGGCATCATTAATAAAAAGGTTTTTGAGGATCAGGTGGTACATTTTGTCAGTGTAACCTCTTGTTAGTTCAATTTTGGATCTCTCTCTCTCTCTATTCTCTCTCTCACACACACTCTTTGCCACTTGATTTTTCTTGGAACACTTCAGGATTGGATCAAGAAAAAATATAAAAAAAGGCAAAGGGAAGCAAAGATCAAGCAAGGAAGAGAAATATAAAGAAGCTACAATGAGATTACTTGCATGTATTGAATTACATGTATGATTTCGTTGCTAGTTTTGGCATGCATTGTTATGCATGTGTGTTCTTGGTTCTCTTGTTATCATTGGCATGATTTTTTCATGGTGTGACAGTGTTCTTCAGCCTAGCCTTTCAATTTCCAGATAGCCATGGTGTGGTAGGTTATCTTGTATTTGGTTCAGCTGGATTGATGGATGGACTCGAAGTTGAGTGGGGTGGTCTCAAGGTTATTCACAAGGCATAGGAATCCTGGAATGGGCATTGGGGAAATTATATGTCTAGAGTTTTCAACATTAAATTATCAATCCGGGACTCGTAAGCTTCGAGGCACAAACGCAGGTAACACAGGATCAAAGCATCTAACCTAAACTCGGGTATGAAAATCATCTTGCTGCAAAATCATTCAAGTTATCTCTAATCACGCAAACTGGAGAAAAACTGAGTTCTTAATTATTACTCTATCATGAAATCAATTTTTAACTTTTGTACTAAAAACAAATCTATACTTAAACTAAACCTAACATTCACACTGCTCTCACATTGTATTTAAATCAACTTCATAATTCTATCTCATCTTTGAAATTTAAATCTTCTACGATAACTTGAAAATCATAATAAATTTACTCTTCCTTAACTTTGAAACTAAGGCTTGAAAACTTGAGCAAAACTCTTATGATAAGAGAACACACACTATTCCAATGACAAATTCATACTTCAAACTATTCTACATTAGACTTTTAAAAGAAACTTAAACTCTGGGTATGAACACTCTCTGTATAAAATCAAATTACTGCTATGAAATCAACTTCTGTACTTGAAATAAAAATTCAAATTAAAACACACTACTCACAGAATTGAATCTATGCTATTGTTGACTAATTTCCCTATGATATTCACTTGAACCACACTTAACAATGTTCTAAAGTGACTAGTTTCTCTCTCTGCCTCACACACTCAATCAAATGAAATTAATAAACTCTTATCACTAAGATTCAATTAACTGCACACACCATTCAATTTTTTAATAATCAAGCAATTAATCTATAACAACCAGATCCCAGCTCTTGTTTTTAGAACCAAATATTGTCTTAATAACATAAATTAATTTCTCACTCCTGAGCTCGAGCAACCTATTTGATTGTAATTTACACAAACCAACATTCTTCTTTCTAATAAAAATGAGGCACACTGCTAATTTAATTAATTCAAAATTCAACAAACACATACTGTACTAAAGACTAACTTTCGAAAGACAAGATATAGGCATTCAAATTTTAAGGAAACTACCTCAAATCAACTTTAAAACTAGATACACTAACGCACTTTGAATGGAATCAAACTTGCACGTAATTATCAAATCCAACTCGGATGAATTTAACACTCTATAGACATTATATCATTCCTAATATCACTCATAATTACACTAACAGGCTTACAAAATTTTATAAATACTCTCCAAACCATACAATGTTCAAATCAGAATTAAATGATTAGATGACACATATGTATATGGAAATATTTTTTTAATCTTCCGAAGGCACCTCGAGATCAACCTCACTATTACTTATAGTTCTCATTGTTCCTATTACAAACTTCCCTAATTAATTTGAAATAACAATGTTTAAATCAATTTGTTAAATGACACTTATTAGATATAAGAAGATCGACCCTAAGTAAGGATTACACATTCAATTCAAAGTCTTTGATCCCTTATGGCAACACAAAACTTCGAAGGTGTTATCATTCAAATTTGTGGGAGATTATAAGCCGGATTTGAAACGTTGCCTCCACGTTTGTTTGATCAATTAATCATTTCAACATTTGCAGATAAAATAAATGACTCACTCTGTTATTCGATTGATTCAGACACCCATCCAATGGTTTTCATATGGATTCACAGTAATGGGTATCTTAGTGCTCTCTACAAATTGATTGAAAGATTTAATGAATAGGAATTAGCAGTGAGTCCTATGAAATCATAGATCACACCAAAATGGAAGACAACACTCAATATGCCAGAACGCAACCAGACATTGACAATAAAACTCTTATTAAAACCGTTCAGTGAGGTAACAATGTAATTGAAGCTAACATGTAACATAAAATCAAAACGGATTAAAGAATCACACAACTAAATTAAAATTCTACCTACATAAATAAAACTTCCTAGATTGTGGTGGGCCCTTGCCACACCTGGGATGCAAACTTACAGAATGAAAAATACGCTCCAAGTCATGACAGAAGTAGTTTTGAATTAAAAATGAAGTTACACTTAATAGCAATAGTTCAAACACTGATAAATTTGGGACTCCCTATTCTACCTTCAGCATAGGCTTTATAGACAACCTTCAAATTAAAAAATAGCAACCAGTTTGTGTAGATCAAATCCAACAATTTCCTTTACTAACTCGATCCATTCATATCTGATCACATTGTTTGATCTTAGCTTGTTGTTCAACTATATCTCATTCATGGCTATGGGGATAATATGAGTCTGGAAGCTATTTATGTGTTGATATGGAGCATTTCCAACTGTATCTGACAAAATAAATCCAAAACATGGTTGTTTTCAAGATTTTTACAAATCTAGAATTTTTGGATTTTTATATAAATTGGCCTCAAAGAACCCTTCATATCTCCCAAACCGTAATTAATTTTGGAAAAAAATTTTAGGTGTAATATACATGCTATACTGGGGAAAAACCCATGTTATATAATTTCTTCATTCCCCTCAAGATGCAGGGAAATCGAGGCGAAAGTTGGCAGTTTTAAATTTATTGCAGATTTGGACAAATTGGCTAATTTCCTTCTAGAGATCGATATGAGTGAGATGGGTGGAATCCTAGTTACGGAGAGGTATTATAACACCATTTTTCACAATAACCTCTCTCGGTTTCTCTAGAAGCATGCCGAAATTGTCAAATCCCTAAATTAGGCATTTCCGTACTCAACTAGCTTATGAAGGATTTCAATGATGGAACCCTGTGATAAATGTACATGAAAAAAACGTCATCATTAAATCATAGAATAATCATATATAATCACAGAAAAGTAAATAAAACAAGTGATAATCAACTACAAGATACAAAATATGATTTGGCGGAAAATTAGACTACATAATGGGCTAAAACCCTAGGGTTTTAGGGCATGAATGGTGATATTGCATGAAAAAAAAATGGATATTCAAGGGCTGAATTCCCCCCCTACCTGAGGTTTTGCATGCCCTCATGCAAACAAATGTTTTTCTCATATGTAGGTTTTTATGGCATCATAACTTTAGGTAGGGTCAAGTCTTGTGGAGAAACACTGCATGATGATTTGATTTCCATATATTTGATTTTAAAAGTGATACAAATTGAGGAGAAAAAATAGGTATGGTAGGAGGAAAATGATGAATAGGATGATAGGTGACAATGGGAATGGTGGATGAGATGAGGGGGTGATGGTAAAATGGGTGTTTGCATGATCTGTTTTTTCGACGCCAATGCTTATGGATGGTTCCTTCATGAAAGGAAGCAATGAATTCACCCTCTATTGGATTGGAAATATTCATGAATAGAGGAGGGGAAGGCACTATAGTCACTGATTTTGTTTACATGAACCAATATGATTATGACCTTATTAAAGTAGCATGCAAATGGAGGGTATATGGGAAACCAAATATACGGAATATGTGGTGGTCAATCATCAAATATTTTTTAAATCTCTAATCAATTAAGGAATATTAAGCCACCTATACCTCATTTTTTACCCTTTTTGTTAATTTCCTCAACATTGCAAGATTAAGCAAAGGATGGAATGTCCGGAGCTGATGCGACTGCTAATAGAACCTACTGAACAAGATGACAGATAAACTGAAGATGTTAAAGGTCTCAACATCCACATTATCCCGAAAATGTTGATGTGTGTGTATTTTTTTATCGCGGCTTCCTAAGACAACACAAGAGCCATCATCAATAATCCTCTTTATTGAAATAAATGAAATTGTTTAAATTAAATAACAATTACCTAATCATGCTCGAAGCCCAACAATAGTGCAAAATGCTAATGAAAACCATGAGTAAGAATAGGGTGAAAATTTAAATTAAACCCGAAAATTCTGATCATCTTTCTCCTAACATGTCTCTCTCCCCCCCACCCCCCATGCTTATCAGATTGCATGCTTGCATGCAAGAAAAACCTCTGACAGAGACCAAATATTAATTAAGACTGAAGAGCTAGGGTTTCTATATTAGATTCATGCTTTAAACTACATGGCTAATTAAGTGAGAGCATGTTAGTAAGTTTCATGTGATGCCAACTTCCTTTGCATTAATAAGATAAGAAAAAGTTGTGACCAGAGCTTCAATGATGTCAAGACGTACCTTTATTATTCCAAAATAGTAACTAATGTTAGGGCTACTTAAAGGAATGCTAACCATGTTTTTACTGTAGGGACAGTGTCATCCTAAAATATTTAACCATAAAAATTTACACAAAGAATCTCAAGAGTAGTCCAAAGCAATAGGTATTCACTTTCAATAGCCTCATTATTATAAATAGGAGTGACTTTATTTTAAAAACCAAGGCATTAATATGGATGGGAAATAGGGAAAAAATAAATATTATAAATTGATGCCTTCTAAGGATGATTGTCTTACCATTACTCAAGCATCATTAGGGGAATTTTGAGGTCTAAAATGGGCCTCCTAAGAAAATTATAAAATAATAGTGGATATAATAAAATAATATTAGATTACATCATCAAATTTTAGAGGGAAAAAAGGAAAACACTACTTTTTCAACTCGTATTTTCAACTTATCTCCCTATGGGTTTACTCAACTTTCGAGAGGGAACACTTGTTGGATGAAAATTTTTATTCCTCATCCAAGGAGTACCCATGTTGCATATTTCGATGGAAACTGCTACCTGAAAATGAGAAATACATGAAAAACGTGATTGTAATCATGTTTTTTCATGTATTTCTCATTTTTCATGTAGCAGTGTCCATCGAAAGTATGCAACATGGCTACTCCTTGGATGAGGAATTAAATTTTGCATCAAACGAGTAGTCCCGCTCGAAATTTGAGTAAAACTGTAGGGAGATAAGTTGAAAATACAAGTTTAAAAAGTACTTTATTATTTTATTATTTTTTAATATTTTTACTTTTTTACTCCAAAAAGTGTGAATCATCCCCCATGGTTGACATCATCATCTTGAATGCTATTGGCTCTTATAAAGTTTATTTTGGTAGTACATTTTTCTTAGGAGGCACATTTTAGACCTCAAAAGTTCTCTAATGATAGTTGAATCTCTTCTTATTCAAGCAAAGTGAATCACCTACACTAAGGGTCTCCCATCCATAAAAACCAAATTATTTATGAAAGATAGAACTCCAAATCACATTACCGAAATGATCTTAAAGCCATTCTCAGAGAGATATGATAATGAGTTCAAGGAAAGACAAAAAACAAACCAAGTAAATCATAGTGTAAAATTAACTTTAATACCACATGCATGGCCCTGCTGCAAGAAGGTGTCTATAACCTTGGCAGGGATGTATTTTAACCCAACGAAATTTCTGTGTCCCACTTAATAGATATAGATTCATAGTTAGATTATTTGAATTTTAGATGAAGGCCACTATCCTAGCTTGGTAACCAGCTGATGGCAATGCCACTCATAAGAAGTAACATGGATGAACATGTCGACTCGTGATGAGACCTCCTGTCTTCCAGATTTTGGGCTGAAAGCCATTACTCTGGCTTGGTGACTAGGAGTAGTAATGTCATGCATGTTAGGTCTCATGATCGTGGTAGGTCAACTCATTACGAGACCTCCTATACTCCACTACATCTTTTTATAGACTCTGATTATGATTAACCTTAGAGGTTACTTAATAAGTGGGGAGACATATCTACTCCTTAAGAGCGCAGGATGGTGTGAAATTTTTTTAATTACTAATATTTACTGGTTGATCCTCCTACTCTTAAAGACTCAAGAAAAAGGAAAAATCTTAGATAATGACTAAAATACTACTCGAGTTGGTCATGCTAGGGTTCTTATGAGAGATTATTATGGTTTTATAGGAGTGGTCCACCATAGGAGGCTTTTCATCAATACATTCAAAGAGAAACTTGAAAAGGTTTCTTGGATGACAGTCTGTCAAGATTATGAATGGAAAGTATAATAATAAAAAATTCCTTAACTATCCCAGTAATAATCTTGGCCAATAATCAAAGTCACTTTAAAATATGAGGCATCAAGAGTGAACTGCTTCTCACAAGAGTCCATCATGAAAAAAAAAATTCAATCGTTGTGCCTTACGAATTACAGTTTTAAGAATGTTGTTGTAACAATTTTATTTCAAATGAAAATTTTATTCATTTCTCTTATACTACCCTACCCTAATTTAGAGAGAGGAAGATCTTGTTCAAGTGTAGGAGTACTTCCAATGTAGCCATGTGTGTAACAGTTTTCTAAATTAACTCACACTTTGTTTTAAAGAATAAACTTCAACACATATCAAAGTATGAGAAACCTGTTTCTTTAATTAATATGGTACCAATATTTGTTGAATGATGAGGGAATGGGGTGTGTTGACGACTACTTGAAACTAGGATTCAATGATATCCGCATATTTATGACTCTCCAGATTATACTCGTATTCCATAGTTTGATAATTTCTCTCTTGGAGGTATAATGGATCTGGTGAAATACAAAATATAAATTGCTCAAGTTCAGGCTCAAATATTTTCTTTTTATATTTACAAGGATGATTAAGAAAAATTCTAGGGTTTTGAGCTTCAACAACAGTTTTAGAATAGGTTCTAATTATATATTTCTCCTTTAATGGTCTTTGACTAAGATATTCCTGTGGTGAATGTTTTGTAGTGATAGCAGATGTTTCCAAACTCACCCCTTCCCCCAACCTTGAAGATATATCATTTTTTTTCAGTGGGAGAATCAATAGGAAGAACACGTGTTTTAAAGTGTTGTTCAACCTCCTTATTTGGATTAGGGTCTAAGCTATGGTTTGGGCTAAGGCTTGGACTAGGCTTTGGATTTTGATTAGAGTTAGGTCTAGGGTTTAAATTAAGGTTAGGGTTTGAAGGAGGGCTAGGTTTAGGGTATGGATTAGGGTTCGGTTTAGTGTTAGGATAAGGGCTAGGGTATGGATTAGGATAAGGAGTAGGGTATGGATTAAGGCTAGGAATAGGGTATGGATTAGGATAAGGACTAGGGTATGGATTAAGGCTAGGAATAGGGTATGGATTATGGTTAGGGTTAAAGAAAGGTTGCATAGGTAATTGAGACAAGGAAGGATGATAACTTGATGGCACATGTGATTTTTGTTGATTGTGAATGAAATATTGCCCTGGGGAAAACCATTCTTGATGCCATGGGGAAGAAGAGGTCCATGGAGAGGAACATTATGGCCATGAAGTAGGATATTCGATTGGAGGAGGATTAAAAGTTTTCCATGGAACTGTAGGATTATAAACATGTTGAGGAACCTGCTCATGAAAATAAGCATTATTCCAAGTATCAAATGGTGTTGGGTTTTAAGTTATACTTGGCGGTTGATTGGATTCCTTACTTGATTCCTCGAGTACCTTTCGTAACCATGGCAATGATGGGAAATGTTTCATTGTATGACCATCCTCGCAAATTTTGCAAACTTTCAGATCTCTAAGTGGGCACTTTCCAGGGAATTACTTCTTTCTACAATTGGCACATAGGATAAGCAGTTGTCCTTCATCGTCTCTTGTTCCAACAAATCATCCAATTTCAAAATCAAAGATTTAATAATATCAATTTTTTTTCAAGAAAAATATTAAATTTTGCACTTGTGAATTCTTCATTGGATGACTTATGCATCTCTGTGGTAGCATCAAAATCCCTCATTGGATGATTCCTCAAAGTACAATTTTCTGGTTCTCAACACGCCAACTAGTATTTCTGTCATCACATGGGTTCTTACAACACCCCAAAAATGTTTTATCTTTAAAGAGTTTGAGATTTTTAATCTAAATGAATTAAAACTGCTAACTATTATAAAAATCACTAAACTTGCTTACTTGGACAACCAGACTTTCGAGCAACCCCACCATAGTGGATGCGTGGTTCTTCACTCATGTCTTAGCAACACTCTCCGCCCTTTGGCTGTCCTGAAACTAAGTTATCACAAAAAAACTTGTGAAAGAAACCAAGCTCTAATCCCTTTATCACCTCCCCTACAACGACATCAAAAATTTTGGGGAAATTATATGTTTATAGTTTTCAACATTAAATTATCAAACTGGGACTCGTAAGCTTCGAGGTGTAAGTGCAGGTAACACAGGATCAGAGAATTTAACCTAAACTGTAATATTACTAAATTAGCATGCAGCTAATTGGAATATTGATTTTTATTTTTTGCACCTAGTATATGAATAAATAGGGGAGGAGACCCATACTTAACTTAAGTCAGCATAAAAACCCTCTTGGTATGAAATGGGATCATTCTAGTAGCTGGATTTCACACCCTCATGTGTGAACAGGGACTGTTGCATGTGGACAAAGTCAAGTTTGACCAAGTCAACAACATGCATGAAGAAGAGTGGATCATAAATGTAAACAGCTCAATGTGAAAAAGGATCAGAAAAGGGATAAAGTAGGCTGAAGAGGTCAACTTTGACCCAATCAAAAAGTGTTGTTATGGGATAGTGGCCTTAATGGAGATACACCATAGTTTTGGAGGGAGATTGATCATGTGCATGTGGAAACCCTAATGGGTGGGACCCAAGGTGAGGAGGCTCACATAGCTTATAAAGAAGAGAATGGCAGCCATTTGGGGTTAGCTTGATGATTATTGATTTTATGGTTTGCATGACTATTGAGCATTCTTCAATTGTTCAGTTGAGATTGCAGTGTTGTTTAGCACAAGGCATTCCTGCTTAGGGATTCCTTCTCCTTCCTTGAGTGATCTCTTGGACGAGTATTGTACTTTATTTTTCCACACTCAGGCTTGAGGCCAAGCATCCTCCTTCAACTACAACGTTATTTCTGCAGTAGTATAATGTTGTGTTGCAGGGTGTTGCAGTGGAATGTTCACAACACATCTTCCCAGCTTGTTTTTCAGAGGAGGAAGCCTTACTCTCTTTGGGAGATCATTGAGGGAGACTCCTAAGCATATTTTACATCTTGGCACTTGGCCAAAGCATTTTACATCCCCTACATTGCAATCCCTTGCAGGAACTATGTCATTTCACTCTGTGTTGCAGTAGCAGGGTCAAGACCCTTGATCTTGAGCTTGTTCCTTGGGGAAAGGGCCAACCCTTCTCCCGAAAGGATTGTATTAAGCCTCTTCTTCTATTCCTTGTTCATTTCAACTAGATCTATACAGATTTGTAGTATAATTGTGTTATTTCAGATCTAGATCTGTAGATATGTCATTTTATACTTGTACTTTCATGAAGCCCTTGCCGAGTTATTCTCATATTGTATAAAACGGAAGAGAACTCCATTTTTCTCAGCAATTGATGATTGAAAACTCCTAATCTATTATTTCTTATAAATTTCTGCATAAACCATCATTAAAATAATGCTATCACATGCTTCAGGATTTTTTGTGTGCATAAGTCATGGGGTTAGGGCACTTTGAGTGGTATTGGCTTGGGGAGACCTGTTTAACTTGGCTAGAGTGATTTGTTTTTTCTCCCATTCTGCATGTGAGATGTATATTGTATGAAATAAGGGATCCAAGTCCCATTTCTCACAATTATATCGTAATTTACTGAAGACAACATTTTTATGGCCCTTATTGTTGCATTTGCCCAACTTTTGGGATCATAAAAGGCATAATAAGTTGTTGCTGTAACACTAATTGATGGATTTGTGTTTCTTAACACATTTTATCAGTTGATTTCTTGCTGTTATTCCAGTATTTTGTTCAAGTATTGCTACATCCCTATTTGGGGATATTACAATGGTATTAGAGCATAATCTTAGCTCAGCCTATGAGTTTCAGCCATTATGCTATCAGAATAATAAGAAGAAAAAGAGAAGGATAAGAGATCAGAATGATGGAGAGAATTAGATTACTCTCATCACTTTTCAGATCTGGAAAGAGCCTCTCCAAGGAGGTCAAGCAAATGAAAGAGGAAAGATGCAATGAAACTCCTAGAGGGTTTCAAGAAGAGGAAAGTTGTAGTGAGACCTCTAGAAAGGTTCAAGAGGAGGAAGACCCATGCACTTCCTATTCTCATAGAGAAAATAAGAAGCACGAAGAGCACTTGGAACATGACATTCTAAGTGGGTACCTAGCAGAATACAAATATCAACCTAGAGCTTTCAAAAAGACTCTAGCTCTTCCTCAGTTTATCTAGCTAGAAGAAGAGAGGAGGCCCTATAGCAATAGGATGATAAGGGGAAATAGATTTCTATTGTCTACTTTTGATGGATTACCCACATGCACAACAAAATCTTGGGTGATGAAGCTAGAAGCATTCTTCCTACTACATCCAGTAGTAGAAAGAGAGGTTGTTGAGATCTCAGCGTTGCACCTGGAGGGTAAGGCAAACACTTGGTGGTTCAGCCATGTGAGTCATTCAAGAGTGTATACTTTTGCAGATTTCACTCAAAGGGTGATCAAAATATTTGATAGAGAAAAATCAGAGAAGGAGGAGCCCTCACCACCACTTGAGGAGTCTTGTACCAACGCTGCCACAATCATAGAGGAGCAGCCATCTATTACAACAGTTGAAGGCACCATCACAATGGAGGAAGGGACTATTGCAGCCTTCCAAGATGTTCCTAAGTTCCACCAAGGTATGCATGAATTTCCATTTTCTATCATTTCATAAAATCTTGTGGGAAGCCTTGGAAATATATCTTTACATGATCAAGGATCAAAACACATTGCTGATTTGGAGCAGCAAGCTTGCACTGCGCTGTACAACTTTGGTTTGATCAAAGAAGGGGTAAAAAATCATCCCAATGCACCCTTATTGAGTTGCATGCAACATTTTGGGTTGGGGTGTAAGATTTTGGAGGACATGGTGAAAATTGTACCACTTTATGATGATGTTTTACCTTCAACACAATTGGATCCTTATGGATTCAAGATGATCATTGGTGTGAGATATTTTCTAGGAGATATCGAAGGGGTTGCATCTCAACATCCCATGAGATGCAAGAAGAGGAATTTGCTTTGGGAGAATGGTAGTATTCTTTGGAATGGTACCAAGGTAGAGCATGATGAGAGGCATCCACATATGGATGAGTGAGTGATGTTGGAGAACAAGAGGTGGGAAAGGCCCTTGCAAATATATGACACAGGGAAGCAAGAGGCAAGGCTGCGTTGGCTACTGTTGAGAGAGTTTGGCCATCATGTGACATACCCTTTGTCAAAAGGTATGTTGAGGATGGAGGCATTTCTTGGCACCCATATGGTATGGCAGTAGAAGATTTGTTTGTATGGGGGATCATACAAGACAACCATCATGATATTACTCTATGGCTTGTATGAGGGAGAGATAAGGGAGCAACAAGAGTCATTGTTGCTATGATTACTCTTGGGAGATTATGGGCAGAATATTTCCCATACTTATCATGATATTTCCAAAAAAGGGGATGGCACATTCAAAGTGCAAAGAGGCTACCCTTCGGCGTTGGAGGATGAGGAGAGGCTTCTACATAGGAAGAATATTTTCTCATATAGCAGCATGATGGTGGAAGACTTTGGCATGTGGAATTTCAAAGAGAGGAGTCATGGAGTGACAAGAGCCTTATCACTAAGGCCAACAGTGTTGTCACTTGGGAGTATGTTTTTATTGATGAAGTGTTCCAAGGGGAGTATGCATCCTTTATTTTTGCAGATTTTTATGAGAATATTCTCATGGGAGGACTCATCCATGGACCTCACTTTCAGCTTACTCACTATGCATGGTAAGAAATACATCTCTGTACTTATTGATTGTTCCATTGAGTATCTGTATCTTCTCACCATCTATGGACAGTGCATTGCTCCACATGAGAGCAAGATTATTCTTGAGTTTCATGGTCACTTTAGGGCAAATATTTATAATGATGATAACCCATATCTACATAAATTTGGGCAAGTGTATTTTTATTTTGATTATGCTCAGCTGATATATATTGTTGATTGCTACCACATAGTAATTGAGAAAACATGCACAGCTAGTAATTCATTGGGAGACAACTTGCCACATGATGTTCTCAATCAGCAGTTGGGAAGACTGCACTGTATCCACTTGAGAAACCATTGGTATCATCCTAAATTGCACATAACCTTTAGCAATTTTCTGATTTGGATGCCAAATGGTGATGATATGCCATTCATTTTGTATGGAATGGTTTGGGCTAGCATGATTTATGACATTAGAGTGAGGATCTTTGGAGATCCAACCTTCTTCTTGCCACTTGAGGGCAACCTTATTGTAGCCACAGATCAAAATGTTCTCTACACTTATCATGAGTGGAGATAAAGACAGCGTGGGGGAAGCCATTTTGCCTACCATGTTCAACTATTCAGCCCACCTACATTTCAGGGGACAAAGGTGGAGGAGATCTTTCATGAGTTGCCATGTTGGACGGTGACTCATTTTGTATGGATAATAGCTTGGGGATGGAGGTTTCACATGAGAATGATATTTCCCAATGCATTTCAGACTCCATGCTTTGAGAGAACCTCTAGACAGCACCTAGTTGCCTCCTTGAGTACTTCCCTTTTTCATGATGGTGGCCATTTGGTATATTCACCAAATGCTAGCTTGTATGCTTGGGAGAGGCACTATGGAGATTCATTGTTGAGACAACATCATATTCCTTGGAGGAGTTCATCATATGAGGATGCTACAAGAGGAGAGGAAACTCTTTAGTTCTATCCTTGCAGTTACTTGGGGACAAGAAACATTTGGGAGGGGAGGACTGTAATATTCCTAAATTAGCATGCAGCTAATTGGAATATTGATTTTTGGTTTTTGCACCTAGTAGATGAATAAGTGGGGGAGGATCCAGCATAAAAACCCTCTTGGTATGAAAGGGGATTATTCTAGTAGTTGGATTTCACACCCTCATGTGTGAACAGGGACTTTTGCATGTGGACAAAGTCAAGTTTGAACAAGTCAATAGCATGCATGAATAAGAGTGGATCATAAATGTAAATAGATCAATGGAACAAGGATCAGAAAAGGGATGAAACAGGTTGAAGAGATCAACTTTGACCCTATCAAACAATGTTGTTATGGGAGAGTGGCCTTAATGGAGATACAATGCAGTTTTGGAGGGAGATTGATCATGTGCATGTGGAAACCCTAATGGGTGGGACCCAAGGTGAGGAGGCTCACATAGCTTATAAAGAAGAGAATGGCGGCCATTTTGGGTTAGCTTGATGATTATTGATTTTATGGTCTGCATGACTATTGAGCATTCTTCAGCTGTTAAGTTGAGATTGCAGTGCTGTTTGGCACAAGGCATTCCTGCTTAGGGATTCCTTCTCCTTCCTTGAGTGATCTCTTGGAGGGGTATTTTAATTCAGTTTTACACACTCAGGATTGAGCCCAAGCATCCTCCTTCAGCTACAGCATTATTTCTGCAGCAGTATAACATTTTGTTGCAGGGTGTTGCAGTGGAAGGTTCACAACACCTCTTCCCAACTTGTTTTTTAGAGGAGGAAGCATTTCTCTCTTTGGGAGATCAGTGAGGGAGAATCTTGAGCATATTTTACGTCTTGACACTTGGCCAAAGCATTTTCCATCCCCTACAGTGCAATCCCTTGCAGGAACTACGTCATTTCACTCTATGTTGTAGTAGCAGGGTCAAGACCCTTGATCTTGAGCTTGTTCCTTGGGGAAAGGGCCAACCCTTCTCCCATAAGGATTGTATTAAGCCTCTTCTTCTATTCCTTGTAAATTTCAGCTAGATCTATACAGAGCTATAATATAACTATGTTATTTCAGATCTAGATCTACAGATCTGTCATTTTATACTTGTACTTTCATGAAGCCCTTGCCGGGTTATTCTCATATTGTATAAAAAGGAAGAGATCTCCATTTTTCTTAGCCATTGATGATTGTAATCTCCTGATCTATTATTTATTATAAATTTTTGCATAATCCCTGATTAAAATAATGCTATCACATGGTTCAGGATTTTCTGTGTGCATAAGTCATGGGGTTAGGGCACTTTGAGTGGTATTGTCTTGGGGAGACCTGCTTAACTTGGCTAGAATGATTTATTTTTGCTCCCATTCTGCATGTGAGATGTGTATTGTATGAACTAAGGGATCCAATTCCCATTTCTCACAATTATAGCGTAATTTGCTGAAGACAACCTTTTTATGGCCCTTATTGCTCCCCAACTTTTGGGATCATAAAAGGCATAATAAGTTGTTGATGTAACACTAATTGATGGCTTTGTGTTTCTTAACGCATTTTATCAGTTGATTTCTTGCTGCTATTCTAGTATTGTGTTCAAGTATTGATGCATCCTTATTTGGGGATATTACATAAACTAGGGTATGAAAATCATCTTGCTACAGAATCATTCAAGTTATCTCTAATCATGAAAATTGGAGAAAAAATAAGTTATTTATTATTACGCTATCATGAAATAATTTTTTAACTTCTGTACTTAAAAATAATATGTAATTAAACTAAACCTAACATTCACATTGCTCTCAGATTGTAACTAAATCAACATCATAATTATATATCATCTTCAAAATTTAAATCTTCTATGGTAACTTGAAAATCCTAGTCAATTTACTCTTCATTAGCTTTGAAACTAAGGCTTGAAACTAAAACTTGAAAACTTGAGCCAAATTCTTATGATAATAGAACACACACTATTCCAATGATAAATTCATACTTCAAACTATTCTACATTAGACTTTTAAAAGAAACTTAAACTCCGGGTATGAAAACTCTCTGCATAAAATCAAATTACTGCTATGAAATCAACTTTTGTACTTAAAATATAAATTAAAATTAAAACACACTACTCGCAGAATTGAATCTATGCTAATGTTGAGTAATTTCCCTATCATATCAACTTGAATCACACTTAAGAGTGTTCTAAATTGACTAGCTTCTCTCTCTGCCTCACACGCTCAGTCAAATGAAATCAATAAACTTTGATCTATAAGATTCAACTAACTGCACACACCATTCAATATTTTAACTATCAAGCAATTAATCTATAACAACCAAATCCTAGCTCTTGTTTTTAGAAAATGAAAGGCAAAGGAAAACTATGAATTTCTATTGGAACACACACAAAAAAATGCAATGAAATATTATGCTATTGTCTTAATAACATAAATGAATTTTTCTCTCCTAAGCTCGAGCAGCCTATTTGATTGTAATTTAGACAAATCAGCATTCTGCTTCTCTAATAAAAATGAGTCACACTGCTAATTTATTTAATTCAAAATTCAACAAACACATATTGTACTAAAGACTAACTTTCGAAAGACAATCTATAGGCATGCAACTTTTAAGGAAACTACCTCGACTCAACTTTAAAACTTGAGACACTAACGCACTTTGAATGGAATCAAAATTTCACACAATTATCAAATCTAATGCGGATGCATTTAAAACTCCGTAGACAAAATATCGTTCCTAATATCACTCAGAATTACACTCACAAGCTTATAGAATTTTGTAAATATTCTCCAAAACATACAATTTTCAAATCATAATTAAATGATTAAATGACACATATGTATATGGAAATATTTTTTTAATCTTTTAAAGGCATTTCAAGGTTGACCTCATTGTCACTTACAGTTCTCATTGTTCCTATTACAAACTTCCCCAATTAATTTAAAACAATGATTTTTAAATCAATTTGTTAAATGAAACTTATTAGATATAATGAAGATCGACCCTGTGTGAGCTTTGCGCATTTAATTCAAATTATTCGATCCCTTATGGAAACAAATAACTTTGAAGGTGTTATCATTCAACTTTGTGGGAGATTATAAGCCAGATTTGAAACGTTGTCTCCATGTTTGTCTGATCAATTCACCATTTTGGAATTTGCAAATAGAACAAAGGACTCACTTTGTTATTCGATTGATTTATACACCCATCAAATAGTTTTCATATGGATTCAAAATACTGGGGATCTCAGTTCTCTCTACAAATCGATTGAAATATTTAGTTAATAGGAATTAGCAGTGAGTCCTATGAAATCGCAGATCACGCCAAAATTGTAATATTCCTAAACAGGAAAAGAAGCAATATTGAACACAGTGATGGAAATAGAAATGATAAATCAACACATAAGACGTAATAATATCATATAGCCATCATATTAAGATCATAGCAGCAAAATGTATAAAATATCTTGAGGGAAATTCACTCAATTTGGGAAAAGCAAGCCTCAAGATAACATGTACATGAAATATGAAAATTATTGTTACACAATAATGCCCAAGGCTAAGACAATGTAGTTTTAATAGATATAAATGTTGTTGGAAAATATAAATACATAGATCTGCTGTATATGGCTCAAATAATTCCAGGAGTAGAGATCTAAGCTCCCAAACACATTTCCAAGATAACTCGGGAAGGGTTTCCTGAAATACACAAAATGCAGAAAATACAAATATGGCCCTAGGGCTGAATAATATATGCAACTGGATAGATTAAATGAGGTGGCTGATCTGATATAGAAATGTATGGAAAATCCTCCAATATATTCTCCAAATGAGTGGTTGATCCCCTCACTGAAAATTAAGCTCCCCCAACTAGGGATCCAAACCCTCCACTACAAATGCACACTAAAATAACTCAATCTCTTCAAGAAACTACAGTGTAACTGATAGCAATACCTTTTCCTGATGCTAAATGATGGAATGAATCTCAAGGATCTTCCTTACAAGCTTCCTGGATAAAGTGTTGCTCCCTCCACTAGAAAACAAGCTCAGAAATTGGGTTTCTCAACCCTCCATTGCCGCACCCTACAACTCAGCACAACTCTAAATAGAAAATGCATTGTAGAAGGAAGTTGTAGCTTGGTATAATGACAGAATGTGGAAATAATTCCCAATAACTTCTCCTGAGTGGGCACTCGAATTCCCCTGAGGATGAAGGTTGGATTCCCACTCGAGAACACCCTTGTGCTAAACAATGCTGAAATCTTAGCTAAACAGCTAAAGAGAGCCACAAGTCATAACATACCATAAACAAATAATAATCAAAACATGCCCTCTATGGCTGCCATCCCCTTACTTATATGCTTGGTGAGCTTCCTCACCTTGGGCCCCACTCATTAAATCCACTACTTACATGCATGGAATCTCCCTCCAAAACTGCGATGTCCCTCAATGAATGTCCACTACCTCCATACCCGCACTATTGATTTGGTCAAAGTTGACCCATTCCACATGCTTCATCCCTTGTTCACACATAGGGGTGCTTTATCCAACTCCTTTGATGTCCTCAATTCATATTTGGAGTGACTTATTCCTACTAAAGAGATTGATGGGTCTCTCTACCCACTTATTCTTCTAACTGAGAAGAAAAATAAAAATTTAATATTCAAATTAGTTGCATGCTAATTTAGTAATATTACAATCCTCCCCTCTCAAATGTTGCTTGTCCTCAAGCAACTGTAAGGACAGAACTAAAAAATGTAGGGAACCTCCATTCCCATGTGGAGATCCAATATCCAAGCTATCATCCATACAAAATGAGTCACCCTCCAAAGCAGTAACTCATGGAAAAAAATATCCCAAATATTCATGAGATGTATCTCCCAAAGGCTCAAGTCAACCATATGTCTCACCTCATAAGGAAACAAGTGATCTACTATAGCAGCCATATAATTTCCAATGCTACCCCTAAAGCATGAAGCATATAAGTGTGGGGAGTCTCATTTCCAATGGACACATCCAACCTATGTGTCATCCCTCCAATCATGCCCCCAACAATGATAAGAAGATCATAGACATGTGGGATCACAATCAAAGTCATGCTAGCTGCCATGTGTAATACTTGGGAAGGACAATGGTCCCTCAAGTGCAACCAACATAGTTTTACTCCTAACTGCCATAGAATATGTTATGATGAGTGGTTTCCCAACTACTTTCTTGCTGCCCCAGTCCTCTCATATGCTTGGAGAAGGTGTATGATGTGTGGTGAAATTTTAGCACACCCTAAATAAGATATCATCTCCCCAAAATCTCCTAGGGAGTGTACATCACCATCACTTCTTATGGCCCCAAATGGACCATGAGGTCTATAATAAATAATGCCCCCTCTTGGGGCAATGACCTATACATGGATGGCAAAGAAATATAAGCACATAGTAAGTGAATCATGGTACAAATAAACACAATCCTTACCATGTACCTTGAACAATTTGGTGAAGTGGCTCATAGATGGACCTCTTCTCATCCCCAATGAGGAAGGAAGTAGCTGTGTAAAATATATCAAATATTTATGTCCCTCCTCCAAAAAATCCATGCATCTCCTCATGTGATTGTGCATCTCCTCTTTAATGCCTTCCCAAGTGAATCCCTCCATGATAGTATGGTATGTCTTCATGAAATCAGTGTGCCTGGAGAGAAAATATTCATGTGTTGCATGCCAAGCCTTCTTCTTAGTAGTAGATGTCTCCATCCACCACTCTTGAATCATTGTGCAAGGTATGGGAGAAAATCAACCCATACTCTCCCAAGAGTAACCAGAGAAACAATATTTCTTGTTGCCTCCTCATATCCCCAACATATAGACCATGGAGTGAAAACATGATGATTGACATAAAAAATGTCACATCACCCCAATGCAACCTAACTCCTTGCTACCACATGATGCAAGTGTCATGCCATGTCCTAACCATTAACATACCTCTTGAAGTAGGATATGACATATGATGGCCAAACTCTTTCAAGAGTAGCCAGCGCAACTAGGCCTCCTGTTGCCCTATGTCATAGATCTGAAAATGGCTTACCAACCTCTTTCTTATCAACATTACCCATCTAACCAATGGTGAGTGTCTACTGTCATGCTCTAAATGGGTATTTCTCCAATGGAGAATACCATCCTCCCAAATCAGATCACTATCTCTACACGTCATGGGATGTTGAAGTGAAACCTCGTGGAGATCACCATATGAAGACCACTCATCAATGACCATGTTGAACCCATAAGGATCCAGGTATGTTGAAGATAAATACTTCTCATTGAGATGTGAAGTGATCATCAAGAATAATCCATCATAGTAATGGGAGATAAGATATCTCTCGTCAACCATCTACTTGTCCCCTGCTACACATGTATAATAGTCATTGGAATTCTCCAATAATGGTTGGGCCCCCAATTCATCACTGTTTCTCAATGACAGCGCTTTTTATCTCCATGATGGTGCATCTGTTGTCTCATGATCATGCACAATGTTGAACATACAGTTATGCATTGGATTGATTAGGACAATACTCATCCTATCCTCCAAAAATCTACACTCCAACCCCAAGAGTTGTGTGTAGCTCAACAATGACATACTAGGATGAATGTATATCTCGTCCTTGAACCTGTCAAGGGTCCTCTGCACAGTGATAGTCTGCTGCTCCAAATCAGTAGTGTGTTTTGACCCTAGGTCATGAAATGGCATGTCCCCACAACCTTCCATATGATGTGCTGAAATAATATAAAGTTCAAACATTTTCATACCTTGGTTTAGCTTTGGAACATATTTTACTGCTACAAGGGTTCCTCCCACCGGTGTGATGACTTCCCCAACTGATGGTGATGATGTTTTCTCCTCTATTTCTGTTGATATAAGCCTCCTCCTCCTCATGCATCTCCTAAATAATGCATGTGACTCTAAATGTAAAGAGATCAAGACCACTGTGCAAAGGTTCAAGTGTTCCTTCTCCTGATGTAAGTATTCCTACAGCAAGTGGTGGTGGAAGTTTATTTTCCTCCGGTTTCTTCTTTTCAAACTTCTCGATCAACCTTTGAGTAAATTCTGCATAAGCAGTCACTCTAGAATGACTCAAATGAATGAACCACCAAATGTTTGCTTCACCCTCAAGGTGTAGCGCTGCAACCTCAACAACTTGTCTTTCTACTGCTGGATGTAGCAGGAAGAATTCATCTAACTTTCTCTTCCAGTCCCTTGTTGTGTGTAATATTCCTAAATTAGCACACAGCTAATTGGAATATTAAATTTTGATTTTTCTCTTAGATAGAGGAATAAGAGGGTATGGAGACCCATAAATATCCTTAGTAGGAATAAAAGACACTCCTAGTGTGAATGGAGGTCATCTAAAAAGCTAGATTGAATACCCTTAGGTGTGAAAAGGGGATGGAGCATGAAGACTGGGTCAACTTTGACCAAATCAACATCACTATTATGGAGGAGTGGCATTCATGGTGGGACAACGCAATTTTGGAGGAAGATTGAATGCATGGAAGTAGTGACCCAATTGAGTGGGGCCAAGGGTGAGGAAGCTCATCACTTATATAAGGAAGAGGATGGAAGCCATATGGGGGGTGTTTTAGGATTATTACTTTGTATGGTCTGTTTAGACTTGTTTCTCTCTTCAACTGTTTAGCTAAGATTGCAGTGTTGTTTAGCACAAGGTGTTCCCGAGCGGGAATCCCACCTCTTTACTTGATAGGCCTCTTGGAAGAGTATTGCACTACATGGTCCACTATCTGGCATCAGACCAAGCTACATCTTTGTTGTATAGCATAGTTTCTGTAGAGTATTGTGTTGTGTTGCAGGGTGCAGCAATGGAGAGTTGATTTGGGTCACTTCCTTTCTTGATTTCAGTTGGAGGAAAGTTTCCTTCCATTAGGAGACCAACAAAGAGGACCCCTGAGCCTTATTTCATCATCCAGCATTAGGCTAAGTTACTACTATTAGTTGCAGCGCATTTTTCTGAAGGAACTGTGTTATTTTAGCGTGCAATTGCAGTAGATGGTTTGGAGCCCTAGTAGGGGAAAATAGATTTTCAGTGAGAGGATAAACCTCTCATTTAGAGAATCTATAGGAGAAGTTTTCATACATTTCTAGATCAGATCAGAAACCTCCTATCATCTATCCAGCTGTAGATATTATTCAACCCTAGGGCCATATTTGTATTTTCTTCATTTTGTGAATTTCAGGAAACCCTTCTCGAGTTACCTTGGAAATGTTCTTGGGAGCTTAGATCTTGTTCCCGGCATTGTTTGAGCTATATAACAGAAGATCCATATTGATACATCATTTCTGTAGCAGTTATGCCCTAAAACTACGTTGTCTTAGCTCATGTCATTTGTATGGCAACTATTTTTCATGTATTGACATATTTTCTTAGAGGAGGCTTGTTTTGTATTGCTTGAGTGACTTGATCCTCAAGATATTGTGCCTATTATTTGTTGATATGTTTAATAAGATGGTTGTAAATTTGTCTCATATCATGGTGTGTTGATTTATGCACTGCTATTTCCATTTTTGTGTTCAAATATTGCTGCTTCCCCATTTGGGAATATTACAGTGGTATCAGAGCATAATCTTGGCTCAGCCTGTGGATCTCAGCCATTATGATATCAGGAGAATAAGAAGAAGGAGAAAGAGATAAGAATGATGGAAAGAATGAGTTTAATCTCATCTCTTTTCAGATCTAAGAGGGACCTCACCAAGGAGGTCAATCAAAGAAAAATGGAGAAAAGCAATGAAACCACACAAAGGTTTCAAGAAGAGGAAGGTCCATGTACTTCCTATCAGCAGAAGAAAGAACCAATATTGCGTAGAGCTCCAAAGAAACATACTATGCACTTTTATTTGGAAGAAGAAGACAAAATGCATGGATATGGAGGCCACTTAGACCATGAGATTCTAAGTGAGTATCTTGCAAAATATAAGTCTCAACCTAGAGATTTCAAGGAGAATCTAACTCTCCCATAGTTCATTGAACTCAACGAAGAAAGAAGACCTTGAAGCAATAGATTTCTATTATCTACATTTGATGGGTCATCCACATGCACAACAAGAGCTTGGGGAATGAATTTGGATGCATTTTTCCTGCTACATCTAGTAGTAGAGAGAGAATTTGTTGATATTGCAGCATTGCACCTTGAGGGTGAATCAAACATTTGGTAGTTTAGCCATTTGAGTCATGCAAAAGTGAAAGAATATGCATATTTTACTCAAAGGTTGATCAAGAAGTTTGACAAGGAGACATCAAAGGAAAATAAACTTCCACCACCACTTACTGCAGGAGCACTTGCATAAGGAGGAAGAACACTTGCACCTTTGCAAAGTGGTCTTGATCTCTTGACTTTTGGAGTGTAGAGGAGGAGACTTATACCAGCGCTGATGTAACCATAGAGGAGCAGCCATCATCATCAGTAGTTGGGGAAGTCATCACACCAGAGGAAGGAACCCTTGTAGCAGTACAAGACGTTCCCAAGCTTTACCAAGGTATGCACATATTTCCATTTCCTATTATTACAGCACATCATATGGAGGATTATGGAAACATGCTATCAGGGAAAATGCATGACCTAGGGTTAAAGCACATTTCTGATTTGGAGCAGCATACTATCACTGCGTTGAGGACCCTTGATTTGTTCAAGGAGGAGATATACAATCATCCTAGTTATTCATTGTTGAGCTGCACACAACTCTTGGGGTTGGAGTGTAGGATTTTGGAGGATAAGATGAGTATTATCCTAAACAATGCAATGCAAAACTATGTGTTCAACATTGAGCATGATTATGAGACAACAGATGCACCATCATGGAGATCAACAACATTGTCATTGGACAACAGTGATGAGTTGGGGGCCCAACTATTATTAAGACATTTTGATGACCAATATACCTGTGTAGTATTGGATAGGCAGATGGTTGATGAGAGGCATCTTATCTCCCATTATTATGATGGATCTTTCTTAATGAGTATTTCATAGCTCAATAAGAAGTTTTTTCCTACAACATATTTGGATCCTTATGGGGTCAACTTGGTCATTGATGAGTGGTCTTCATTTGGAGATCTCCAGGAGATTTAATTTCAACATCCCATGAAATGCAAAGATAGAAATATGATTTGGGAGGATGGTATTCTCCATTGGATGGATACCTATCTTGAGCATGATAGTAGACACTCACCATTGGTTGAATGGGTGATGTGGATAAGCAAGAGGTTGGAAAGCCACTTGTAGATCTATGACACAGGGCAGCAGGAGGCAACGCTGCGTTGGCTACTCTTGAAATAGTTTTGTCATCATGTGACACATTCTATTTCAAAGAGTATGCTGGTGGATGGGACTTGACATGGCATTGGCATCATATGGAAACACGTAGTTTGGGTGCATTGTGTTGATATGCCATTATTCATGTCAATCATCATGTTTTAACCTCATAATTTGTATGATGGAGGTGTGAGGAAGCAGTAAGAGCTCTTGCTGCTTTGGCTACTCTTGGGAGAGTATGGGCTGAATTTCTCCCATAATTTGCAGGATGTTTCAAGAGAAAGGGATGGCACAATAAAAGTGCAAGGAGGCTACCCTTCAACATTGAAGGATCAGGAGGTACTTCCACATAGGAAGGAGTGTCCCACACATAGCAGCATGATGGTGGATGACTTTGGCATATGGCATGTCAAATAATGGAGTCATGAAGTGGAAAGAGCCTTATCACCAAGGCCAACAGTGATGTCATTTAGGAGTATGTATCTATTGATGGAGTGTTCCAAGGGGAGTATGCACCCCTTCATTTTGCAGACCTTTATGAGGATATTATCATGGGAGGGTTCATCCATGGACCTCATTTTTAGCGTACTCACAATGCATGGTAAGAAATGTATTTCTGTACTTATTGATCATTTCATAAATTATTTGCATTCTCTCATCATCTATGTATAGTGCATTTCTCCACAAAAGGGCAAGATTATCTTTGGGTTTCATGGTCATTCTAGGACCAACATTTGTGATGGAGATATCCCTTCTTTGAATGACCTTGGGAAAATGTGGTGTTATATTTATGATGCTTAGCTGATATATAATGCCATTTACTACCTCATACTATATGAGCAAACATGCACAACTAGCAACTTGTTGGGAGACAACTTGCCACATGATGTTCTACAACAGTAGTTGGTAAAACTGTGCTGTATCTACTAGAGAAACCATTGGTACCATCCAAACTTGCACATAACCTTCGGTAATTTTATAATTTGGATACCACATGGTGATTATGTACCATTCACTTTGTATGGGATGGTTTGGGCTCATGAAACTAGAGGAGGGGTCTTTGGAGATCCAGTTGTCCTTTTGTATCTTGAGGACAACATCATTGCAGCCCAATATCAATAGCAGCTCTACACTTTCCATAAGTGGAGAGAGAGATAGTGTGGGGTAGGCCATTTGGTCTATCATGTTCAGTTATGCACCCCACCTATACTAGAGGAGCCAAAGGTGGAAGAACTTTTTCATGAGTTACCATTTTGGAGGGTGACTCACCTTGTGTGGATGATAGCTTGGGGCTTGGAGCTTCACATGGGAAGGAAGATTCCCAATAATTTTCTAACCCCATGCCTCAAGAAGGCCTCTATACCACATATATTTTCCTCCATGGATGTCCCACTTGATCATGATGAGAGCCATTTGGATTTTTCACCAAAGGCATACTTATACACTTGGGAGGAGCAACTAGGGGACATATTGATGAGAGGGAATCTTGTTCATTGGAGGAACTTATCATATGAGGATGCTATAAGAGGAAGAGGGGAGGCTCTTTAGTTCTATCCTTGCAGTTTCTTGAGGACAAACAACATTTGGGAGGGTAGGACTGCAATATTCCTAAATTAGTACACAAATAATTGGAATATTAAATTTTGATTTTGCTTTTAGATAAAGGAATAAGAGGGTATGGAGACCCATAAATCTCCTTAGTAGGAATAAAAGACACTCCTAGTGTGAATGGATTTCATCAAAAAATCTAGATTAAAGACCTTAGGTGTGAAAAGGGGTTGGCGCATGAAGATTGGGTTAACTTTGACCAAATCAACAACGTTGTTATGGAGGAGTGGCATTCATGGTGGGACAACATAGTTTTGGAGGGAGATTGAATGCATGGAAGTAGTGACCTAATTGAGTGGGGCAAACAGTGAGGAAGCTCATCACTTATATAAGGAAGAGGATGGAAGCCATATGGGGGATGTTTTTGGATTATTATTTTGTATATGGTATGTTTAGACTTGTTTCTCTCTTCAGCTGTTTAGCTAAGATTGCAGTGTTGTTTAGCACAGGGTGCTACCGAGTGAGAATCCCACCTCTTTCCTTGAGAGGCCTCTTGAAAGAGTATTGCACAACATTTTACACTATCCAGCATCAGGCCAAGCTACATCTTTGTTGTATAGCACAGTTTATACAGAGTATTGTGTTGTGTTGCAGGGTGCAACAGTGGAGAGTTGATTTGGGTCACTTCCTTGCTTGATTTCAGTTGGAGGAAAGTTTCCATCCATTGGGAGACTATAAAAGAGGACCCCTAAGCCTTATTTCATCATTCAACATTAGGCTAAGGTACTTCTATCAGTTACAGCGCAGTTTTCTAAAGGAACTGCATAATTTCAGTGTGCAGTTGCAGTAGAGGGTTTGGATCCCTAGTAGCGGAAGATATATTTTCAGTGAGATTATCAGCCTCTCATTTGGAGAATCTATTGGAGGATTTTTTATACATTTCCAGATCAGATCAACAACCTCCTATCATCTATCCAGTTGCAGATATTATTCAGCCCTAGGGCCATATTTGTATTTTCTGCATTTTGTGAATTTCAAGAAACACTTCACGGGTTACCTTGGAAATGTGCTTGGAAGCATAGATATTTGTTCCTGCCATTGTTTGAGCTATATGACAGCATATCCATATTGATACATCACTTATGTAGCAGTTATGCCCTAAAACTGCGTTGTCTTAGCTCAAGGCATTTGTATGGAAGCTATTTTTAATGTATTGACATATTTGCTTAGTGGAGGCTTGTTTTGTATTGCTTGAGTGACTTGATCCTCAATATCTTGTGCCTATTATTTGCTGATATGTTTAATAAGATGGTTGTACATTTTTCTCATACCATGGTGTGTTTATTTATTCACTGCTATTTCCATTTTTGTGTTCAACTATTGTTGCTTCCCTATTTGGGAATATTACATTGTGCATGTAGATGACCCATCAAAAGTACACAATAGGAATCTATTGTGTTTCCTTCTTCTATTGCTGCAAGGTCTCCTTTCTTATTTAATCTAAATAAAATATTGGAGAGTTAGATTCTCCTTGAAATCTCTTGATTGAGATTTATATTCTGCAATGTACTCACTTGGAATCTCATGATCTAAGTTTCATCCATGTATTTCACCTTCCTCTTCAAGGAAAGTGGACATAGTGTGTTTCTTTGCAGTTCTACGCAATACCGGTTTTCTCTTCTGCTAATAGGAAGTGCATGGACCTTCCTCATCTTGAAACCCTATTGAGGTCTCATTGTTTCTCTCCATTCTCATTTGCTTGACCTCCTTGGAGAGGCCCTTCATAGATCTAAAAAGAGATGAGACAAAGCTCATTCCTTCCATCATTTTTTATCTCTTCTTATTCTTCTCACTCCTTCGATAGCATAATGGTTGAAATCCATAGGTTGAGCCACGATTATGCTATGATACCACTATAATATTCCTAAATAGGAAAAGCAACAATATTGAAAACAATAATGGAAATAGTTGTGATAATCAACACATAATATGTAAGAATATCATAGAGCCATCATATCAAGATCATAGCAAAAAAACGTATACAAGATCTTGAGGGAAGAGTCACTCAAGTTGGGAAAAAAAAGCCCCAAGAGAACATGTACATGAAATATGAAGAACACTGCAACACAATAATGCCCAAGGCTAAGACAACACAGTTTTAGTAGATATAATTGTTGCTAGAAAATTTCAATACATAGATCTGTTGTTATATGGCTCAAATAATGCCGACAGTATATATTTAAGCTCCCAAACACATTTTCAAGATAATCTAGGAAGGGTTTCCTAAAATACACAAAATGCAGAAAATACAAATATGGCCCTAGGGTTGAATAATCTCTACAACTGGATAGATGAAAGGAGGTGGCTGATATGATATAGAAATGTATGGAAACTCCTCCAATATATTCTCCAAATGAGAGGTTGATCCCCTCACTGAAAATCTATCTCCCCCAACTAGGGCATTGAAATAACGCAATCCCTTCAGGAAACTATGTTGTAACTGATAGCAGTACCTTATCCTGATTCTAAATGATGTAATGAAGCTCAAGGATATTCCTTACAAGCTTCCCGGATGAAGGGCTTCTCCCTCCACTGGAAAACAAGCTCAGAAGTTGGGTTTCTCAACCCTCCACTGCTGCACCCTGCAACTTAGCACAAATCTAAATAGAAATTGCACTGTAGAAAGATGTTGTAGCTTGGCCTAATGCCGAAATGTGGAAATAATTCCCAATAAATTCTCCTGAGTGGGAACTCGAAGTCCCCCAAGGATGAAGGTGGGAATCCCGCTCGAGAACACCCTTGTGCTAAACAACACCGCAATCTTAGCTAAACAGCTAAAGAGAGCCAAAAGTCATAACAGACCATAAAAAAATAATAATAAAAACATGCCCTCTATGGCTACCATCCCCTTCCTTATATTCTTGGTGAGCTTCCTCACCTTGGGCCCCACTCATTAAAGCCACTACTTCCATGCATGGAATCTCCCTCCAAAACTGTGTTGTCCCTCAATGAATGTCCACTGCCTCCATACCAGGGCTATTGATTTGGTCAAATTTTAACCAGTCCACATGCTTCATCCATTTTTCACACATAGGGGTGATTTATCCAGCTCTTTTGATGTCCTCTATTCACATTTGGAGTGACTTATTCCTACTAAAGAGATTTATGGGTCTCTCTACCCACTTATTCTTCTAACTAAGAAGCAAAATAAAAAATCAATATTCCAATTAGTTGCATGCTAATTTAGGAATATTAAAAAAATGAAAGACAAAACTCAATATGTCGGAATGCAACCAGACATTGACAATAAAACTCGTATTAAAACCATTCAGTGAGGTAACAATGTAATTGAAGCTAACATGTAACATAAAATCAAAACGGATTAAAGAATCACACAGTTAAATTAATATTCTACCTACGATAAATAAAACTTCCCAAATTGCTGGGATGCAAACTTACAAAAGGAAAAATATGCTTAGAAAACTAATTCATATATATATATATATATATGACTCTAGCTTGAATCAACATAAGCTCCAAGTCATGAAAAAATTAGTTTTGAATTAAAAATGAAGTCATGCTTCATAGAAATAGCTCAAACACTGATAAATTTGGGAGCGTAGGCTTTATAGACAGCCTTGCAATTACAAGATAGAAACTAGTTTGTACAGATCCAATCTAACAGTTTCCTATACTAACTCGACCCATTCAAATCTGATCACATCATTTAATCTTAGCTTGTTGTTCAAATATATCCCATTTGTGACTATGGGGATAAGATGAGACTAGAAGCTATTGATGTACTGATATGGAGCATTTACAACTGTATTTGACCAAAAAAATCCAAAACAGGGTTGTTTGGAAGATTTTTACAAATTTGGTACTTTCAGATTTTTATATAAATTTTCCTCAAATAACCGGGAATATCTCCCAAACCGTAATGATTTTTAGAAAATTGTTTCGGTTGTAACACATTTGATATACTGGGACCAAAACCCACGTTCTATATTTTCTTTATTCTCCTTCCACTGCACAGAAATCAAGGTGGACATTGGAAGTTGGAAATTTATTCTAGATTTGGACAAATTGGATAATTTCCTTCTAGAGATCGACATGAGTGAGCTGGGTGGAATCCCAGTTATGGAGAGGCATTATAACACCATTTTTTACAATAACCTCTCTCTATTTCTCTAAAAGCATGTCGAAAGTGTCAAAGCCCTAAATTAGGCATTTTTGTACTCAACTGGCTTGTGAAGGATTTCAACGATGGAACTGTGTCATAAATGTACTTAACAAAATTGTCATCACTAAATCATAGAAGAATCATATTTAATCATATAGAAGTGAATAAAACTAGTGATAATCAACCACAAGATACAAAATATGATTTGGCAGCAAATTAGAGTACAAAATGGGCTAAAAACCTAGGGTTTTAGGGCATGAATGGTGATATTGCATGACAAAAACATGGGCATATTAGAGGCAAAAAATCCCCCCATGCCTGAGGTTTTTCATGATCTCATGCAAACAAATAATGTTCTCATATGTAGGTTTTTATGGCATCATAGCTTTAGGTAGGGTTAGTTCTTATCGAGCAACACTGCATGAATATTTGATTTCCATAGATTTGATTTTAAGAGCGATACAAATTGAGGAGAAACAATAGATATGGTAGGAGGAAAATGATGAATAGGATAATAGGTGACAATGGGAATTGTGGATGAGATGAGGGGGTGATGGTAAAATGGGTGTTTGCATGCTCTGTTTTTGTGAGGCCAATGCTTATGGATGGTTCCTTCATGAAAGGAATCAATGAATTCACCCTATATTGGATTGACAATATGCGTGCATGTAGGAGGGGAAGGAACTACAGTTACTTATTTTGTTTACATGAACCAATATGATTATGACCTTATTAAAGTAGCATGCAAATGGAGGAGGGTATAAGGAAAACCAAATATATAGAATATGTTGTGGTCAATCATCAAAGCTTTCTTAAATATCTAATCAGTTAAATAATCTTAAGACACCTCTACCTCAATTTTTTCCCTTGTTGTTTATGCCCTCAGTATTGCAAGATGAAGTAAAGGATGGAATGGTTGGAGCTGATGCGACTACTGATAGATCTTGCTTAAGAATATGACAGATAAACTACAGATGTTGAAAGGTCTCAACATCCACATTATCCCAAAAATGTTGATGCATGTGTATTTTTTATCATGGCTTCTCGAGACAATACAAGAACCATCATCAATAATATAATTTATTGAAATAAAGGAAATGGGTTAAATTAAAGAACAATTACATGATGATGCTCCAAGCCCAACAATAGTGCAAAACGATAATGAAAACCATGAGTAAGCATAGGGTGAAAATGTAAATTAAACCCAACAATTCTGATCATCTCTCTCTCTACCCCCATGCCTATCATCTTGCATGCCCACATGTAAGAAAAAGCTTTGACAGAGACCAAATATTAATTAAGACTGAAGGGCCGGGGCTTCTATATTAGAGTCATGCTTTAAACTACAAGGCTAATTAAGTGAGAGCATGTTAGTAAGTTTCATGTGATTCCAACTTCCTTTACATCAATAAGATAAGAAAAAGTTGTGACCAGGGATTCAATGATGTCAAGACTTACCTTTATTATTCCAAAGGAGTAAATAATGTTAGCGCTACTTAAATGAATGGTATCCATGTTGTTACTGCATGGATAGTGTCATCCTAAAAATTTTAACCATAAAAAATTCCACAAAGCATCTCAAGAGTAGTCCAAAGCAGTAGGTCTTCACTTTCAATAGCCTCATTGTTATAAATAGGAGTGACTTTATATTAAAAACCAAGGCATTAAAATGGATGGGAAATAGGGAAAAAATAAATACTACAAAATGATACCTTCCGAGAATGATTGTCTTACTGTTACCCAAGCATGTAGTTGAATCTCCTCTTATTCAAGCAAAGTGAATCACCTACATTAAGGGTCTCACATCCATAAAACCAGATTATTTATGAAATATAGAACTCCAAAGCACATTTCCAAAATGATTTTAAAGCCATTCTCATAGAGATATGATAATTAGTTCAAGGAAAGACAAAAAAAACAACCAAGTCATAGAGTAAAATTAACTTTAATACCAGAGGCATGGCCCTGCTTCCAGCAGGTGTCTACAACCTCGGCATGATGTCTTTTAACCCAAAAAAATGTTTGTGTCCCACTTTCTAGTTATAGATTTAGAGTTAGCTTATTTGAATTTTAGATGAAGGGCATTGGTCGAGCTTGGTAACCAACTGATGGCAGTGCCACTCACAAGAAGTAACATGGATGAAGAGGTCGACTCGTGATGAGACCTCCTATCTTCCAACTTTTGGGATGAAATCCATTACTCTGGCTTGGTGATCAGGAGCAATAATTTCATGCATGTTAGGTCTCATGATCATGGTAGGTCGCCTCACTACGAGACCTCCTATCCTCCCCTACATCTTTTTATAGAATCTGATTATGATTAACCTTAGAGGTTACTTAATAAGTGGGGAGACAGATCTACTCCTTAAGAGTGCAGGATGGGGTGAAAAGTTTTTAATTAATAATCTTTACTGGTTGATCCTGCTACCCTTAAAGAATCAAGAAAAATAAAAAATCTCAAATAATAACTAAAAGACTCCTCGAGTTGGTCATGCTAGAGGTTCTTATGAGAGCTTGTTATGGTTTTATAGAAGTGGTCCACCATAGGAGGCTTTTCATCAATACATTCAAAGAGAAATTTGAAAAGGTTTCTTGGATGAAAATCTTTCAAGATTATGAATGGAAAGTATAATAATAACAATTTCCCTAACTATCCCAATAAATAATCTTGGCCAATAATCAAAGTCACTTTAAAATATGAGGCATCAAGAGTGAATTTCTTCTCACAAGAGTGCATAATGAAAAAAAAATTTGAATGGTTGTGCCTTAGGAATTACAGTTTTAAGAATTTTGTTGTAAAAATTTGATTTCAAATGCAAATTCTATTCATTTCTCTTATACTACCCTACCATAATTTATAGAGAGGCAGATCTCCTTTAATTTTAGGAGTACTTCCAATGCAATCATGTTTGTAAAAGTCTGCTAAATAAACTCACACTCACTTTTAAAGAATAAACTTCAAGACATACCAGATTATGAGAAACCCATTGCTTAATTGATATGGTACCAAGATTTGTTGAATGATGAGGGAATGGGGTGTGTTTACGACTACTTGAAACAAATATTCAATGAGATCCACATATTTATGACTCTCCAGCTTATGCTCGTATTCCACAGTTTCATAATCACTCTCTTGGACGTATAAGTGATTTGGTGAAATACAAAAGATAAATCCCTCAATTTCACGCTCAAATATTTTATTTTTAGATTGAAAAGGATGATTAAGGGGAATTCTAGGGTTTTGAGCTTAAACAACAGTTTTCAAATAGGTTCCAATTATAGATTTCTCCTTTACAGGTCTTTGAATTAGATCTTCCTGGGGTGAATTTTTTGTAGTGATAGGAGATGTTTGCAAACTCACCCCTTCCCCCAACATTGAAGATATATCAATTTTTTTAGTGGGGAATCAACAAGAAGAGAAAGTGTTTTAAATTTTTGTGCAACCCCTTTATTAGGATTAGGGTCAAAGCTATGGTTTGGGCTAAGGCTTGGACTAAGATTTGGATTTGGATTAGAGTTAGGTCTAGTGTTTAATTTAAGGATAGGGTTTGAATGAGGGCTAGGTTTAGGGTTTGGATTAGGGTTAGGGTATGGATTAGGGTTAGGTCTAGGGTTAGGATAAGGACTAGGGTATGGATTAAGATAAGTAATAGGGAATGGATTAGGGTTAGGGTTAAAGAAAGGTTGCATAGGTAATTGAGACCAGGAAGGATGATAACCTGATGGCACATGTGATTGTTGTTGATTTTCCATGATAGATTTCCCTAGGGAAAACCATTATTGAGGCCATGGGGAAGAAGAGGTCCATGGAGAGGGCCACTATGGCCATGAAGTAGAATATTCGATTGGAGGAGGATTAAAAGTTTTCCATGGAACTGCAGGATTATAAACATGTTGAGGAACTTGATCGGGAAAATAAGCATTATTCCAAGTATCAGCTAGCATTGGGTTTTGAATTATACCTGGCGGTTGATTCGATTCCTTACTTGATTCCCTAAGTACCTTTCATAATCGTGGCAATGATGGGAAATGTTCAATTGCATGATCATCCTCGAAATTTTTTCAAACTTTCAGACCGCTAAGTGGGCCCTTTCCAAGGAAGTGCTTCTTTCTAGCTTGGCACATAGGATAAATAGTGGTTCTTCATCCTTATCTTGTTCCTGTAAATCATCCAATTTCGAAATCAAATATTTAATAATATAAAATTTATGTTGAAGCAAAATATTAACTTCTGCACTTGTGAATTCTTCATTGCGTCTCTGTAGTAGCATCAAAATTCCTCATTAGATGATTCCTAGAAGTACCATTTTCTGGTTCTCAACAAGCCAACTGGTATTTCTGTCATCACATGGATTAGTACGCAAGGGTTCTTACTGCACCCCAAAAATGTTTTATCTTTAAAGAGTTTGAGATTTTTAATCTAAATGAATTAAAACTGCTAATTTATATAAAACTCACCAAAATTTCTTATTTGGACAACCAAAATTTGAAGCAACCCCACCATAGTGGATGTGTGGCTCTTCACTCACATCTTACACATACACTCTCTACCATTGGTTGTCCTGAAACTAAGATTACACAAAAAAACTTGTGAAAGAAACTAGGCTCTAATCCCTTTATCATCTCCCCAACAACGACACCAAAAATGTTGGGGAAATTATATGTTTATAGTTTTCAACATTAAATTATCAATGTGGGACTCGTAAGCTTCGAGGTGCAAGCGCAGGTAATGCACTATCAGAGAATCTAACCTAAAATAGGGTATGAAAATCATCTTGCTACAGAATCATTCAAGTTATATATAATCACGCAAATTGGAGAAAAACTAAGTTCTTAATTATTAATCTATCATGAAATAAATTTTTAACTTTTGTACTTAAACTAAACCTAACATTCACACTACTCTCACATTGTAACTAAATCAACTTCATAATTCTATCTCAACTTCGAAATTTAAATCTCCTATGATAACTTGAAAATCCTAATCAATTTACTCTTCATTAACTTTGAAACTGAGGTTTGAAACTGAGGCTTGAAACTAAAACTTGAAAACTTGAGCCAAAATCTTATGATAAGAGAACACACACTATTCCAATTACAAATTCATACTTCAAACTATTCTACATTCGACTTTTAAAAGAAACTTAAACTCCGAGTATGAACACTCTCTGCATAAAATCAAATTATTGCTATGAAATTAACTTATGCACTTAAAATAGAAATTCAAATTAAAACACATTTCTCACAGAATTGAATCTATGCTATTGTTAACTAATTGCCTTGAATCACACTTAACAATGTTCTAAATTGACTAGATTCTCTCTCTACCTCACACACTCAACCAAATGAAATTAATGAACTATGATATTTAAGATTCAACTAACTGCACACACCATTCAATATTTTAACAATCAAGAAATTAATCTATAAAAACGAAATCCTAGCTCTTGTTTTTAGAAAATGAAAGGCAAAGGAAAACTAGGAATTGCTATTGGAACACACACAAAAAAATGCAATGAAATATTATGCTATTGTATTAATAACATAAATGAATTTCTCCCTCCTGAGCTCGAGAAACCTATTTGATTGTAATTTAGACAAACCATCATTCTACTTCTGTAATAACAATGAGTCACACTGCTAATTTAATTAAGTCAAAGTTCACCAAACATGTATTGTACTAAAGACTAACTTTCGAAAGACAAGCTACCGGCATTCAACTTTTAAGGAAACTACCTCGACTCAACTTTAAAACTGGAGACACTAATGCACTTTGACTAGAATCAAACTTGCATGCAATTATCAAATCTAACCCGGATGCATTTAACACTATGTAGACAAAATTTTGTTCCTAATATCACTCAGAATGACACTCACAGGATTACAGAATTCTGTAAATACTCTCCAAACCATACAATGTTCAAATCAAAATTACATGAGTAAATGACACATATTTATATGGAAATATTTTTTTAATCTTCCGATGGCATTTCGAGATTAACCTCACTATCACTTACAGTTCTCATTTTTCCTATTACAAACTTCCCCAATTAATTTGAAACAATGATGTTTAAATTAATTTTTTAAATGAAACTTATTAGATATAAGAATATCGACCCTGAGTGAGGATTACACATTCAATTCAAAGTCTTCGATCACTTATGGCAACACATAACTTCGAAGGTGTTATCATTCAACTTCGTGAGAGATTATAAGGGAGATTTGAAACGTTGTCTCCATGTTTGTACGATCAATTCACCATTTTGGAGTTTGCAGATAGAACATAGGACTCACTCTGTTATTCGATTGATTTAGACACCCATCCAACGGTTTTTATAAGGATTCACAATAATGGGGATCTCAATGCTCTCTATAAATCGATTGAAAGATTTAATGAATAGAAATTAGTAATGAGTCTTATGAAATCGAAGATCACACCAAAATGAAAGACAACACTCAATATGCCAGAACAAAGCGATACATTGACAATCAAACTCGTATTAAGCCCATTCAGTGAGGTAACAATGTAATTGAACCTAATGTGTAACATAAAATCAAAACATATTAAAGAACCACAAATCTACCTACAATAAATAAAACTTCCTAGATTGTGGTGGGCCCTTGCCACACGTGGGATGTGAACTTACAAAAGGAAAAATACGCTCAACAGACTAATTCAGAACTATATATATCAGCTTGTCATTCCATAGCTTGAATCAACACAGGCTCCAAGTTATGACAAAAGTAGTTTTGAATTAAAAATGAAGTTAAATTTGATAGAAATAGCTCAAACACTGATAAATTTTGGACTCCCTAATCTACCTTCAGCATAGGCTTTTTATATAGCCTTCAAATTACAAAATAGCAACCATTTTGTGTAGATCAAATCCAACAGTTTCATATACTAACTCAGTCCATTCAAATCTAATCACATCGTTTAATATTAGCTTGTTGTTCAACTAAATACCATTCGTGGCTATAGGGATAAGATGAGACTGGAAGCTAGTGATGTGATGACCTAGATTTTTCCAACTATATTTGACCAAAAAAATCCAAAACAAGGTTGTTTGGAAGATTTTTACAAATCTGGAATTTTCGGATTTTTATATAAATTGGCCTCAAATAACCCTGAATATCTCCCAAACCATAATGAATTTTGGAGAATTGTTTCAGTTGCAATATATTTCCTATACTGGGACAAAACACCATGTTCTATAATTTATTCATTCTCCTTCAAATGCACGTAAATTGAGGCGGAAGTTGGCAGTTTGAAATTTATTGCAGATTTGGACAAATTGGCTAATTTCCTTCTAGAGACCGACATGAGTGAGCTGGGTGGAATCCCAGCTATGGAGAGGTATTATAACAAAATTTTTGACAATAATCTCTCTCGGTTTCTCCGGAAGCATGCCGAAAGTGTCAAAGGCTTGAATTAGCCATTTCCGTACTCAACTGGCTTGTGAATGATTTCGGCGATGGAAGCTTGTGATAAATGTACTTAACAGAACCGTCATCAGTAAATCATAGCATAATAATCTTTAATCATAGAGAAGTGAATAAAACTAGTGATAATCAACCACAAGATACAAAATATGAATTGGCGGAAAATTAGAGTACATAATGGGCTAAAAAACTAGGGGTTTAAGGCATGAATGGTGATATTGCATGATGAAAACAGGGGCATATTCGAGGCCCAAAAATGGGATACACGGTAAATCCTAGATGTGAACACCTATATTGAGCCTAGGAATCCTTGACCGGTGAATGGAAGGATACATAGTAAATCTCATTGGTGTGTACCCTTGATTGGGCCTAGGAATAATGGGATGAGATGCACATTAAATCCCAAAGGGTTGAGACCTAAAAGGCCTAGGAATCCCTTGACTGGAAATGGTGGGATACAGAGTAGAGCCGAGAGGTTGAGACAAAAAATTCCCCACGGTTTAGGTGGAGATATTTGGTGGCATCCATGCTTGTTTAGGGCCTAGTGATCCAATTGGAATCATGGTAAATTTTGGTTCTATTGATTAGGGTGAGGTGGTTTAGCCTCGATAATCTCTATTTTATTTCTAGATATGATTCCCCTTCATGCTTGGAATATGGCATGGGGGGATAGGATGAAATAAATATTTGGTTCAACAAATCTATGGTCGAGTAGAACATAGAAATCTTGAACCTAGTTGGCCTATTCATTCATTAATAAGATTTTCTTCTCCTTGGTATTTGATGTGAAAATGTATTGGTCTACATGTGGTTTTTATGCTCATTTTATCCCTGTTATTTATGTTTTTTATATGCTGGTTGTGAGAATGTTCCATGTCAATTATGATGTATGGCTCTCAACATGTTTTGGTTGATAAATGAATGAAAAATGAATATATGACCTAAAATTTGATAATGCAACTAATGTGATAAGGCATCAATGCTTCCTTACGATTCTCAGATAACTATGAGACCCTTATGCTCAGATATGTTATTATGACATGTAGATTAAATATTTGTGACATGTTTGACGAAATGTTTTCCATGGCTAGTAGGGGTCTAGTCAAGACATTGATCAAATGTTTGCATTAATACCTTTTTTTTAGTGTTATGTATCATTTATGGAAGTATCATGGAGTTTTGAGCAGTGGCCTGAGTCCTGACCCTAAAAAGGTGGCACGAAATCTAGGGTCCCTGGCACAAGACTACCTAGAAAATTTCACAGTCGTTGGGATGCCCTTGTTATGGGAGTGACTGGAGGGTTCCAGTCACACTGTTTCCCTATCATGGGAGTGACTGGGGTTTTTGTTCAGTAAACTACCAGTGGCTTCAGGATTTAAGCATTTTAGGATGTGTGAATGATCAGTTCAATTGTCTTTCGTCGGTTCCACTTCCTTAAGGTGACTTGGGAGGTTGAATCTCCTCATAGTGTCCTCTCGTCATATTGGGTAAATTTGGGAGGAGGGTGTTATATACATAGTGCAGAGTGTGCCCATAATTTAGGAAACATTAGATAATCGTCAAACATACCCCTAAGCATCCATCATTGAGATGGAAGGTAATTTTTGTAATCAAGTTATTTCTATTTTTATCGATCCTAGTTCTAACTACAATTATGTCAAGATATAACTTATATAAAAATGATAGTTGGCCAAGGAAGCACATGAAGAACCATAATTGGTTCAGTTAGAAACAAGGACCAAGAGGAAAATAATTTATTGGGTGAGATCATGTGCGTTTGAGCTTCAATGCATGTCAACCACAACGCACTTAAATATGTTTCCATTGGGTAGATTGGTTGTACAAGTATCATACCAAAGTTGATTCCTATGACAAGGAAATTTAATGCTTAGATGTATTTAGAGAGAGAATAATATTGAAAGTTATGCAAAACCATACTTTAATAAGGAAAATTATAGCCATGCAGGCCAAACTCAACTACTGAAAGGGTTGTCATATATTTGTTGTGAAAATATCCAATGATGAGAAATCCAATAGCAATGACGAGGAAGACGTGAGTGAGATACTGAAGAGATATATCATGCTACAATAGTTTAGGATGTGTTTCTAGAGGATGTTCCTAGATTACCTCCTCATAGAGAGGTATATTTATGGATTGAGTTGATGGTGGTCACAAGCTTCCAAGGCACCATACAGGATGAGTACTCCTCAATTAGTTGAGTTAAAATTGCAGCTAAAGGAGATGCTTAATAAGGGATATATTAGACCAAGTATGTCTGTGTGGGTAGCACCAATCCTCTTCGTGAATAAGAAGGATGGTACACTCAAAATTTTCACTGGCTATAAGCAACTAAACAAGGTGACCATCAATAACATATATATGTTGCCACGAATTGATGATTTATTTCACCAGTTTAGGGCAGAAACAATTTTCTCTCAGATAAATTGAGGTCATGGTATCATCAGGTACACATAAAAGAATAATATGTCAGTAAAATTACTTTGTGGATGAGGTACGAGCACTGTGAGTTTGTATTGGCACCCCTTGGGCTTACTAATGCCCCTGCTACTTTCATGTGTTTAATGAACAACGTGTTGTATCCTTAATTGGACAAATTTTTCATTGTATATGTTGATGACATCTTCATGTATTCAAGGATTGAAGAAGAGCATGAGGAGAACCTAGCTACAATGCTACAATTGCTCAAGGAACACAAGATTTATGCAAAGCTTAGCTAGAGTGATTTCTTCCAATCATTGATACATTATTTGGGGCACATTGTCTCTAAGGAAGGTATATCAGTTGATCCATAAAAGATCAAGTCCTTCATGGAGTGGCCAACACCAAAGAATGTGAATGAGATTAAATCATTCATGGGGATGGCAGGCTATTATAGGAGGTTCATCAAAAACTTCTCCAAGATACTCCACCCTATAATTTCCTTGTAGAGGAAGGGGGAAAAAATTGAGTGGATAGTTGAATGTACAACAAGCTTTGAACAATTGAAGTATTTTCTCACTAATGCACCAGTGTTGAGGATTGAAGATTTAGACAAGGATTTTGTTTTTTGTACAGATTCTTGCAAGGAATGACTCGGTGGATTCTTGATACAGGAATGGCATGTATTTTTCTATGAGTCACGGAATTTTAGTGAACATGAGGAAAACTATGTAACTCATGATTTGGAGTTGGCCTCCATTATTCATGCATTGAAGATGTGGAGGCATTACCTCCTCGGTAGAAGATTCATGATCATGATGGATCATGGAAGACTAAAGTACTCGTTTGGTCAACCTGATTTTAACAAAATATAGGGTAGATTTTAGCCATAATTTGCAAGTTTGACTTTGAAATAAAATGCATCAAGAGCAAGGAAAACATAGTTGTTGATGCACTCAGTAGAAGGATTCAATTGAATCACCTAGCGACCATAAGCTATTATGGAGTGGACCTTGTAGAGATGTTCAAACATTCAAGAAAACATGATGCGAAGTATACCTGTGTAAAATAAAAGAAATATAAAGGTAATGAGGATGGAAAAGGTGAGGAATATCATCTCACATATGACGGTTTGATTAGATTCAAAAATAGAATCTATGTATCGAACAATATAGATTTGAAAAGGATCACAATGAGATATTTTTATGAAAAACTATATTACGATTATCCAATATACCAAAATACCATTATGTCCTTTAAAAAATTCTATTATTAACCTAATTTTAAAAATGAAGTAGTTCAGTATGTTGTTAGATGCTTGGAGTCTCAGCAGGTGAAGGTTGAATGTAAACATCCAGCAGGTTTATTGCAGCCCATTCCCAACCTATAATGGAAGTGGGAGGTGATATCCATGGATTTCATTACATGTTTGGATAAAACCTACAGGAAGCATGATGCAATCATAGTGGTCATTGACAAGTTGAGCAAGGTGGCTCATTTTGTAGTTTTCAAATCAATTAATTTATCCAGTGAAGTGGCTCAAATATTCATAAAGGAGATTGTGAGGTTGCATGCAATTACCAAGAAAACAATTTCATGTAGTGATACCAAGTTCACTTCAAGGTTTTGGAAGGAACTATTTTCAGGATTGGGGACAAAGTTTCCCTTCAGCACTCCTTATCATACCCAAATGGATGGGAAAATAGAAAGGACAAACATGATCCTCAAATACATGTTGAGTGTTGAAATTGGAAACTATGGAAAATTCCACTTTGGAAAACTCATTCGATTGATATTGTTATTGCATTGAATTTAAATTTTCGAGAGGACCAAAATTGACCTAAAGATCATCAAATTTGGATAAGGGAAAGTTTATTTTTGAATTATAAGCCCACATGTGCATATTTGATCAAGTTGGGCCAAAAAAAAATTGGACACCCTTGGAAGGCTATAAATACAAGTTACCTCTACCTCATTTGGACATCATCATGGATCATTCTGCTTTTATATTTCTTATTTTTTTCTCACAGAGTTTTGAGGCGGGTTAGCAGAGAAATGGGTTCGCATGAAGGTGAAATTGTAGGGTCCAAACCTCACATTATTTTCTAGGGTTTTGTTTCTCAGAATCAAGATTACTAAAGGACAATTTAGATTGGTTTCTAGCTTGCATGCTCAATGGAGTGACTGAAATCTCCTATTCACTCGCATGCCCACTTCCTCCCTGCGACTGGGTCCTAAAGTTTCATTTTTTTGTTGAATGAATTTTTCGCTCATTGACTGTAGGGTTCGACAGTTTCCTATCGAGAGTGAGAGTTGATTACAGGATTTTGAATCAGAGTTTTCAGTATGAGAATGATCGGGTTCATCTCATCGATATCGTTTAGTTGATTTTTGTTGGATAGTTGTATAGATGAAGATATAGATCATTATACTCTGTTTTTTTGAATCATTCAATGACAATCTAATAAGAAGAAGAATTTGAAAGGGTTTTCCCCATAGCGGGTTTTGCCCTGGTATTTGACCAATTTTGGTGTCTCTATGTGTGAATGATTTTCTTCTATTGTTCCTTTATGTTCCACTACATTAATGATCATATTTTTCTTTCTAAATAATTACATATGTTGTTGAATAATGATGTAAATATGAATAATGTTATGATTTTATGGGGTAAATTTAATTTGTAAATGAATAAATGCAATTATCAAAGAAAATAACAATATAGGCCTAATAAAAATTAATATGGTATCATAGTTGGATTGAAGAAAAGTCATTGAAGATCACCGCTATGGAGACACCTTTGATGGAAGCAAGAAAAGATGGTGGAGACCTAAAAGAATACTAGGGTTTGAAGGTAACCTTAGGTAATTTATGTATTAGGTTTTGATGGATATTATGAGGTTAGGGTTTGAGAGAAACCTTGATTTATGGAAAATATATTAGATATGAAATATAGAAACCCTATAATGGTCAATGTGAAAATGCTCAAGCACTTGTGACAGATTTGACGAAGCCCTAGATGGAATAGTTTCCATTAGGTCTGGTTGCTAATGAAGTTGATGAATATATATTGAAGGCAACAAGAGGACAATGGATAGTACTGGCACTTAAAGTTTGGTTCAAGAGGGATATGATCATCTCTCATTAAATATAAGTATTTTTCGATTTATGGTGTTCCTTTATGTCTTTACTTTTATTTCGACTTATTGATTTGATTATTGTTTTGATTATTACTTATAATTCCTGCATATATATATATATATATATATATATATATATGAGTATTTAAATACCTATAACTTCTTGATGATATATGATAAGTGGATCCTTCTTTATGTTGAATATTGCAACAAGAAACAATGAAGGAGGCATCTTGAAACATCATTCCTGATCCTAGTTGGAAAATGATCACCTAAACGAGGTGGGGCCCACACAGGTGATTTTTGTCGCAAAGTCTATTTTTAGACATGTCGATCATATTCTATGAGTTGCAGGATGCTATTTGTGGATGTTTGGTCAAGTTGGAAAAATACATGGACTTCTATTTTTAGACAGATTGGGCAGAATCTATTTTTAGATTGCCAGTCTAAAAATAGATATGTCGAATATCATTAGCTCTTAATAATATTTGGACTCTAAACATTATCTTATTCTCTTGGAGCACTTCAGTTAAGTGCACAGATGTGGCACAATAGCTGACAGAAGGAATTACGCTATTCCTGAGGGTTCACTGGAGCTAATGCATGGAGGACTTTATTTAGAACTCATGTGACAGAGTTTGGTGGAGTTGTAGAAGTAGTTGGTGGAGTTGTGTTCAGTTTAACTCAGTTAGACACAGTTGAGCTAGTTGTATATAATATAACTGATTGATACACTAGTGAGAGTGGTGTGAATTAATTAATAATTAATTCACTAAATAATAACTCATTAATCAACTAAAGAATACATCAGTTAACTACAGTGCATGGTAGTTTCAGTGGAGACCAGTGAAGAGATAGGTGAAAGAGCAAGTGTGATTATCAGTTGTGACTATAGTGTTGCATTGTTTGCACCACACATTCATTGGAGATGCCTTTAAGGATTGTGTATGGAGAAATTCCCCAGAGAAATTCTAGTTCATCCATAGCCATTCTCTAGCAAGGATTGCGCAAAGAGAGGCAAAGCAAAGGTCAAAAAAGACTTGCATGGATTTGCAAGATCAGGGCTCGATTAGTGTGTAGCGATTGGATTGTACTGAGAGCTTGTGATAAGAATTGTATGAGGATTGTTACATGATCTCTATGACATATATTATATACAGATAGTTGGGGTTTTTAGCTTCAGGCTTTCCCGTGAAAACAATTGTGTTAATGTGTGTGAATTTTTATGGTTTCATGTGTGCATTGCAATTGTGTTTATTTCCGCATGTGATGATCAATGGTGGAATAGATTCTGTATTGTGCATGAAGTTAAATTAGTGTGTGATCAGGAGAATCTTGGACATATGCATGCGTAGTGCATATAATTTCTACATGGTATTGGAGCAGTTGATCATTGGAGTAGATTGCAATTACTGAAATGGTTGAGTTTTGTGCTGGTGGAATTCGAAATTGCTGCAGAGTTTTCTTGGTGTCGAAGTTGAGCATTCATTGAAATGTCTTTCAACGGATTGTGATAGGAGTATGCCCTTGAGGGAATCTTGAATTATATTGCATGAAAGGACAGGATGGAGGCGTTGCTGGAGGATAATGGGTTGAAGGAGTTCATAGATGCTGATATTCCTAAACCGGGTTCTAGCGATGCAACCGCACTTGACGCATGGCAAAAGAAGGTAGCAAGGTGTGGATGGATTCTGTTGGAAGGTATGAAGGATCACATTGTGTCTAGCCTTCATGGTAAAGCCACTCAATTCTTGATGTGGAAGGCTTTGACAGAATTGTTGCAAAGCAGAAGTGACCAGAGGAAGTTGGCACTTAAAGACAAGCTCAAGAAAATAAAAATGGAGAAGAATGACACTCTTCCGGTATACTTGACAAAGTTTGTCCACTGCAGGGATGAGCTTGGGAGTGTAGGAGTTAGTGTGGTTGAAGAAGATTTGGTGAGCTTGGATCTCCTTGGGCTTCCTAAGAGCTGGCATAGCTACGAGGACTCTGTCAATGGTCGGGAGAAACTGCCAGGATGGGAGCGACTTTGGTTGGATCTTGTGCAGGAGGAGATAAGGCGGAGTACCAAGGATGGCTCTTCATCAAAGAATTATGATGAAGAGGATTGCGCTTTGGATGCCAAAGCAAGGAAAGGGAAGGGGAAGAAAAATCCTGCTCAATCCTGTGCGGATGGCAAAGAGCGTGATATGTCCAAAGTGAAGTGTTTTCACTGTCACGAGCATGGGCATTTCACCACGCATGGTCCACAGAAGAAGAAGAACAAGCAGGCGTCTGGAGCTGTAGCTGGTGCGGCTCTTGCCTCGCAATTTGAGTTGGACTTCTCATTGATCGCATGCATGGTGTCTAGTGCATTGGGATCGGGGTGGTATTTTGATAGTGGCGCTTCCTTTCACATGATGGGAGATGTGAATCTTTTCAGCGACTTGGTGGAGAAAGATCTCCAGTTGCATGTTGAGTTGGGCGACAATGGACGATACAATGCGACCAGCATTGGTACCATAACCTTTAAGAGGGAGTCAGGTAAACTCATTCTCTTACAAGATGTATTGCATGTACCAGGTCTAACAAAGAATTTAATCTCAGCCGCAATGTTAGAGGATAAAGGGTATGAAGTTGTCTTCAGTGAAGGAAAATTTTTCCTTCGGCACAAGGCAACAGGACAAGTCAAGAAGGTTGGGATTCGAGCCAAGAATCTCTACAGACTTGAAGTAGATGGGATGTCTACGGAGCTTCCTACTGTTGGGAAGTGCAAGAAAGACATGCAATTGATGCTTGAGAGGGAGCAAGTTTTGCATGTAGGTAAGAGTGAACCTCGGGATGTGGAGCAGCCACAAGATGAGGATCATGGAGTGGGAGAAACCACTCATGCAGAGAAATTTCATGCCAAATGGGCAGAGGGAGTGCATGCAGCTATACCACCAGGTGAGAGGTGGGGCGACATGCATGAGTAATCCCAAGAGGATATTTCTAGGCAGGATTCATTGAGATGGTGTGGATCTCATGAATTGAACCTGGCTACGAGGTGCCCACAGAGCAGCAGTAGCATGATCAGTTGGATTGATGCAGGCAGATCAAAGTGACAGTGTCAGATACTGGAGCGCGAATCAGAGTTGACAGCAAGTGCAGAGTGCATGGGTGCAAGAGTTCAACAGCGCAGTGGTTCCTGATGACATGTGCAGTTGGTACCAGTAGAAGTCGAAGAATTTGATGATAGATGCATCAGATTGATTGAGTTTTTTGGAGCCTATTCAGTTTCAGAGGAGTTGCAGAGCAGATGCATGGAGTTGCATGGCGCTTGTGAAGGTTGCAGGGCGAATGCATGGAGTTGCATGTCGCATGCAAAGACAGTCCTTTCTTGTTGAGAGGGAGTGTTGAAGATTGCAACAAGAAACAGTGAAGGAGGCATCTTGAAACATCATTCCTGATCCTAGTTGGAAAATGATCACCTAAACTAGGTGGGGCCCACACAGGTGATTTTTGGCGCAAAGTCTATTTTTAGACATGTCGATCATATTCTATGAGTTGCAGGATGCTATTTGTGGATGGTTGGTCAAGTTGGAAAATAGATGGACTTCTATTTTTAGACATATTGGGCGGAGTCTATTTTTAGACTGCCAGTCTAAAAATAGATATGTTGAATATTATTAGCTCTTAATAATATTTGGACTCTAAACATTATCTTATTCTCTTGGAGCACTTCAGTTAAGTGCACAGATGTGGCACAGAAGCTGACAGAAGGAATTACACTATTCTTGAGGGTTAAGTGGAGCTATTGCATGGAGACTTCAGTTAGAACTCATGTGATAGAGTTTGGTGGAGTTATTGAGGTAATTGGTGGATTTGTGTTCAGTTTAACTCAGTTAGACACAGTTGAGCTAGTTGTATCTAGTCTAACTGATTGATACACTAGTGAGAGTGGTGTGAATTAATTAATAATTAATTCACTAAATAATAACTCATTAATCAATTGAAGAATACATCAGTTAACTACAGTGCATGGACAGTTTCAGTGGAGACCAGTGGAGAGATAGGTGAAAGGGCAAGATGACTATCAGTTGTGACTATAGTGTTGCATTGTTTGCACCACACATTCATTGGAGATGCCAATGAGGATTGTGCAGTCAATATAGGGTGGATTCGAGTTCATTCAGAGCCATTCTTCAGTAGGGATTGTGCAGTAGAGGCAGGCTAGAGGCTGGCAAAGATCGGTGCATGGATTTGCAAGATCGAGCCTGATTAGTGTGTAGCGATTGGATTGTACTGAGAGCTTGTGATAAGCTTTGTATGAGATTGTTACATGATCTCTATGACATATATTATATACAGATAGTTGGGTTTTTTAGCTTTAGGCTTTCCCGTTAAAACAACTGTGTTAATGTGTGTTAATTTTTATGGTTTCATGTGTGCATTGCAATTGATTTAATTTCCGCATGTGATGATCAATGGTGGAATAGATTTTGTATTGTGCATGAAGTTAAAATAGTGTGTGATCAGGAGAATCTTGGACATATGCATGCGTAGTGCATATAATTTCTACACTTTAGGATCATTTTAGACGTACGAAATATGGTTAGTGCAGGAAGAGAAGAACTAGCATTGGAAAAGGTAAAGAGGGACTTGATGAAAAGGTGGAAAACTGCTAGAATTGTCGATGTAAAATAAGAAGGTACACATGGATATGAATACTACAAGGTATGTATGGTGTTTTTTTTGTTATTTCTTAACTAAAATATTGGATGGAAAGGTAAGCCCTAAGATATTTTGAGTATATCACCTTCACAAATGGCTCATTTATTCATATGAAAGGAAGTTTGACTAATGATACCTATGATGAAATGATGCACTTGGTAGTGGACAAGTATCTTATCATTTAGACATGATTAAATTTTTGATTCTATGAAGCTACGTAATATTGATATTTGATATATTGGTATAATTGATGTTTGTCTAACATCTATAATTTTTTATATCTTGATCCCATAAAGAAGGTTAACACCTTGATTCTAATATATGGTAACTTGATACTATTGATAATGTTTGTGAAAAGCATGGTAGTCGTGATGATAGAAGTGTAACAATTAGACTGATATTCAGTATATTTTTTTAACTGTTGTTATTTTTTTATGTGCTTAGTAATTATGGTATATGGTAAAATTGAATGCTCGGGCTTTATGGATTGAGTTATGTGACAAAGAAGTAATGTTGTGATCATGATTCTTGAAGTATACTTCTACTATCTATTTGAAACTAACCCTTGTTTGATGTCATGATGTGATGATGAAGTATTTGATGCTAACATGTTATGAACATTAAGGATATATTTTTTATAACATGCCAATAACTTGAATTTATGATATAATAGTTACGCTTATGCATGATAGTGTTATAGACAAGTTGATGACATGAACAATAATGGATAAAGGGGCTACTCATTAAGAGGGAGAAACTCTCCATAGGATCCCTACACCTATTATCATTTCCATTAAATGTATAGAATATTATTTATTTTTGAAGTCATATTTATGGACATCAATAGAAAAATATATGATATTGTTGGTTTGGAGAAACATTTTTGTCTAAGAAGAAAGAGTTTTCCTTACTCTAATCCTCAACTGCATGGAAGCAATCTTAAGGGTGTGATTTTAGCCTCTCAACTGCACGAAAGAAGGCCTAAGGTCGTGGTTATGCCTGGAGGACACAAAAGTGAAGTTTTGTGAATGAAATCAAAATTTCACCTGAAGGATGTCAATCCTACAGACATGGAGCAGACAATAGAAAGTTCTATGAGAAGGGAAGTTTGAATTTTGGACTTACTATAGTGTGAATAGATTGAATAAACTTGTGTTTTAAGGTGACCATGATAATCATATCAATATGTCATTATGATTTAACCATTGAGGCTTGTGTATGACAATGTTTGATATCATTTGCAAGGGTTTGACTAGATTTTATTGATTGGCATAGATAAGAAGTGTTTGGATTTTTGGCATGATGTTTGATAATGATTTAGAACTTTGACTTGATGATGAGATGTATTTTGGGCTATAGATCTCACTGTGATAGCAAAATTGGTTTTTGACCTTATGACTAATGATTTGATTTGACGAGTGATGGTTTTCCTTGATGACAATGATATATGGGCATAATGACTTTCAATGACTTATATTAATAGTATGTGTTGAAATCATTAGCTTTGCACATTGATTGAAGTATAAATATTTGTGATTCAATATGAATTAATCTCAAAATAAATGGATGGAACCCGCAAGACTTATTCTTGGTGTATTCATTTTGATCTAGTGACTTATATTATAATCATGTGGATGACTTGATGAAGTTTGGTTTGATATTTCTTGGTAAAGGAAAACTTGTTCGCATGATAATAGATAAATTCATAACTTGATATTTGGATGATATCTCTACCTATCACATGAATTTGATATTGTGATATTGATGATTTTGATATTAATTTTGATCTTCCTTCTAAACTTTGATAAGCTTACTTAGGCTGAGCATATTGGTTTGGTAAAGTGTAATTTTTGTAGAGACAATTGTATGAAGCAAGCTCCCTGAGACTGATTGTTTGCATTGAGATTTACCTCGTGAAGCCGAGAATATGTGTCAATCCAAACCTCTACTTCAAAAGTGGTCCAAGGTATTACTTTGATTTTGGTTTTATATACTGATGGTCTATTCTTGACAAGTAATGAGCCTCTTTTGATCAAAGTAAGAGGGAGATGGCCTCTAAATTTCAAAAATAATGATGGCATGATGAATTAATTTTTGAAGTTTGGAAAATAAAATCTATATCGTGAAGCTATTGAAGAATTTTTGGAAAGTGGAAATTAAAATCCTTGGACACTCTAATTGAATTTCAAGAAGTTATGAAGAGACATTGTTGAACATGACTTGGAAACTAATAGTTTATTGAAGAATTTATGTTCGATGTCGACACCCATATATATATGTGTGTGTGTGTGTGTGTGTGTGTGTGTGTGATTTTCATAAAAAAAACTAAATGTGTTCATGATTGAGCCGCTTCATACACATTGAGTTGCCACCAAGCACCCTTTGAGATATTTGCATGTGAAGATCAATTTTTGGTCTAAGATATTATTACTATGATATGTGACTACATGTATGTACAGATGATGATTGGTATCATTATTGATGAGATAATCACATTTGAGTGTTGCCTTAGAATGATATTTTCAATGATATTTTGATGAGAATTCCATAACTTCAAGCACGACCAAGGTTGAGTATGAAGTTGCTAGCATGACTAGATGTGAGAGAAGATGAATAAGCTCTTTGGAGAGATGTTTGAGAATTTTTTGAACATGACATGGATACATTGCAATGAAAAATAGTGGGATATTCTTGGCAGATAATCCCATATATAGTTTGGATTTAGGTACCTTCATATATTGAGACAGTGTCATTGTATGAGACAAGCTTATGCTTGTGGTTGGAACATCCATGAGAGGTGTTTAGTCAATTTAATATCTTAAATTTCTATCATAAATTATTGACTGAGGTTAGTAATCTATTGAAGTGTGGTGCACTATATATGCTTAGATGCCCTTATTTCTTACTTCGTTATGTATTTTTATAATTTGTTCTTGGGAGTTTGTATTTTATGCCTAATTTTTAAAACTAAAATTTGATATAAGGAATGAAATCTAAGCTCTTAAATGAAATCTTGAATGCTAAAAAATAACTGAATCTGAAATAAATTTAATGATGAAAACTTAATCTTTAGAAGGAATAAAAGGAAATCATATTTTTATTCTAAGAAAAGAAATTGATTTAAAAATTACTCTTAATAAAATGAATGCAATATAAAATCTAAAAGAAGGAATAAAAGGAAGTGTTAATTAACTAATCTATATTGCAGAAAAAGAAATCAACTTTGGGTAATTAAATATGAGCTATGTTACACTATTCTATGCTGACAAAAAATATATTGAAAACATCTTATTCTGCATTTAAACAAAGAATCATTCTAAATTCTATTGCATTCTATTGATGTCTGAATTATGTTCTATCTATTAACATAACAAAAATAAAACTGTATTCTACCTCATCAATTGAGAACATTAATTATATGAAAACATAACATATGATCTAATTTTAAATCTATCTAAAATAATCAAAGTATCATTCTAATCTAACTCTGTCCTAGTTTTAAATATATCTAAGAATGATCAAAATATAACCCTAATATAACTCTATTCTATATTCCATGGAATGAAAGCATCAAATCTATTTGTACTAACTATGCTACTTGAATTCAAATTTAACTATGGCAAGCAAAGGATGACAAAGTATCTATTTCACAAAACAAAATTTCTAATCTAAATTCTATGGTTGTTGTGTAATCAAATGCAAGAATCAATTTTAATTGGAAGCTGACAAAGTCACGATAATGAAACAATCCATGAGAGAAAAATATATAGCAATCAACTGTGCGTAAATTTAAACAACTAGTTCAAAAAAAATTAGAAACTAATTGACATGGAATTAAACTATGAAATGACGAAAAATTAAACTACAAATCAACGATGAACTAACTACGAAATGATGAGAAATTAATCTATGAAATGACAATAAATTGAAACTACGAAATGATTAAAAAAACCTATTTTCCGTGCAGGGGCCCTTTGCAACTAAATGGAGTGTAAATCTACTTAGGCTATATGTGCATCAATGGTCTAGAACTAGTCTTCTTCATTAACAAAACAAAGTTTAAAAATGTATCACAGTAATATCAAAAAATCAAGCTTATTCCTGGTTTCGACAGACTGATATTTATACAAGGTTTTAAATTAACTGCCTAAGACAATTTCACCTATGGAAAGAAAAATAAGCTAAGACTAGAAGTATAATCAGAAGCAAAGTCTTCATGGCTCTTTCTCGATTTTCTACGTAAGAGAAAATTGAGAATCTTCGTCCACTGATATCATTCCTTATCTTGACTGATCTTTGACCACGAGTGTAGGCATAATCCTTCTTGAAATTGAACATGTAAGTAGGATACGATCCATATATGGACCATTTCAAAGCTACCCATATGAATTGCTTCTTCATTTTCTTCTCGAAACCTGTCAAACAATAACAGTTGTTGCAGAAACAAAGGTTAGCTATAAAATTGCATGAATTTTTTAGCTAATTACAAAAATTCATCTAAATAATAAGAAACATTATAATATAAAATAGATATCATATAAATGCCTTCTCAGATGTAAAATATGTCAATTATCACTGATTGAGTTTATGGATTTGTGAAAATTGAAGAAAAGATGGTGGAAAAAGATGTCAAAATAGGAACACTTTTGAGGTTCAACAGACCCCCACTAAGAGACCATTGCATGCCCTCGTGTAATTTCCAAAATTGTGAGCCTTCACCTTTTACTACATTTGTTATGATACCTCTGCTAGTACATCCAACTTCCTCTTCTTTCCTTTCCTTAAGGTGATTTCCATTCTCGGTTTCTTCATGAGGAGTTTGTACTTCAAACTGATGACTTTTTTGTTCATGTAGCCATTCCTTTTCTCCAGTCTCTTGTTATTTTTATACCATAGCCCCAAATGTAAAATAGTATTGTAACTGATGACCTTTTCTAAGTTGTTTTGTTCCTTGAGAGATTAATTTTATTTCTTGATGTGCCTATTCAGTATATCTAGTTCATATATTTCTTGCTTCAAAGTGTTTACTAGAGGTTCTTGTGGACTAGTAGGTTGTTCTTCAACACTTGGATTTCCCTCTGCATGCCTCTTTTATAAGGACTCAATGTAGTCATAAATTTCTTACTGTGTCGGGTCAATTTTTGTGATTCTTATGCTTGGACTGTGTATAGGATAGGTATTAATCGATGATGGTACTTGGGGTTCTTCATCTAAATCAACAAACTCTACTTCCCGTGGGTATGTATTCTTCAAGGGTTTATGAAGTCTAGAAATTATCCTTGTAGGAATTTACAGAGTAAGTTCCTTAGATAAAAAACCAAAGTTCACCGCTCACAAACAGATCACAAATCATTACACCAGTATATCATGTGATTAAAACCCTCAAAGAGGGAAACAGTCCATGGCCTAAGCCAACGTGACCACTTCAGACAATTTATTAATATAAAAAGAAAGTTTACATATGTTTCTCTCATAAAATGGTTACCAGAAAAATGACCCTAAATGTTATTTAAATAGAGATCATGGATCAATTGGGTGTCAAGCCATGGATCAAGTGTTGTTAATAACAAGGAGAGAGTGAACTGTCAGATCACTACAAACCATGACCGTCGGATTATGTTACAAATGTACATAGTAAAGAAACACACTTTACCTAAATCTATACTAGACCAAGTTATACCTAACTATTTCCTATGTGTCAGAATATCCTAACATCCCCCCTTAAGAACAACTTGGGACAGGATTGAAGGATTTACAAATGTGACACAAAAGAAGCCTATTTCCTATGTGTCGAAATATCCTAACATCCCCCCTTAAGAACAACTTGGGATAGGATTGAAGGATCTACAAAGGTGAAACAATAGGAGAAGGAAGGAGGAATTAGAGCCTATCCCCCCTTAATGATAACTTTCCTGAACTCCAAGCATGGATCAAAGTTTGGTAAACTTCGCTTTTGTGAGAGACTTTGTAAATATATCAGCTACTTGATCATTGGTTGGACAATACTACACTTCAAGAACATGATCATGAATGAGCTTTCTGATGAAGTGTATGTGGAGCTCAATGTGTTTCATACATTGATGCTGAACTGGATCTTTACATAGCTGAATGGCACTTTGATTATCACACCAAAGTGTAGTTGGATGTTGTTGATGAAGACCAGATTCAGACAGGATCTGACGAATTCACATGGCTTCCTTGCTGGCTTCAACGGCACCATGATACTTTGCTTCTGCCGAAGAAAGAGAGATGGCACTTTTTTTATTACAAGACGAAGTAATAGGTCCTAAACCAAGAGTGAATACATATCCTGTAGTAGACTTTCGATCATTAAGGTCACCATCCCAATCAAAATCAGTGAAACCAATCAACAATGTAGATGCTCCTGCACTGTAATGAATCTTGAACTGAATTTTACCTCGAATATATCGAAGTATTCCTTTAGCTTCTTTCCAGTTACTTTCATGAGGTTGGTGCATAAACCGAGCAACAAGACCAACGACAAAGGAAAGGTCAGGACGGGTATGGGTGAGATACAAAAGTTTGCCAAAAAGTTGATGGTATAAGGTAGCATGAACTTCAGGGGTAGTACAAGTGATTGAAAGCTTGACTCCAGACTGAAAGGGAGAAGGGGTTGTGTTACAGTCTTCCATGTGAAATTAGTGTAGAAGATCACAGGCATACTTGGACTGAGAAATGGTAATAACTTCTTTGGATTGTAACACTTGAAGACCAAGGAAATAATGCAAGTGTCCTAAGTCTGTCATTTCAAACTTATTTTTGAGGCTAGACTTCACATGGTTTATATGGTTGGTATCACTACTAGTAAGGATAAGATCATCAACATAAAGAACAAGAATGGTGAAGGACTTACCCACTTTCTTGGTATAGACAGTGTTGTCAGAATGAGACCTAGAAAAGCCATTATCTAATAGAAATCTATCAATTTTGGCATACCAAGCTCGAGGAGCTTGTTTGAGACCATAGAGAGACTTCTTAAGGCGAAAAACAAGGCTAGAGTCATTTTGGATAAAGCCAGGGGGTTGTTCCATGTAGATTTCTTCATGAAAATCTCCATGTAAGAAGGCGGATTTAACATACATATGATGGACTTCCCTTTTAAAGGAGGCAGCAAGGGAAAGAACAAGGTGGATATAATTAATTTTGGAAATAGGGGAGAAGTTTTTAGTATAGTCAATGCCTTCAACTTGTGAAAATCCTTTAGAAACAAGACGAGCTTTATGTCTATCCACTTATCCATCTAGTTCAAACTTTGTTTTGTAAACCCATCTGCATCTGACAACTTTTATTCCTTTTGGAGGAGGAACAAGATCCCAAGCATCGTTTGCCAATAAGGAATGATATTCTTCATTCATGGCTTCATCCCAATCTGGATGACTGGAATCTTCTTCAAAGGTGTCTAGATCAGGTTTTTCTGGAACTTAAGCCAATAAGGAAGAGGCTCTTTCGAACTGAGAACGTGTACATCGTCGATCTACAGAGTCACCTGGAAGAGAAACTACTGCATCCCGAGTAGAGAGGACCCATATTAGAAGCTTTGGGGCTCAAGGAATATCTTCAAGAGGTGGAGGAGGATTTTTATCCTCGCTGTCATCATCTGAACTAGAAGGAATGCTATCAAAAATAGAAGAGATAGAGAGAGGGCACATATGTCGAATCGCCTCAAGCCAAAGGTGGCACACCCACCGAACCAGGGCTCGTAGGCCAATATATTTTCATCAAATTTTACATCTCTTCTAACGATTATATTTCTAGATTTTGGTATTTGCAGTCTAACATATCCTTTGACATCTTCAGAATATCCAACAAAAATGCATTTTTCACTCTTAGGTTCTACGACTTTATGTTTCGCATCTGGAATATGGGCCCAAGCATCACTTCCAAAAACACAAAAGTGACTTACATCTGGTTTGATTGAGCTCCTGGCTTCTTCTGGAGTTATATTCCTTCAAACCTTAGTAGGAGTTCGATTTACTTTGTAATTTTCATAATTAATTTCTTCTTCCCAAAAATTGAGACTAAGTCCTTTAGATTGAAGCATACAATTAGTCATTTCTCTTAAGGTGTGATTCTTCCTTTCAGCTACACCATTTTTTTGTGGAATATATGGAACAATATGTTGCAATTTAATACCATGCTCAGTGAAAAAGTTGATCAATTTTTTTTTAACATATTCTCCTCCATTCTTTGATCTTAACTTAAGCATTTGATGTCCAGATTGTTTCTCAACAAAGGCCTTAAAGGCCAAGAACATGTTAAAAAATTCACTCTTGAGCTTTAAGAAGTATACCCAAGTGCGTCTGGAAAAATCATCAATGAAAGTTAAGAAGTACTTGCAACTAGAGAAAGAAACAATAGGAAGTGGACCACATAAATCACTGTGCACAAGTTGCAAAGGCACTGAAGCGTGCCAAGATTCACGTTTTTCAAAACTATCCCGATGATGTTTTCCGAGTACACATCCGGAGAAAACACCATCTCGGAAAGATACCATAGGAAGACCTGTCACCATATTTTATTTACATAGAGTTTGAAGAAAGAGATAGTTTAAGTGACCAAATCGCTCATGCCAAAGTTTGATCACTTCATCATTTTGAGCAACAAAAGCGGAGGGAATACATGATGACCCAAAGTTTTCAAACTTATACAACCTTGTAGAATCATCGTCAATGCCAGTAGCTAAAATATGTCTAGGATCTTTGAGGTCCTTGATTACAACATCATGAGGTGAGAATTCTATTGTTTTCCCTTCACCTAAATGAGTTATCTGATAAACAGATAGAAGGTTGCATGATAAGGTAGGAACACATAGTACATCATTAAACTTACCATTATCTAGATGAATGGTTCCAGATCCTATTGCACTAAGAGATCTATCATCACCAACATAAATATGTTTGGTCTTACAATCATTTAAAGAAGAAAACATGGCTTTATTTTTGGCCGTGTGGTAAGAAGCTCCAGAATGAATGAGCAACTCATGAGAATGAGAAGAAGAAGATACATTTAATGTATAACCAGATGCTTGACAACCACAAGCAGAAAGTGTCATTCCTAAATATGAAGTTGAAGAGGTCTCCAAATTGATGTGGTGCTTCTTCATTGTTGTTTCCAAGGCTTCCATCTTTTTAAAACATTTGGACTCTACATGGCCATCATGATTACAAAATTTGCAATGTCTATATGTTTTCTTCCCTTTGTTTTTAGTTGCCTTATCAGTTTGGTGAGTTGCTTTTTCAGTTTGTGGCTGAAATTGCTTAGGATCCTTGTTTGGTTTAGGACCATACTTTTTAGGATACTACTTCTTGGGATTCTTTTGATATGGTTATTGTTGGGCTGCTAAGGCTTTCTTATAAGTGTTTCCAGAAGTGATAAGACCAAGGTGTAAGAGTTTTTCTTGTTCTCTTATCAAATAATCGCAAAAGGCATCAAAACAGGGGTTCTTGTAGGTTGTTCCTTTAGATATTAGGGCTTCTCTAGTGGAATGGAAGGTGGAAACAAATACAGAGTATGTTGCACCAAGCTTAGCAAGAATGGAATAGATGAGGCTACCACCTTTCTTTTTGACCTTACAAACTTTTAAAAGAAGTCTAAGGGTCCTGAATTTGGACAGAAAATCTTCAATAGAGGATAAATTATTAGGGTCCAAAGTAAGCAACTCATTCTCAAGCTGGTGGGCCTTGATTTGATTTTGAATGCCAAAAATAGTATTTAGCTTTTTCAGGGCTTCATTAGGGGTGTCAATTTCAAGGATATGAAATCAAAGATCTTGAGCAATGGACATTCCTATCAACCCTCGTGCTTGACCTTGTTTATTTTCCCATTTAGCGGCTTTATCTCCATTGGTAGGTTTAGTTTCTTGTCATGTGGCTATTCTATAAAGCCCTTTACTTCTAAGTAAATCTACCATGTGAGGTAGTCATTGGAAATAATTAGTGCTGTTAAGAAAAATCGGGCAAGCACTTTCCATTTTTTTTTAAAAACTGAAGCTGAAAAGGGCTGAAACTAACTGCTCGAACGGAAAGATCTCGAAAAATTAGGCCGATTAAAAAAAAAAAAAAGGGCTCGAAAAATGGCTTCCGAAAGAAGAAGTTATGCCTTTTTGAAAAATCTGAGTTGTAGATGCCGAATAGTTACGGGAACGGTTGAAATTTGATGAAGTTATACTTTAAAAAATATCGCCCCTTTAACAAAAAAATTTTACAAAAAGAAGCTTGAGAAAAATATTTGAACCCAAGACCTCTATTCTCATAAACTAACTCCTCACCAAGTGAGATAGTAAAAGGATTTTATACTTGTTTAAAGGAGGACGTGTTTTTTTTTTTTTACTCTTCTCATGTGCACAGTTTTTGTTGAGAATTTGGAGGTCAGCTAACATGGCACCTTTCTATAATTACTTGTGAGCTTACTTGAGTTACTTATGTCTTCCTTTCTTTAGCTTAGTTAGTCTATCATCAAGTCAATTATCAAAATGCACTAGACAGAAAATTAGGCTCCTAGAGCCAGGGAAAAAACTCTCCCTCTTTAAGAGAAAAAAATGCTGAACCCTAGTTAAACCGAGAGGGGGGGGTCAACTGGGCTTTTAACACATACATGGACTTCTAAAATTTTCCTTAAAACTTATTTACACCTTCTATTTCATGATCAACTTAATATGTGAGCAATCTTAATTTGTGAGCAACAAGTATCAAGCGGATTTGTTAATGTAACAAAGACTTTAATGACAGTATAAATAAGTATTGCTCCATTAGATAAACCACATCAACATATAGACATTATGTACAAGAGACACTAGATATAAGTGGAAACCCATAAAGGGAGAAAACGATATCTTATTATTGTTGTGATGCAAAGGCAAGCTCCAACTCCCTCTCACCACCTGGACTATTTAGGCTCCAACCCACAAGAGGCTCCTACTCCTCACCCCAGGGGTTACAACTTGCAAGGAAGCTCCAACTCCCATCAATTTTCTCGCAGCACCTACCTCCACAGAGGCTCCAACCTTAGTCAGCTACAACTGACATTTTATCAAGCTACAACTTGATGTGGAAGCACCAACTCCCATCTATTTTCTGCAGGCACCAACCTACAGGAGGCTCCTACCTCAGTCAACTACAACTGACATCTATCAAGATACAACTTGATAGGGAAGCTCCAAATTCCTTACTCTTTCAAAAGAAAAGCACTTGTTGATTTACCTTGGATATCAGCTATGTTATGTATCATCTTCACTGTTGTGCATCAGTCTTCATATCTGCCTTATATCATTTCTGTATCTTCTCAGATTCACTATCAGCTCCTCCTTCTTCTCTGCCTCACTGCTTCATTTCTGCACCCTCTAACTTTTCACAGCATCTCGTTCTGCTCCTCCTTCTTCTTACCTTTTCTGCCTCAATTCCGCATTCTCCAACCTCTCTAAATCTTCCTTATGCATACCAATGTGATATCATTTATAGATTTCATCACATGATTCACAGGGAATTCGAAATGAATAGCCCTGACTCTTTGCCTTCTGCCTTCTCATTTCTTTTCCAGCTCACTCAAAAAAAATATAACTGTAGGTACTAATTTTAACATTACAGTGGGATATTTGTTCTCTTCCAGAGACTTGCCAATGCATCACAAACAATATAAACCAATTAAAATATTACATTTAATTACAATGAGAACTCCAGTTCACTCATTCAGCCTTTTGGATCGCTACGCATTTGTCTTTTCTATGACTGTGTTTGTCCCTTTTTCTCCTCTGTATGCCTTTCTGTTTATAGCTGTTGCATAACTCCTGTATGTATGTAACTGCACTTTTTATATCATGTGAATCAATTCTCAGCATAATAATAATAAGGTGTTTTTAAATATATGCACTGCCATGTTATATAACTTATGTAACTTTCGGCGATATAATGCTAAGAGATCATTTTAATACATAAAATGCCCTTACGGGCCCACTCGCTGAACTTTCCGATGCGATGTATCACTCCTCGACTACTTCTGATTGCGATTGATTGCAATCGCAATTTCCATTTAAATGTACTGATGCTCTGCTCCTTCTCCGATGTGATCAATTACTGTTCATTTTGAAATGCCGATGCGATGTATCACCTTTCAAATATTTCCGATTGTGATTAATTTCAATCGCGACTTCCATTGAGATGTTCCGATGCTCTACTCCTTTTCTGATGCGATCAACCACTGTTCACATTGAAATCTTGATGTGATGAGTCACTCCAATGCGATATAACATTGTTTACTTAGATACCAGAACTCAAACATATATGAATCGTCGTTTAAACCATATCAGGTCTGGAACTCAATCGCAATCACAACTTTTGTTAACATGTTCTGCTGCGAACTTTCTCCGATGCAATGAAACACTGTTTACCGGAACTAAACCATATATGAATCATAGTTTATAAGCCCATCAGGTCCAGAACTTCATTGCAATCTCAATATTTTGTTAACATGTTCCGCTGCGAACTTTCTCCGATGTGATTGGGTGAGGGTCCCACAATATAAGACTTTGTTTGTTTTAAAACCAAGCGATAAAACCTTTGGTTCTTTTGATCTCACGCCAAAATATATAATACCTATGCTTCGTATTATACCTTTGGTCCCTTGTCCATAAAGCACTCCATATATATATATATATATATATATATATGCTTTGAGCCTTTTAATATAAAGCACAACATATGTACCGTGTTGTATATATATAAGCTTCCGCTTCCGCTTTAGTGTATCCTCCAGCTGGGTTAATGATTCTCGAAATTTTATGTATGGGGGGGTCCCACACTATATGTATAATATTATCTGCCAACATAGTATTAAGTATTTCACTCAGAGTTAAACCCAGCACTAATGTATATATATATTTATATAACCTCTTAGGCTTCGTAGGTCGTTTAATGTTTCCGCTCCAGCATAGACTTAACCATGTTCTTTATTCAAATCTTAGTCTTAATGCTACAAATGGTTCCAGATATTTTAATTACATACATCTGCTCTTATAGCATTCACTAAAAGTTTAAATATATTAATGTAGCTCATATATGATATGGTGGTTCATGGGTCCCATGTTCTACTATTCACCCTCGTCAGTTAAACATTATATACATTATATGAGCATTATATACACTCAAATTTAATAGATATCCAATATTGCAATGGATTTCAAACCCGATACATATTTTAACATATACACGTTCCAGGGGCCCACCTCCATTAACACACCTCTTGCATCCAACGGCTGATAGTTTATCACAACGACTCCGATGATCCAACGGATGATGTGCAATATTGCGCAATTTAAACGCTCGCTACATAATCCTCCAAAATCACGCGAAAAAGGTTGTTTTACAAAACTGCCCGAGGACACATGTCCTTCAATGACATATATCACGTTCATTTTGGTAATACAGCTTACCACTTCAATCGACGCGAGAACCCATTGGTTTTGTGGCCCTCCGGTTTTACTGTTCATGATAGGGGTTCCGCTTAAAGTCATGGTTCTACTCCAACAATTACTTTGCGCCTTCATTATATACATATGTATACATACACCCTATTCAAAGGTTCATTTCTTATTTCTTCAACGCTTTAATATATGAGGCCTGCTTCAATATTATGTTAATTCAATGCTACCATGAGGTTTAATACCCGTCTTCATTGGGTTTTTACTGCCAAACGCTTGGTTCCATTTCCCTCAGGGTTCCATCTTTGCTTGAAACTTTTTTTTCATTGTTTGTTAATGGCTCCACCTCTGCCTCTGCCTCTGCTATTCGACTGTTTCTCTGCCTTTGCTGCTCGACTGTTTCATCTCTTCCTCTGTTCATATCCTATCACTGTATTTCCTGTTACTGTACATATCCTGTCACTGTATTTCTGCTTCTCTACCAAATTTGCACTCCTGTCACTGTATTTTCCTTACCCTCTGCTGCTCGACTGTTTCATTTCAACAGTATTCTTGCTGCCTTGTCTCTGTAAATATACTCTCCCTCTGTTCTTCTCATTCTTCTCATGTTGTCTTCTCCTTTGCTTCTATTTTTGCTGCCTCTTCTACCTCTCTGCTGCTTTGCTTCTGTTTTTACTGCCTCTGCTACCTCTCTGCTGCTTTGCTTCTGTTTTTACTGCCTCTGCTACCTCTTTGCTGCTTTGCTTCTCTCTTTTCATTGTTGTTGTTTGAGGTGATCCTCCTTTGCCATCAATGACAACATTTCCAACACACCTTTGCTTTGCAAATGGACACAATGCAGGTCAAAAGGAAGCAAGAGGAAGTAGAGAGAGCCCTGTCCATATTTTGTCCTATATGTACCAGGAAACACCCAATAAATGAATGTCCACTAAATGTCATAGAGGTTTGATTAGTCTATGAAGAGAATCATGCCACAGACAAGTTTCCCTCGTCACTTGCACTAAAAGATGTATATCAAGGTGGGGAAACAATGCCAGAGCAACTCTGTTTCATCAGCCAGAGAAGGCCTCAGGGCCCTCGGCCATATCAAAAAGGTATCCAAGGTGCACCTCACTCTTACTATTACAACAATAAGAGTGCACCCATGCAACCTTGGTACACCCCCACTCCTCCATCCCGGTCGAAACCTCCTACTTGGCCTTCCAACCCTTCATATCAACCTCAGCCAATAAACCAATCATTTCAGCAATATGTTCCACAAAAACCTTAGTGGAACAATCCATCCCAAGGGTGGAGGCCTCAACAAAATAAAATACCTACTCTAATGCCTCCACCCCAACCTCAACCTCAACTTACTCATGCTGCTCCACCTAGGCTACCTATACCTGTGCAACCCAATACGAACCTGAAAAACAGACATGCACAACGAGATCCCAGTGGAGAAACATCCCATCCAGCTTATGCTGTGGAGATACAAGAGGTTAATCTCAGGTCGGGAAGAGTAATCCCAGACAACCATCCCCCATCTGCACTTGTAAAGGTTGAGGAGGAAAAGGAAGAAGATAACACTCAGATCCAACAACCTCCTTTTCCTAAGCACTTGATCCACCCTAGTCAACACACCCTAGAGGACACTGAACTCCTAGGAGAATTGGAAAATTTGTGTGTAAAGATACCACTTCTCCTGGCCATTAAGGATGTTCCTATCTACAATAGGATCATAAAAGAAAAGTGCTTTAAGAAACCTGGAAGGAGGAAGAGAGATACCCCCACCATCAATGTGGTAGGACAACTGTCTGACCTGATGCTGGGGAAGATGATATTTCAAAGATACCTGGTAACTGGTAGTCCAGTTGTTGACGTACATATAGATGGTGTCATAGTCCCCAACACTCTGATTAATTTAGGGCCTGCCATCAATATCATGACCAAGGAAAATATGTTGAAACTTAATCTCTAAGGGACTTTGAGGAAAACCACAACAATTCTGCAACTTGCAGATCGGTCCATAGTAACTCTGGAAGGAATTGTTGAGGATGTTATGGTTACCATTGACTCTTGGGAGTACCATACAGATTTCCCAGTCCTGAATCCAAAAACCAAGTTTAATGGTTATCCTCTCATACTAGGGAGACCTTGGTAGTCACTACAGACTCTTATATTAGTTGTCGGGCTGGAAACATGACTACTAAAAATGGGCCTTTGTCTAAACAGCTAGTGTTATATCCTCTAGCCTAGCCTTCCATTGATCATGATCTCCCTATATGGTTGGAGGATGAAGAAGACGATTTATATACACAATCCCTGTGTGTACAATATATGTTATCCTTAGAGGGGGGCAGCTTGATGAAAATGAACTCATAAACCATGCCATTCAAAACCAGTCCTCCACTAACACTCCTCTCGAAACCCTTTTCAGAGAGTCTGAAAGCCAACCTTTGATGGAAGTGCACTAAGTTGAGATAAGCTCTGAAACCACCAAGGTTTTCGATTTTGGCCCATCCAGATCTTTGAAAATCAACACAAACCCCTCAAATGAAGAAGAGAAGCAGCTATGCCAGCTTTTGAAAGAAAATCTTGAAGCATTTTCTTGGGATTACACGGACATGAAAGGGGTGCATCCTTTAGTATGCAGAAATCACATTTATATCAAAGAAGGATGTAAGCCTGTGATACAACCCCAAAGAAGAATGAACCCGGCTCTAAAAGACATAGTCAAAGAAGAGCTACAAAAACTATTGGATGCGGGGTTCATATATCCTATATCCGACAGTGAGTGGGTATCTCCTCTTGTCCTAGTCCCAAAGAAGAATGGGAAGCAGTGAATTTGTGTTGATTATCGAGAACTTAAGAAAGCCACCAAGAAAGACCATTTCCCTTTGCCCTTTAGAGACCAAGTCCTCGATGCCCTTGCAGAGGAAGTTAGTTTCCTTCTTAGATGGGTTAAATGGGTACAATCAGATTCAAATCAGCCCTGAAGACTAGGATAATACTACTTTCACCTGCCCTTGGGGTACCTTTTCTTATAGAGTCCTACCCTTTGGGTTATGCAATGCCCCAACCACCTTCTAGAGAGCTGTCCTAAGCATATTTTTTGAGTTAGTCCATGACTTTGTCGAAATAAACATGGATGATTTCACACCATATGGGGATGAATTCTAGGAAGCTCTCTCCAATTTGGGTAAAGTACTAAGAAGGTGCGTTGAGATGCATCTCTCCTTGAGCTCAGAAAAGTGTGAATTGCTGAAGAAAGCAGGGGTTGTATCAGGACACTCCATATCCCAAGCAGAAATATAGGTAGACTCGAAAAAAATCACTATCATCAAAAGGGTACCTGCTCCTCAAAAGCAGAAAGATGTCAGGAGTTTCTTAGGCTTAGCTGGTTACTATAGAAGGTTCATCAAAGATTTTAGCAAGATGGCTTCACCATTATTTGGGTTATTGGCCAAATATTATGAGTTTATTTGGTCTGGTCCTTGTCAAGAGGCTTTTGAGCTCATTAAGAATCATTTGACTACTGCCCCCATCCTCCGAGGTCCAAATTGGACTCTGCCTTTCCACATCCACACTGATGCATCCAAAAAAGATATAGGGGAAGCATTAGGACAATTAGAGGACAAAATCCCTTCTGCCATTTATTTCATCAGCAAGAATTTGTCCAAAGCCGAGCTGAATTATACTATTACTGAGAAGGAGATGTTGGCCATTGTCCATTCCTTGAACAAATTCAAGCATTATGTCACTGGATATTAGACCTTTGTTCACACCGACCATGCAGCCATCAAGTATTTAATGAAAAAACCGGATGGTAATGATAGAATAATTATATGGTTGTTACTTTTGCAGCAATTTGATTTGACTATTGTTGATAAACCTCGAAAGGAAAATGTTGTTGCAGTTTTTTGGGCCAGGTTAGTTTTCCCTACAGGTGAAGAAGGAATGGTGGATGACCAACTGTCAGATGAACACCTCTTTTCCATATTAGCACTCTCACCATGTTTTTTTAATATAGCCAACTACTTGGTTGCTGGAACAGTCCCTCCTAATTTTTCATTCAGGGAGAGGAGAAGAATCATCAGAAAAAGCGCCGCTTTCACATGGATTGGGGGGAATCTCTTCAAGACAGGCCTTGATCAAATACTAAGAAGATGTGTGAGAGAGGAAGAAGTTTTTGATATCCTCTCTGACTGTCATGACATCCCATGTGGAGGCTACTTTGCTGTAAAGAAATATGCTTACAAAGTTTTGAAAGCGGTTTACTATTGGCCTACCCTTCACCAAGATTCCAGAAGATACACCAGCAGGTGTGACCAATGTCAAAGGATGGAGAAACCCACACAAAGGGATAAAATTCCTTTACACCCTCAGGTGGCTCTTGAGCCATTTGACAAGTGGGGCATGGACTTTTTTGGACCCATCGATCCATCATCCAGACAAAAGAAACATATCATAGTCTGCACTGGTTGCCTGACAAAGTGGGCTAAAGAAAAAATAGTGAAGGTAGCAACCAAAGAAAAAGTAGCATAATTTCTGAGGGAGAATGTGTTTTAAAAATTTGGATATCCCAAAGTAATAGTCACTGATTAGGGATCACAGTTCACCTCTCACCTCATTGAGAATATTTTGAGGAAGTACAAGATTAAGCCTAGAACTTCTACTGCCTATCACCCTCAGGCGGATGGAAAAGTAGAAGTAACTAACAAATGTTTAGAGTTCATCCTCACCAAGGTTGTGAGCAGCAGCAGAAAATATTGGGCAAATAGATTGGAAGAAGCTACTTGGGCCTACAACACCACTTGGAAGACAACACATGATTCACTCATTATGAACTAGTCTATGGTAAGAAAGCTCTACTTCCAATTGAGTTTGAATTCAATAATTTAAGAATGGAAGCTGAATTAAATCTAGATATAAAAAATGCACAAAAAGAGAGGTTGCTGCAACTAAATGGATTGGATGAGTTCAGAATGCAAGAAATTCTTCACACAGAGATATTTCAGCTGCAAAGGAAGGTATGGCATGACAATAACATCAAAGAAAATACCTTCCAAGAAAGAGATTGGGAACTGCTGTATGATTCAAGGTTTAAATAATTCAAAGGCAAGCTGATGACAAGATGGTTGGGGCCTTACACAATGGAGAAATTCTTTGATAATGGCGCAGTTCAAATCAGGACCATAGATGAGGAAGGGATCCCCTTACTTGTCAATGGTCACAAACTTAAAATTTACAAGAAGCCTTTGTCAAGGGCAGAATTCATCAATTCAATAAGTAGAGAGGCGTATGTTATGGGAAACTCCATAGTTTCCCACACCTTCTGAAATAAAAAAATAAAGAAAAAATAATAAGCTCGTGGGTTGTAAACCTCGATGGAGGCAGCTCACTTGCTCAAAAAAATAAAAAATAAAAAAGAATAAAGATCAATGGGTGAAAACCTCTTTGAGGCACCCAAGGAAAGTTTGTGGGCTAAAAACCTCCATGGGGGCAGCCTACTTTCTTTCGAAAAAAATGAAAAAACAAAAAAATAACAAAACCCAAAAAAAATGCATCTGCATGACTGTGTTTTTCTGTGTTTGCTGTTTTGCAGGTTGTTAATGGTTTCTAGAAAACACAGGGAAGCATTCATCTTCTTTTCCATTCTTCTAACTTTCCTTCCATCCCATAATTCACTTCATTCATCTTCATAACTTCCTTCATCACCTCCATACACCACACTCCTCGATTCCTGAGCACAATGTGGCAAGAGAAGAAACACACAAATAGACTACTACAAACATCAAGAAGTTCCTTCAGAAACAAAGTTGTTCATGGACTGCTAAGAAGAAAAACAAGGGCAACTGCATAACAGACTACAGGAGAACAAGAATGGCACCCATGACATCTCAAGCACCCCACACGACATCGACAACAGAGAGAAACAATAGACAAAGATTAGAAACTCATTCAGGAAGCTGCTCCTTCAGCAAGCTGCTCACTCAGAGAATAGGAATATGGTGAAGAACACAACATATAAAAAAGGCTTGTCTCAAACCTCCAACTCCTGGAACTGCCTTGGAAACAATAGGTAAACTCAGGTATAAGCTCTCACCCCTTGTTACAATTCATAATAGCCATAAATAATTAATATGAATACTTAGAGTTTGAGGGGCAGAAAGGTGGCCAGTTAACTCAGCCACCACCGTGAGGTATGGATGGAATAAAACTCAAATTACAAGCCACCTAGGCATGCAAAAGAAATTTTTTAAATCAATGGAGTAGAGGAGAACGAGGGGAGGAAAACACACAATCCATCCTGAATTAACATGGAGGAGGAACCAATTGTCTACGACAAAAATCGAGCTGAGTGGAGTTATATTGGCACTCCAAATTTAGTTGTGTCATATAATAAAAGGAGATGTCGTCTCATCCAAACCAGTGAATTGATAATTTTTAGAGGGGGAGGACCGACGGAAGCACACAACACTTGAAGAAGAAGAAGAAGAACCAGAAGAAACAAGCAGAAACAAAAGAAGAGGAGGAAGAACCAGCAGAAACAAGAAGAACCTGAAGAAGAAGAGAGAGAGACAAAGGGCCAAATCAAAACAGAAGAGATGGCCATATAAGTAAGAGAGATAGCAGAAAGTGGGTGAGACATAGACTCACAACCCGACGTCACATCCCCTCATTACAAAAATATAACTGCCACCATGGCTCCTCAGAGCACAAAAAGAAAAATGCAGACCTTTAGGTATTCCAGAGCTGACAAGAATCAGAGAAAGCCAGAAACTTCTCCCCTAACCCCGATCATCATTGAAGAATCACCAAGGGGGGAGGAAAGAATCGAAGAAATATCCCTGAAGGAGCAGCTGCAGAAGGCACATGCAGAGAATGTAGCGCTAAAGAAATAATTGCAACAAAAAGAGGAGCAAACAACCACGATGATGAACTTATGCATAGAAGCCCTTCAACACAGATTCCCCTCTGACTCATATGTCGTGTACCTGAAAGAACAATGGCTTCTATTTCAAATCAACACTCTAGCCTCCCATGGATCACACCCTTTCAAATATTGTAGGAAATTCATGAAGTTCAATAAGCAAGCCAACATAGCCGATCAGGGAAATATGGCAGAGTTTTATATGCATAACTTTGTGCTGAAAAATCTGGAGATTTGGGACCCCAATCCTACAATGGGGGATATGCAGTTAATGGCTCTAGAATATTGGATGGTGAATGAGGACAATAGAGCCAAAGAGATATGGAAGGTCATGGGAAGAAGAAATAGAGAACCCTTGTATCTCAGAACATAAGTGTTCAGCCCAAGAGGAGTCATCCTTAACCATCGAGAGATTGAAAAGGACCCTGCATTGGTTGAAATGTACCTTTAGACTCAAAACCAGGTGATAGGCCACTTTGATGATGTTTCTAGGCAGATAGAAGATGATTGCATTATGGCCAGCCAGAGGAGATGGAACAACCTCCCACATAGCCTCAAGAACAGGGAGTGTCATACACTAGAAAGACTAAGTGGTGCATTGGAAAGGGCACCATTATACAAGAGGGCCATGCAAGCCAAAAATATCTGATGGTTGGGACTAAATCTCAACCCATCTTTGCTGTTGGGGCTGACTGATGAAGAGGACATAGATGCACAAGATATAGAATGGGAGAATGCAAAAAAGAATGATGGATTTTACCCCCTTGGGGAAACTCCCACATTTCTTCCTCAGGAAATCAGGGGGGCTTTCAAAGATTTGAAGGAAATGGAGGGGGAGGATCAGTTTCCTGGAGGATGAGTAACCATTCAATATGGGGGTGATGATGGGATCCATCATTAGACATATTTTTACTGGTTAATATTCACCATTTTTCCTTCTTAGATCTCTTTTTTCTTGCATTTTTATTAGTATTTGGGTTTATGATGATAGTATAGGTGGTGATTAAGGATAATATACTTTGAGTGCATAATATAAGGTTCAGTGCAGAAAATCATGATTTATTAAGCATTTTTATAAATTTTTTATCACAAGGACTTGGAGGAGACAACAAAGATAAATTATAGGAAGATTTTCCACCCTCAAAGGTAGCCAAAGGATCCCAAATATTCTCTCCAACATTTCTAATTCCAGAGGCAGCCGAGCAACTCAAAGAGGAGAGCACTCAATCTTGGTTTACTTGGAGTCCAGTGGACTCAATCACCATTTTTCGAGGGAGCTGTTGGTAGCTGACCTATAGAATAAATAGAGCAGAGCTAGAGCAAGGAAGAGTTAGTCTATTCTAGTCTCGATTCCATTTAGAACTATTGTTGTGAGCTATTGAGGTGTTTGTTTTATTCAGGGATCAAAATTTCAGAGATGTATGCAGTTATTCTTTTATAAAATGAGAAAATTGATTTCATTCGACTGATTTAAGTTTCATAGGGCTAGGCTCGTGGTTTAGGGCCCAATCCATGTGCCTCAGCTTCTATGCTTTTACTATCTTTTTTTTTTCTTTTTCATTTAGCTAGTTTTGCTTCTGCTATTTAAGTTAGATCTGCTTCTGATAAGTTTCATTGCTGTTAGTTTTTGTGCTGCTGTAGTTTTAATTGCTTATGCATAACGAAATAGAGGAAAAAATCCAAACCTGTGGTCAAGACTCCCCCTACTCATCTCTGTTAATAGATTTTGAGTAGGGAAGAACTTCCCACAAACCCAAAAACTGCTTTCTATTTGCTGTTTGATCACGCATTCTTTTCTAGTTTTCCCGTGCATGAATCTACAGGTTTGTTTGCCAGAATTAATGTCAACACCCCAGAGCAGCTTTGTGTCACTTCCTGCTTCATTTTCCCTCTCCATATTCACGTCTTAAACACTGTTTTTACGCCTCCATTCCCCTCATTTTCCTCTTGTTTAAATGCTGTGCCCACCTTCTGATTCATAAAAACACTGAGAACCATTCAACCCGCCTTATTCCTGCCTTTTTATTGGTGCCAACTACTTTACATTTTTAACGCTAAACGCTTGAAAAACCATTGAAACCCGACCTCTGCCTTCCTCCTCGAAATTCCCGCTACCGTACGTCGCACTTCGCAAATCGCAACGTTTAGCTTTTACCTTCAACACTTACCGCTCGTTCCTTGCGATTGCAATATTGCGAAATCACAAATCGCACTTTGCACCATTTATCCTTTCTCCCTTAACACTTACCGTTGTTTTGGCTGATTGCAATAGTGCGCTTTCGCGCCGCTATCGGTCCCATCGCCATGTTGCCATCGAAAATCGCACTTCTCATCCTTTAGATTTTACCCTTAACACTTACAGCTCGTTCTTGCGATTGTGGTATTGCGAAATCGCATCCCACGAAACTTACCATATCACACATCACAACCCGCAACTTTTCCCTTTT